>ML797159.1:219605-266266 GCA_009831015.1 Picea engelmannii
GTTACTTGTAAGAAGAGCTCAATATTTGGGGGTCCAAGAGCCCTCCCTTGGAGGAAGAGGGGACCCATATATCTCCCTTTCTCTTTGGTGTTTTCCCACTAATACAATCCTATCCATTGGTGGCATGAGTGTTGTTTATTTTTGGTTTTAATGTTCTTATGCACTCTAGTTTAATTTCTTTTATTTTTCTTAGCTTAGTCTTTTTCTTATTTATTATGTTTGATACTTCTAACTCTTTCCTTCACTATTGTCTTGCCTAGCTAACCCAACTGAGCTTGTAAGCATCTCTATTTTGCTCATTCAGGTGACGAAAGAGGTGCAACAGATTGGCAACTCCACTAGGGAAAGGTATCAATTTCCTCCCCCATTTGGGTTATTTTATCTCTTCTTTTTTATTATTTAACTTGCAGGAACCATAACCAGCCCAAACCAGCCTGCAAAAAGCCAAATTCAAAGTTGAGTTGAGAGAATTTCATCCAAAATTTTCTTCACAACTGTGTAACAGAAGTGCATGGGTTTTTTCACCCATAGGTGTGTCTTCAACACATGTGTGCTCAACCCACTATTTTTCTCAGTGCATTCTTTGCACCTGTGCCAAAGGGTTATCTTTTAGTTGTGCATTGGTGCCTCTATCTACTCTGTGACCCATGCATCTGCTTAGAAATTCACACATTGTAAGGGTTTTTGTGAGTTTTGGAGGGCCCATATCCCTCTTAATCTTGATTCTATGCAAATTGTAATATGCACCACACTTAGATTCCCTCTCCACATGAAGGGATAGTCAAAACATAGGCACTTAGAGGGTTAAAATCATTATTTTTCCTCTCTGTGCTTTCATGTTGCCACATGGATGGCTTTCTTTAATTAAAGTTTAAGTTGGAATCATTCTATACCACATATAAAACTTGCATTGGGACCATAAATTGGGTATCGATCATTGAGTATGCTCTTCTCTCGCGCCCCAAAGAGAACTTGAGAATCAGAAAGAGATTGAGGGAAAATTTCATCTCCCTTAAAAAGACAAAATATTTAGGAGAGGACAACAGCCCCCTCGGGACTCCTCTTAGTTTATTTTTCAAACACATCTTAAGATTGTAATGGGCCCATACATGCCCACATGCTGCAAAGATAGGATAGTGTTGAAATTTGATTTCTTAGAGTAAATCACTAGGGAAGTTTAAAGGTTTTGTAACGGGCCCATACGTGCCCACATGTCCATAATCTAGGATAGTTTTTGAAGTTTTCTTAGATTAAATCACACTAGGGAGTTAAAGGATTAGTAAGGACCCATATTTCCACATGCTATTTCTCTAGGGACTTTAAAATTCCGCAAGGTTGTACCAATGGCATTTATTTAATTAGGTAATCAAGACTTGTAAGGACCACACGAAGTCCACATGCAACAAGGTGACACCTAATTTATTAAAAAAAAAATTGGCACATTTTCACTTGTTCACACACAAATTCACCACTCACTCACATAGTTTTCATCTCGAATTGTGGAGGTTGAATTATGTTTCCTTCAAAGGGATTATGAAACACCCCACCCCCTTCTTGACAAAACTATCCACTCCCTCTTAAAATTCAACGAGGTTGGTTCACACCCCCAATCTCTCAAAAGAATGCATCTAAAATTTTTCTAAAAACTCACTAAGTTTTCATCCATAGGAGGTGCCAAAAGAATTTTTTTAGTCTAGGTAGGATCTTGGGGATAACCATCCAAATAACTCCCCATTATCTGGTTCTCACATATTCAAATAGTAGAAGTTGTCAAATAGGGAACTTTAAATCATCCAAATCAAGTGTTCCTAACACCATAAGGCAGGGAGATACCTATGAAGGGTTGAAGGTCGAGGTTTGGTTGTTCTATGTGTCCCCCCTTGAGGCACCCACCTCTTGGATGGGATCCATCCCGTGACCCATTTCTCAGGCCGAAAATCTAAATGTCACACTTTGTCCGAGGTACCTAGTGACTAAATTGTAGGACATCTTCCTAGGTGGAAATTGTAGTGTGCAATTGCACCTTGATCGGATTTTGTGTGGCTATTGGGAAATCTCGCCAACTCTTTCAGGATATGCACCCTCTACCCCTCATTATAATTTATTACTTAATCCTTCACTAGTTCCTCTTCTGGTGGCTTCAGACCCCACTGTTGAGCGCTATTGGAAGGTCTAGTTCTTTTTGGGAGGAAGGACATTACGTCTTCTAGGACACAAGAATTGTTTTTTCTTTGTTCTCCCACGCAGACAAAATCCACCTACCCACATATATGCTTATGTATCAATTGATTTATGTATTATGCTCTGGTGATTACATGCGATTGAGAATTATATTGTGAAGGTCCAAAAATTATAAAGGCTCTTGTTCATTTATTTTCTCTCATCACCATTCCCACACATCCACTTTGCTAGTCAGACATCATAGGGGAGCCACAGAATCCCCGTTGTTCCAGACGCTTTCTAAATATCCCTCCCATTATAGGGGGAGTTCCTAGTCTTGCCAACTCATCGGCTCCACCTTCTCACACTCTTGTGAGTGTTATTTTATTAGGATCTGCTATGCTCGTTTCCACTTTACTTGGGTCCACTTCCCAAGACCAACCATCCACCCACTTTCTTGTACAAGGAAGCAGGGAGCACACTTCATCCCCAGGAGGAAGTACCACCCCACCTAGCCCCCCTCATAAGTCAGGGACACATAACACTCACACTATGGCCAGAATGAATCATCTTTCGGGGTCAGGCACACAAAACATTCCTTCCATGGCTGGAATTAATCCTCCACCACAACCCCAAATGTCATACTTGGCTTCCCTTAATATATTGGATCTGACTAAACTCACTAATGATCCTATTTGCACGACCCCACATGGCCTGCAATGCCTACCAAACTACCTTCAGACATCCCCAAGTTTGAAGGAAAATCGGGAGAAGACCCAACCAACCATATAATGACCTTTCATTTATGGTGCTCCTCAAATAGCATTATGGATGACTATGTCCGATTGTGATTATTTCAATGCACACTCATGGGCCCATCAGCTAACTAGTATGTAGAAGAAAAATATGGGTCCCGTACGACCTTTGAATCTTTGTCCAAAGCATTTTTGAGCTTCTTTCAACTTCCAATCTATCATGACAATAGTCTCGAACTTCTCTCAGATTTTAAACAAACCTTCGCTACACAAACATCCCTCTATACTGCAAAACCGTATCCCACAACAAAGGGTGATGAACACTCAACAAGAGGTACATCCTACTCCACACCAGATGGGACAGTATCCAAATCATGGCAATCCTACATATTGCACTATCCTCCTCACCAGCAAGGAAGAAATACTTCTACAAACACACAGTCATCAATACAACGTACCCCCTAATTCTACTCCCACTCCCTCGGAAGCACCCCCAATCACAATTGGCCCACCTTTGATGATTCCATTCCCTAATATTGATACACCTCTTTGTATTCCTCACATCCCATTACGAAGGAATTTCAACAACCCTCAAGCTAAGGTGACACCCAATTATATCTTAGTTGATGACTTGGCCCAGTCTCCTACCACCATGTCCATCTTAGAAGTCCTTCAAACATGTCCCACTCAATGGAAATCATTACTTTCCACCCTGGGGGTAGTCAACCCTACTGATACTCGACTCATCACCTTTGATATCGATAGTGGGGAACCATGTCTTCCCTCTCTAGTCGCTTTCCAAATACCAGTTAAAATTCAGAACCGCTGAATTATTGACGAAGGTGCATCCACATGCATAATGTCCAAAACCGTATAGTAGAAACTGGGTTCCCCCAAGCTCATACCATCAGCCATCACTTTGAGAGATTATGAAGGATGACCATCCTCTCCTAAAGGGCTCTTTCAAAATGTCCCCATTGAACTCGAGGGAAAAACTATCCTCATTGACATTGAAGTTATCGATGCTTTGTTCAATTACAACATTTTGTTTGGGCGTAGCTACATGTATGTGATGAAGGTTGTGGCCTCTTCCGTGTTTCACACAATGATGTTCCCCTACAATGGGAAAATTGTCACCATTGACCAAGTGTCACATTACTAGCCCAACCCTTCCTCCAACATTGATAACATCTTACCTCTTATTCACACCAATCCCGAGACCTACCCACTCATTGAGATGGGTCCCAAAATTTTCAAAGACCCATCCTTGCTAGGGACATATCATGGAGCACCCCCACTCATACACCCGTCAGCAAAAGTATGTGTCATCTCATCCAATGGAATAGAAACTACCAATATCCTTCCTCCCACAAAGGCTTCTTTACTATCTGACATCCCACTAGTTGCAAATCTCCTCCCTTGGGAATTCCCTGAGAACTCTCCAGCTCCACATATTCTCGATGTTACCCTCCCTCAGGGCCACATCTTGGTTTGGGAGATAGTTCCCCAAGCCATTACCCAAATCCCCTTCTTTTACCCCCCACCGAGCATACAAGCTTTCCAAGTAGTTGCAACGCTTACCCTTCCCAATATGGTGTTGGAAATTCCAATATGGTATCTACACCCACCAGACATGGTCCCTCAACCATGCCTCCCTCCCCAAATAGAAGGAATCCCGATGCAGATTCCAATACTTACTCCCATCCCACCACCCGCACCCCCACCCACCAGCACCATTAATACAGTTGGGGGCAGATGAAAGAAGAAAGATCCCACAACTCCACTTCCTCCCCGAGTTCAACCTCCTTTTCCACTATGCGATAAATATGGACACCCCACTAATAAATGCCCAACCCTCCCCGAGCTACGCAATTTAATTCAACTATCTTGGGAAACAACACCACTGATCGCTTCCTCTACTTCACCCAATAATACTACCACCGCCTCCCCTAACAAAGGTAGAAAAGGGTTACGAACCAAATTTGTATGTGCCATTTGTTTCGATTATGGCCATTACACCCACCATTTCCTGGAATTACCTCAATTTCAATAGACACTAACGGCGGTTCGCCAGAGCTTTCAACAAGAACCCCTTCTATCCACGTCATTTCAAACACAGGTCACTGACATCCATTATGTCACAACCTCCATCAACGAATGGATGAGATGTCCTTGCTCTCTCTGTGACTCACTAGACCATTTCACCTACACAATCATGTTCCCTGGGCCACCATCATTCGTCAGCCCCCAAGGAGCCCATTTTCTCATCCCACGCTCAGGTACACATGCTTATATTCACATGTTATTGAATAATTGTTATATGTTCTTTATCTTCAGATATTTTTCATGTTGGGTATTTGATTTTCATGTGTGTAGGTACTTGGTTATCATACATCAACACTACCCATTCAGGTATATACTCGACATTGGCATGTAATATTTCCCTCTTAATATCAATTGCATCTCCAGTCACACCCTCTGACATTTTCCTTTAGGGTCCCTATATCCAACTCTACAGTACTATCACCCCCACTGCATTTTGGTACTGTCACCCGGTATCACTCTTCCCCACGTGAGTTTTCCCATTCATAGTCCCCCTTGACACTTTGGCACTCATGTTGTTTTCATCCTTTAGGGATGGGAGTCCTGCTAGTCTTACGCATTTTCGAGAATCAGCCACATATTCCTCCTCTTCATTTTGCTAGCTTGCCCACTAGACTCCTAGGTTATCTCATCATGGTTCTATTTTGACTGCACTTCCACAGTATCATTAACCACCCATTTCATCCAAAATTAATTTTCCCATCTGCATATTTCCCTCCATTCATTTACCTTATACAGAAACCCACCTATGGGGTGCCCACCTTCCACCCATTCTCCAAGAAACTTGTGCCCTCACAAGCCAATCCATATTGCACTGGGGCACCCATTTTTGTATCTGAACACTCATCCCAAATTATTCTTTATTCATTTAGTAATTGTACAAATCCTTTGTTTCCATCATTTACATAGCTTGTTTTCATCATCTTTGGCGATCTTCTTCCCCTGGCAAAGCAACCCATGTCATCCTTGGTTGGGGCATCCCCTATCTTCTACTTTTGTTGGCATCACCCATAAACCCCGAGTATCTCACCATCCATGTACCCCTAATCTATGAGTTTGTCCACTTTGTCACACATCTGGAACAATTTAACACATCCCTAGTTGTCACCCTGATGCTAGGCCCAGTTTCATGCTTCCTACCACACCCCCTTTATCCCCAACCAAGGGCAGTCTCGAGTCTCACCACTTCCTGACTTCGTCCATATTACTCATCAGTTCCTAATCTTATCCAATGGATTTCATGAAGCCCTCCTCTTCTTGGAGTCGTGTCTCCCTTTCTTTCAACATCAATGTTAGCACAATATTGGTTAAGGTGCCAAGTATCAAGAACAAGCATTTAAAGATAGTACGGCTACACTGAAAAAGCCTGTTAATGCTAAGAACAAGAATTCGGTTGTGTCAATTGAATATCCTCTTTATACCAGAAAGAGTGTAAATTTAAGTGTCAATATGAAAAAATAGTTGGTGAAGGGCTTCTAATCTTTTAATTATCATGTTTTTAAGTTTTGCCAAATACTAGCTCCCTCAGTGGTAAAATACACTACCTCTATGCACTGCCAAGGCATCCAAGTAAAGGGGGTTTGATATCATGAAAGGCCATTAATTACTCTGCACGTGTTCAATATTGAAGGTGCTGAATTTTTTTTACAATTCTACCTAAACCAACACACATATGCAACACAGTGGCGCTACCTACAGGCGTTGCGTAATATTCTGGCAAAAAATGAATTATGCAGAGTTATTTTACCAGTTTTGAGTCATTAACTTAAAATTTTTATTGTGAACAATTGAGAAGGTATTTTTGAAAAATGGAGGAGGTTTTTGTTCATAAAATTCCAAATAAAAATAACCTCTCTCAGTTTTTCAAAATGTGTTTTGGTTTGAGAGATATTTGATATAGAAGTAGGCATTGTGTACTCTGCACAGTGGCGTTGCGTACTAATTTCCTGTAGCGGTCACGGTTTTGATATTTGCCTTGTTGGGAGGTTTCCACATGTCAAGGAGAGTTTGAATGGATTCTCAAGGATCAGTTAGATATAAAGGGACACCTTCACCTAATATTTATCTACATCAAAGGACTCATGCATGAGGTGGAAACAATTTATTAATGACTTCCAACAAATTCCTGAAAATTAGCAGTGTGTTGGATTTTTGTCTCTTTCATTGTTGCCACCTATCTCCAAGGCTTAGAATCCAATGGAGGAGATGGGATTCAACCTCCTTATATTATTTGGATGCTATTTTCTATTTAAAGAGGGAGACATTTCTTGGAGAAGGAGGGGGATGAGCCAAGAGAGGCTAGAGAGAGTAGGAATAGGCAGTTTTCTGTGTGTGTTCATTGGTAAGCTTGTGGGCATTTTAGAATTGTAAGCATTATTTCTATTGGAGACTCATGAGAGCTGTGATTTCAGATTGTAACTCTTCTTTTATATTTCTTCTTATTTGAATATATTGCAGATTTGAGGATGAAAGGTTGTCAATGATTTATGGATCCCTAAGCAGCAAAGGATCTATTGTATTTTGCCCATCAGTCATTTTTTATATTCAAGTATTTGTTGATTCATTGAATTGAGAGGATCTCTATTTACTGAACATTCTATCTTATGTTTTCCTTCTTCATTTCTTCCACCTATCAGCATATAATCTTGTTTTTTGTTAATCATATTTTGTGCCTTAGATGAGTGGGATGTTTATGACTCCATTGCCCATTGGTGTAGCCTACTGATCTGCAGTTTGTTGTCATCTCTCTTTCTTTATCCATATTGTTGATCCACCTATTCTAAACCAAAGTTATATTTTACATTCTGATGGGTGTTGAGCTTACACTTTAGCAATAAAAGTGTGACTTTTAGTGCTAACAATCAGCACAGTTTCCAAACGGGTGACAATATCTTGACTCTCATTACCTTCACAATGAGGAGTCTCGAACAACACAATGAGTACCATCATTTCTCTCTGTTGTTGTTGACCCCCACAAAAATTCAACTTCAACACTTTATCATGTTGCGGTGGGCCTTACTTTGCGACTATTGCATTGGCTTTTTATATATTCCAAAGACCTCTGAAATTTGATAGGCTATCAATGCCTGCGTGCCATCAACACTTCTTAGAGGTGTCATCACCTATTTTTAGAGTGTGTTCACCATCATAATGGTCCTCTATCTTTATCAAACCACCCCCGAGGCTGCTGAATTTATTCACATCAACACACAGCTTCAGTTACTGTATAACACCTTTTTTGAGTTACATGACACGAGCATGGGGCATGTCCGCCTCGTTTGTACACAGTTTTATTTTTTACACCTTGCACATGAATTGGGTCATACAGGTTCCCCTCTCCCTATAATGGGTCGCTCTTGACACTCCCCACACTTCTCTTTCTTACACAGGTACTCTCAGTAGAATAAACATTAATGTATTTCAGCTATATGTATGCCCCTAACCTCACACATTAGGGAGCATTGTTTATCACCGGAATTTCATCCACAAATGGTTACAGGAATCCAACATCTTCAAAACACCCAATAGTTAACTCATGGACCAAAAATGCATTTTGAAAAGTTCCAAAACTATACAACCAGTTATAAAATCAGCATGCGCTAAGACTACACAAGGAGGGTGCACACATGCTCCATCCACAAACGCAAGAAAAGAACACGTGCGCATGATGCATGACTATGGATGCAAAAAACCATGCACCCCTTAGAAAAATGCATTTATGATATTGGTCAGTCTTCCACCCACTTCTAGTTCAGCTTCCAAGTTGATTTGACACCCAAATATCGGCTAAATCCGATTGGGGGGTTGGTCAAAGACATAAGGGTGCCCTAAAGGACCCCTTTCTCACACTAAGAACTGGTTGCATAATGCCTCAAATCTATGCTATAAAAGAAGGCCATGGGTACACTATATTTTCAAGGAATTCATTTGTATTGTTATGATACTTATATTCTCTTGGAGGATCCTCTTTCCTCATCAAGAGCATGCAAAAGCAAAGGAAGAGGGGGATGAGGAGGATCATATGTGGATATAGGTTCAGACACATGTGGAGGGGAAACATGAGGAGGAGGAGGAGGATGACATGGATACAAGTTCAGACAAATGTGGAGGGGAAACATGAGGAGGAGGAGGTTGAGTAGACGTGGATGGACAATCGATAGATGATACAACCGAATCATGTGGAGGAGAATGATGAAGAGGACAATTAGGATCATGTGGTGGAGTAGAGGATGTTGATGGCTCTGCTAATGAGATAGATGTAGTGTGATCACAAGAACCGGACCTCAACATATCTATGAGATTGACTGCACCAACAATATGACCCATCAACATCATCATGTAATGAGGAAAATGCCTCCATGTAGTAGAGAGAGCCTCTACTTGTAATATTTCTCTAGGAGGTACAAGTACCACCCCGTGACTAGTCATGACATAGCCATCTTCCACCTCCAGTCGAACTCTCGAATCTGGCCTATGTGGCATGTGTTGTATTTTTACCACTAGATGTTTCTCCTCTGCCTCCTCCATCACCTCATCCTCATGTTGGGGAGGCACATCCCCAACATATGTGACAATACCTGCAAAAAAATAGATAATAATTATAAGACATTTTGAAAAATAATGTTAAAATAAATTGCATATGCATTAAATAAGACATAAAAATAAGCAAATAGATTCATCAAAGCATAACGATAATATTACCTCTCTCATATGTTAGCTCCTCTTCTATAAATCGGATTTTTGGACATCCTCTCCAATATATCCTCACATATGGGTACTCTATAATGTCGAGGAAATTACCATCCTCGCTAGATAATAAATCAATTACTGACCTTCCCACTGGAGTAATGAGATACTCAAATTCACCCCTCTTGGGCATCAACTTCCCCCACATACGCATATGTGCATAAAAAATAGGCCTAGGAGGAAATAAGGGTACCACTGACTGAGTGGCATGAACCCTCTCAAACAATAGTGTATACAACTCATACGCGAATGGGAAGAATCTCGTCCCAGAAAAAATAGATCGATAGTGATCTAATGCACGACAAAATTGTCTCAAAAAAACATCTTCCCACCTAATCAATCGAAGCTCCCGTAATAAACTATCTACATAATACAAGATAGAGAAAATAATGTGACGTCCATTAGAGTTAAACTGTAATAGTGATGCTAGCATATAACAAAGGAACCTAACATACTCTCTCTCAAATGAACCTATTCGCAGTTGACCACCTTTAACCTAGAAGTCTCAAGATGAAGTAATATTTGGACTAGAATATCTCTACACATATGTTAGATGGGTCAACTCAGTGATAAAATATACATCCTCCTAGACAACTTAGTGATAAAATATACATCCTACTCCATAGGATGATACCACATATCCAGACTAACTCTAAACCCTTGTCTCCCATGATCCCATCTACGGATCAACTATTGTAATAATGTAGAGTTCCCCCTAAGGGATATTTCCTCCTAATAAAACTTCATGAGGCCAATGTCCATCAAAATTTCATGAGTATGTTGTGTAATTTGGAAAGGGTAAGCCTCCCTATCCCTCTCCATGGCCTCCCACTCATACACGAAAGTATATGTCTCGACCCAACTCCACCTTTCTTCCTTCTGCTCTCGTCGTCATCATATCAGATTCACATACAAATACTTTTAGGAACATATATAAAGATAAAATAAATTGAAATTACAAAACAAATACATATATAAATGATGTGTATTTAAAAAATCCAAAATTATTTTTTTTTTGCAAATAAATCTATAAAATAAACTAGTGCGCCCCCAATAGTTCATATGCCCTAGGGTCGATGCACTATAGTATAAAACAAAAACACTAATTGGTGCATCCCATAGGACTATCAACATCGATGAAGTCCTTTTATCGGTAATATTTCCTCTCTTTAACAAATACACACTACAACGCTAAAATTTATAGCGCACAAATCCGCGATGCCCTTTGTTAAACCAAATCCACTGGTGAACCATGTCTACTAGAGCACTGGTATGATTTATACCAGTGATTTTGTCTTTACAACACCAGTGTGTTTGGTGGAATGATGGGAATTGCTAATATAAACTTCGATTTCGCAGTTTAAGCAATGTGACATGTTACTATTAATGCACTGGCACTACCATGATAGTGTGACACCGACGTTTTGTACATTGGTGCATTGTAAAGGATAGAGCATGGGGAATGATGCATCCAATGAGACACCCTGCTATGAAAATTAGATCAATATATGTCTTGGTTCATTTCTATACAGAGGACCAATGTGTCTAATTACAATAGTTGCACCGCTACGTTAAATTTTATGAATCGTTATGTAAGCAATTCCCTTAGTTAAGTGAAGTGTACCGGTGGTTAATGTTAAATGACATCGATGTGATTTATTTGGTGTGTGTATGATTTTTATAAAGTATGGTGGTGTGTTTGAAACCTCACATTCTGGGGCATTATGTGTCATGTTCGCACTGGGGAAATTGGGTGCAATTTGTGCACCTTTAGGTTAAATTTTCATACAATGTAGATCTAG
This sequence comes from Picea engelmannii, assembly GCA_009831015.1. Classification (NCBI taxonomy): domain Eukaryota; kingdom Viridiplantae; phylum Streptophyta; class Pinopsida; order Pinales; family Pinaceae; genus Picea; species Picea engelmannii. The sequence goes on from ML797159.1 coordinate 231,172, forward strand.
CAATGCGGTTAATGAAGAGAAATGTGTTGGTGTGCATAGAATCTCATTGTGCACTAGTTTTAGGGAGTTCCAAAGGATGCAATGCATTGTAAAGGATAGAGCACTAGGAATGAGGCGTCAAATGAGACACCCCGCTATGAAAAATCGAGAAATATATGTCCCGGTGTGTTTATGTATACATCTCTGGTGCATTGGATTACAATGATTGCATTGCTACATCAAATTTTATAAATCGTTATGTTAGCAGTGTTGTTAGTTGAGTGAATTATAGTGTTGTGTAATGTTAAATAGCACCAGAGCAATTTATTCAGTCCATATATATTTTTTATAAGATATGGTGGTGTGTTTTAACATTGATGAGTCGGTGCATTATTTTTCGTGTACACCCTAGTGTTGTTGGATAGAATTGGTGCACCTCTAGGTTAACTTATGTATATCATTGATCTAGTGGTGTGATTAATGAAGTGAAATGTGCCAGTGTGAGTCGAAGCACATTGTGCCTTGGTTTTGGGATGTTCTCGTAGACGCATTGCTTTAGTTCTTATAATTCATCGTGGTAAACTTGATAGAACCACATAGGGTCATACATGTATTCAGTTCCCCAGAAGTGGTGCTCACTATGTATTTAACACATTATGCATCACTTCGAGGTGAGCCAAACTATTCAAGTGCACTGCGCAAAATTGAAAAAAATCACAAAATTCAAACTAAATTGTAATTTTGAATGGATAAAAATGCATTATAGTAAGATTTGCCTCACCCTATGAAATCTTGCATAAAAGGCCTTTTTCCATTTCCCTATGCAGACTTTTCATCCCTTTTTGCAAATCCCGGAACTAAAAATACATTTTTTCCACATGTACACACCTTGCCTACTATACAACATGTGTATATGCAGGCTACAACACTACAGCCCGCGTACATTAGGATTTTTGCCCAAAAATGAAAAATGGTGTCAGGTTTCCATGTCACGACATGAGATCAATGATTCTTGGCCTTCCATATACTAGAAACGTTATGATTCATCCCTTCAGTTTTGTTTGAAGGCTATAAATGGGCCAATTCTGAGCTAGGAAAGGAGGAGAAAGAATTCAACTTTGAGAGCAAAGTTACTCTGGAGAAATTATTCACCTCATATTGATTCTGCGTCCCTTTGTCCTTTAAGTCTGAACACAATGTTCATCCCCCAATCTCTTCCCTTATTGATTGATAAATTCATTGTCTCTCTTCTATGAGCTTGACTTTGGTGGAGGATTGAAGTGGTGGAGGCCTAGCTGAAAGGAACTTAGTTTCTCAGTTATGAACCGTGCCGACATGGAAGTGTGTAACGTTTTCACTTCCATTGATCATATATTAATAGAAATACTCTTTTCCTGTCCAATTGATATCTTGCAAATATTTGAATTATTATTCCATGGGTGTATTTCTTATGTATATTAATGGATTATGCTATTGAATGTGATAACATCATATATTATCACCATATTCTTTCTTTGCTTGGTTGTTGAGGACTAGTTGTAGGTATATTGCTTTGGGTCAAGTGCTCAATGGTGGACCTCATCAAACATATTGATGAGGTAGGCCTTTTATCTTGTCTTCCCAACATATTTGTTCATATATCATACTTGAGAATAGAGTTTATTTCTGTAGTCCTTTACGTCTGTTGTGGTTTACCCCTAGCCATAGAGGGATTTTCCTCCTAACAGAATTGGCGACCATACTAGGGATTGAATCTTCTTTCTTAGAGTTTGGAGTGTCTTTTTTCTTAGAGTGCTCTCGTTCTAATTTTTTTTCTTGTCGTATCATTTCTTGACAGTCTCTATTCACTCTGGGTCTGAGTCTTTCAGCCTTCTCCTTTTCCTAGCTTTTTTTTTTAAACATATACGTGGGTTTTTTCTTGATAGACACATATATACGTGTGTTGTCCTTCTGCAAGTTGCGTACATACACGTTGTTTCCTTGAATAGTCATGTACATCACCCTCTTTTTCTTGTTTGTTGGGTTTGGTGATTGATGGGTAGGTTTTGATGATTATTGAGTCTTCTTGGGTCTCTGTAGTGATTGTTAAGTGTATGCGGGATGACAGGAAACCTATCTTCGGTTGAATTTTTGGGCGGAGTCTTTCGCATCATATTTTCATTTTGATTGTCCTTGTACATTGAGCTAGGTGTTTTTCTACTTGGTATCCTACTTGAGTTGTCTCTTTCTATACACAGTAGAGTCTTAATATATCAAGTTGTTGTTAAGTCCATGCATTTTCATTTTTCTTATATTGAAAATACAAAAATATTAGGCATTTTGCATTGATTGACATTTTGATCTTTTGAGTATTTGTCATTTAGCTTAGTGCATGTAAAGAAAGATTTCATTTTTATTTAGAATTGCAAAGTTGAAATTGAAAATTGCATTGTTTTAAGAAGCATATCATTCATTGAAAATTGAAGTTAGGACTTTGCATTGTATTCATATTTACTTTACTTGTTGAGTCATAACATCATGAGTTTCACTACCATACCTTTTTGAGTAAGAAAGGCCATTAAAATCAATGCTATAATTTAAAATTGATTAGTAATGATTTTATTTTCTAGGGTGCACAAACTAGCTTAGGATTTAGTGCCTTGGAATAGGATTTTGTGAGTGAAATTCTCCAAGGCTATTAAATCAACATATGTGTCTGACTAAGGGAGTGGAGAAATCCATTGTATAATTGGTAACATCAGGAGGCTCCTCTTACACCAGAGTTAATCATGAGTTCGCATGAGGTTTGTTGAAGGGATATCCCCCTGATACCTTCTTAGCATCAGAGATATTTCTAGGGATCTATTTGTATCTGGGGATCTTGCTAGTTCCCTTACCTCTGTGAGAGGTGATACTTTCAAGGTTTCAGGATTTTCTACCCTACCCATATGGTGGACCTGACTTATGACTACTCGCACGTGCATCAATTATACATTGGTTTCTTAGTTGCTTGACTTAGGTGCCACATAGGTTACTTGCAGGGGTTATTTTGTATGTACCCTAGGTCAGATAAGGGTCATACAACACACAACATTTATGGAAGATTACCTCTCTAGGGGGCTTTGACTGAATGGTTGTTAAGCCCACGAGGGCTCTTATAACTAATTATGTTACCTCCAATGTTTAGCAGGGAGTCTCAAGCCCCTCTTGGGCGAGACATACCTTCTTTAGGGAGGGAGGCCCATTTCAACCACTTTACCCCATTTGTGTACATATTGGTTGTTTGATTATTTTTGGCGTTCTATCTGATTACTAGTTTGCCTTAAGATTTATTTTTTGTATCTTGAGTCTTAAGTCATCGTGGAGTCGGACCAACCTCCCCGTCAGTCCCACTGATTGTTACAGTTACCTCTGGATTTCAAGTCTTTGCCTTATAAAAGCCGTAGAGTTATTATATGTGGTACACACACCTCCACTTTTCAAACTTGTGATTCTACAAGGATGAGTACTAAACTGAGTCATCAGAATACTGGGAGCCCTTCGACTCCCACACCTACTCTAGTTAATGGCACCCATTCGACTTCTGCAACCACAATGGTTGTAGTGTTGGAGGCACCTATCATTATTAATGCTTATCCTATAGTGAATGCTCAATATATTGCCTGGAACCCATTTGGATCTCTTGGTCAGTCACCGGGATATAATGTTCAATCCATCCCTATGGCCTCTAGTCCTTTTTCCTATGGTATGCCAAATTTTACTTCACAATTTTCAAACTCCATCCCAGTTGCTTGCCCTAATGCTAGAATTGGACTTGGGGGCACAACCCCTCCTTATAATCCATTTTCATTTGGTGGTTATCAAGTCCCTCAAATGACTCCTAATATGGGAGGCATTCCCTCTTTTAACCCCAGGTCTAATCCTCTTTCTTCTCGGTGGAACAACCAACCTGGCGAAGAATCTTCTACTCAAGTTCCATCTTATACCCTCACCTCCTCAATGTTAATTCCGACTAACATGTTTGGCATGACAAATCCACCTCTATCCTCCAGATTCACACCTAGAGGAGGTCAGTTTTACACCTTGGGAAACCCCCAACCTGGAGCCACTCTGGCTAGGGGAAACATTTATAACCCCCATCAGATTCCTAATAGAATGATTCCCAACCAGCCTCTTATGAATCATCTTGGAGGAGGGTCTTACAATCCTGGATAGGGACATGGTGCTTACTAGAACCCTGGATGGGTTGCAGTTCCTCAAACATAATATTTCCAATGAGCTTGGGGCTAGATGTCGCAACCCCATCTCCCTTTTATGTCCATTCTTAATCTACCAGAATTGTCTAAGTTTATTAACGAACCTATGCTTCATGATCCTACTTGACCCCCCTTCCCCACCGAGCTTCCTTCGAACATTCTTAAATTCGAAGGTAAGAATGGCCAGGATCTTGGTGATCACGTTAGCACCTTTCACCTATGGTTCTCTTCGAATTCCCTTAATGAGGATTCCATTCGGTTAAGATTATTTCAACGCACCCTCATTGGGGTCACTACTAAATGGTATATCGAGCTACCTAGGGGGGCATATGGGACCTTTGGTCAGATGGTGTTAGTCTTCCTTAACCACTTCCAATTGCATGTTCGTTACGATGTTGTCCTAGAACTTATGTTGACTCTATGCCAGTACATAGCCACTCATATCTCAGATCACATCCAGGAGTGTCATAGACGAAAGAGGTTGATTAAAACCTCCATACCCCCAGCCTTTCTTCTAGAATGGTTACATAAGTCTCTGCAGCCTCCTATCTCGAAGGTCATTGCTACATCCAGGGTTACAACTGAGGAAGAAGCAATCTTCAAATCACATCAATTAGATCTTATATACGCTCAGTCTTGGATGTTATACCACATTCTTCTAGATGCACCGAGGTCAACCTATGACCGTAGACAAAATCTCATACCTCATGCTGATGGCATTGTAGGCTCCATCAATGTGAAATCTGCAGACTCGGTGACAAGACATTTGAAAGAATTGTCTCTAAACTAGTCTACAGGAGGGAAATCTCTGTCTGTGTCTTCCAATCCCACTCAGTCGGTGGATGTACATTCTGTGCAATTTTTGACCAGCCCAAATGGTAACCAGCAACCAGGCGGGAATAAGAAGAAAGGAGGTAATAATAATCGTAAGGCTGGGAAAAATAATAATAAACCCAAGGACAATGGTAATAATGAGAAGATGAATAATAATGTTGGAGAGGGAAAGAAAGAAAGACGTAAAGTGAAATTTCCCTGTAATCTTTGTACAGATGATCATCTTACTCATTTATTCCCCAAATTTGTGAAAGTTGCAAGGCTCTTATCTCTACTGCCTATTGTGCTGACGAATCCTTTCCCACATAACCAGCACATGGCCTCGATCTCCTCAAATGCCGAAAATGAGACCGGTGGGAGTCAAAACCCATCGTTGCAAGACGATTACCATTTATGTATCAATATGGTCAATTCTCAGGTTAATGTAGCCACCCGATCTCATGATTATAGTTCTTCACAGGCTATACCTAGTCTATAATATCCTCCTCCTCCTCCTCCGGAGATGACTTTACAAATAAAAAAACCAGAGCCACCACCTTGTATTTTGAAAGAAGTACCCAAGCACTCTACCCACAATCCAAATGCTAGAGCCGCCCATAATTACTCTATTTTTGAGGATCTAGGTCAAAAATGGTGTGCAATGTCGGCTCAGGAGGTACTCTAGACGTGTCCTTCACAGAGGAATGCCTTGCTATCTGCGTTAGGATATCTAGACCCTAATGGCTTGAAATCTATCAAGTTTGATGTCACGGATGTGAACTCACTTGCCTTACCATGTGGCATTCCAAATCCATGTGGGGTACTCAAAGTATACCATCAAACGTGTGGTTTGTTATGAAGGAATTGCTACATGTGTGATGTCCCTGATCTGTTGGAAAGCTCTTGGCTCACCAAATCTTTCTCAATCGCCAACCATGTTGACTTATTTTGATGTTCGTTCCTTCCACCCTCACAGTATTCTTCTTGCCTTTCTGGTCCAGTTAGGTGGGAAGACAATAGAGGTGGATGTTGAGGTATTGGATGCACCTCTTGATTACAACTTGTTACTAGGACGTAATTGGACCTATGTTATGACTGTCATCATCTCGTCTATCTTCCGCACTCTTTGTTTTCCACTCGATGGAAAGATCGTGGCGATCAACCAATTATCCTTTGTGTATGCTATCCCTAATTCATGAGTTGGACCATCGATCCCTATGGTCGACAATTCTCAGCCAGAAACTGAGAATATCGATGTCAGAATGTATTCATCCCTTATGGGTACCTTCGAATTCATGGCATTGATTCACCATTTTTACACCATGTCCAGTAGGCCTGTGCCATACGAGAGGTTTGTTCCTTTCCGCACTTCCTATTTTAACAATCCTTGGACCCTACCTTCCTCAACTTCATCTTGTGAGGTTCAGTCGCATGCTAGAATGGCCATGCCACTTTCAGCAATGGAGATTGCGTATCAAGTTGTTCTTGACTCTTTTGTCAATCCCGATCCTATTACCTCTCCGACAGACGAGGAGGATCTTGTTCTTAAKCTTGTGTGGGCCACTTCATTTTCTTGTTCACATGACTGCCTTGATGAGACTTTCCCTCAGACGAAGCCATCATTGAAGCCATGAATGGTTCTGACAAACCTTGGGATGATATGCATCATCGCTCTTATCTTCTCCTAGAGCTTWCTAGAAAAGAATAATACGAATTAAGATCTACTTTGAGTGATATAGTCGGTCACGTCATAGTTCCACTTGATATACACRACATWTATGYTGAAGGAAATATGGTGAGTATCTCTCCTACCATCAYGATCGATATCTCTCGTACCTCTGACAAGATTGAAAACCTACATATCGATGTGGATTGTTCGCCAAAAGAAATCTTGATCTACACTGAACTCTTCAAGGAATTACAAGATGTATTTTCTTGGTCATATGGAGAGATGCCAAGAATCGACCCTCATATTTTCAAGCATGATATTAGAACTTATCCAGATGCTAAACCTTTTCAACAATGTCTTAGAGTTGTCAATCCCCAGAAGGCCCCTACTATTAAGGCAGAGGTAGAGAAACTACTTAATGTTGGCTCTATCTACCCGGTTCCCTTGACTGAATGGGTATCCAATCTCATTCCTATGAATAAGAAGAAAGGACCCATTCGTGTATGCATGGAATTTCGTGACCTGAACAAAGCATGTCCTAAAGAAAACTTCTTGACACCTTTCATCAATCAGACTCTCAACAAGTGTGCGGGAAGCAAAGTGTTTTATTTCATGGATGAATTTTTAGGGTATAACAAAATTCAAATTAAACCCAAGGATCAACACAAGATGGAATTTATTTGTCCTTGCAGTACTTTCACATACCGGGAAATTCCTTTTGGCCTTACAAACGTCAGAGCAACCTTCCAACGTGGTATGACCTTCGCATTCCATGATCTTAAGCATATATTCGAAGCTTATCTTGATGATATTGTTGCTCATTATCATAAGAGAGTGGATCACTCTAAGCACCTTCAGCTAGTTTTTGAAAGATGTTGTTACTATAGAATCTGGTTGAACCCTCATAAATGCATATTTTGCGTTAGGTCTAGTTGTCTTTTGGGATTTCTAGTTTTTGAGACTGGGATCATGGTATATATTTTAAAGGTTGAGGCAATACTTTGGTTTCCTCCCTCACACACTATTCGAAAACTTCAAGGTTTACAGGGGAAAGCCAACTTTTTACGTCGGTTTATAGTAAACTATGCCAATATCACTAAGGGTTTCATGTGTCTTTTGAAGAAGGAAACCCCTTTTATCTGGGATGAGCGAGCCCAAGAATCCTTCGATTCTTTGAAGAAAGCCTTGGTATTGACACCTCTACTGAAGTTTCCTGACTATATTAGGGATTACTTTCTTTATATCGTCGCATCCGAGGAGATGATTGGTATGGTTTTGGTTCAGGATGATGATGAGCTCTACGAGCAAGTCATATACTATCTTATTTGAAACTTAGTCAGTCCTGAACTCAATTATTCTCATATTGAAAACCTAACTTTGGTTGTCATTCACACAGTCCAACGTTTACGCCATTATATATTTCTTTGCAAGACTACTGTGGTTGTTGATGTCAATCTATTTCATTATGTCCTTACCATACGTATAATAGGGGGGGAATATAATAAATGTGTTTTCATTTTACAAGAATTTGATCTCGATTTCGCTTCTGTGAAATCCAAGAAATCACTAGTCTTTGCGGAGTTAATATCCGACTTTCCACGATTGAGGATGTTATCCATGTTGATTCATTTGTGGATGAACACATTTTCCTTGTCTCGTCATCTAACCCCTAGTATGGAAACATCGTTCTCTATCTTAAAACTTTGAAGTTCCCTCAGCATCTCTCACGATATGACCGATGGCATGTACGATACCAAGCTAAGAATTACACTATCGTCGGCAACACTTTGTATCACCGAGGAATAGATAATATCCTGCATTGTTGTTTAACTCACAAGGAAGTTGAATCAGTTCTAAACAATTTCCATAGTGGGGATTGTGGTAGTCATCTATCCAGGCTTGCGAAAGCCCATAAAATTTTGCAAGCCGGTTATTTCTGGCCATCTATATTTAAATATTATGTTGAAGCGGTTAAGAAGTGGCACCCCTACCAGGTGTTCACTTGAAAAATGGGCATCTAGCCCCACTTCACCTAGTCATTATCATCGATCCCTTCACCAAGTGGGGGGTGGACTTCGTGGATTGCAACCCAACTTTGGTTGGGGGGCATCAACACATTATCGTGTTCGTCGACTACTTTACTGAGTGGGCCAAATGAAATTATGGAAGAGATAGAATACAAGCTAGGGTTTAAGCATGGTCATTCATCCCCTTACTACCCTTATGAAAATGGATAGGTAGAGGCCATCAACAAGTCTCTCCAGACCATTTTGCAGAAAACTGTCAGCCAGAGTAAGTCTGATTGGAACATTATGTTATATCCCCCAATTTGGGCATACTGAACCTCGGTCAAGACTACCACAGGATTTTCTCCTTTCCAGTTAGTACATGGTGTGGAGGTGATATTACCTATTGAATGTGAAATCCCTTCTCTTAAGTTGGGATTCATGCTCCTCCCTAACACTTCCGATCTCGAGCGACGCCTTGTACACCTAGAGAGTATTTACGAGCAGCGTCTAGATGCCTCTACAACTATCAAGGTGAACAAAACATGTGTCAGGTCTAGTACGATAAGACTTTTTGTCCTCGGTTGTACACTGAGGGTGACTTGGTCCTCTTATATGATCAATCCAAAGAACCATTGGGGGCAGGAAAGTTCAAACCCATGTGGCACGATCCCTATATCGTGTGACATGTCTCAGAAAAAGGAGCCTATGAGTTATAAGATTATGAAGGGAATATGTTGGTTGAGCCTAGCAATGGGATCTACTTGAAAAGATATTATGCTTGAGACCCAAGCTTAGGCGTAAATCTTTGTATACTAATGTAATTTAGTGTATATATCTTTTCCCTTTACTTTTTGTCTTCAACTTGCTTATCAATTTTTTCCTTGGTTGGAAGATGTCAACAAAGTCTTCGGTCTACTTAAGATTTGCAGACAGAACCAGTCATCATACACAGAACTTGGCTTCCGTCGCTTGGGTGGTTTACTCACCCGAGGGTCTACTAGTGTCTTCATGTGGATTATTCCTAGGGCCATCCACGAATAATGTGGTCAAATATAGCGTCGTTATAGAAATTTTTCACGATGTTATCTCACATGGTATTTTCTCTTTAGAAGTTAGCTTGGATTCCTAATTAGTAGTATGTCAGTTGAACGGGAGTTACCGCGTGCATGATCCTACTTTACTCTGATGATTCCTATGGGTACGTCTTTTAGAACAACATTTTTATTTTATTACTTATTATCACATACCTAGGAGTTCTAATTATGTATCTGATGCTTATGCTACTTTTGTTTTAGATTGGAATTTGTCACATAACTAAGGCAAAGAATGACATCTCATTAATGTACACATTGTAATATAAGTAAAGCTGAAGATCCCCGTTTTATATATATTTCAAAAAATATGATGTTTATAGTACAAAATTGGGGCCAACACCCTCAATACACATATACAGCCAATAATACAAGATCCACGGCATATATTCTTGTGGTGCCAAATGTGTGCCATGATAACAAAATATGGTGTTTGCGAGATTCCGAAAGAGTTGCACCCAAACTATGGGCACACCAACTACTTGTCATTGCATTGCCTCCGATAGATCATCTACCTGAACCATCAAAATCCTATGTTTCAAACAAGACAAGTTTCCCTGCATGTTTTGAAGGATTCTCTCTACTTCTCCTCCCGCCGCCTCATCTCCCCAGTGCCTTCGACGATGTTGAGGAAGCTTGTTCGATTGTCGTAGACCTATGTTTGCATCACACAAGTGTCTAGTTAGTACTTAATCATCATCCAAAATACTTTTTTTTCACTATACAAAAATACAAAACAAATGAAATATTTAAAAACATTGACATACCTATGTCCCCGTAGGTGGTCCCTGGTGGTAGTGGCATATCAAGTTCCCCTCTGAAGTTGATCCCTACATAGGGGTAGTCATCCAGATCAATGACATGTCACCTCCACCAGTAGAAGAAATCACCATTGTAGGGCGTGTGCACCCTAACTCCCCCCTGTCATCTCATTACCTCAGTCCACCATGCCATGGCTCGATCATGAGTTCCTCTCGGAATGATCTCGACTCTAGGTCCCAAACCTAGAACCCGCTCGAAGAAAAAGATGCATAAGATAGAGGTAAACCCAAAGTTCCTCTTGTCACCATGTTTGCACTCTGTCAACTAGCTCTTCATATTAGCCAGTAGTGAGGTACACCAATCGTATACTATAGGTATCAAGCACTCTACAGAATAGAACATGAGTGGCCTTGATGCCTAGTGCAATGAAGTCGATCCTATGATCCTGGTCAAAACGAGGACAACAATCTTAAGGATGAGATTTTTTATCGCTCGGATGGGGAGTTGACTCCCAACCTTCTCAGTCCTGGCTACATAGTGAGCATCTATGTAATCCTCTATCTTCATCGCAATCCCATATCCTCGGGCTTTGAGGTTCACCATCTCACCCTGGTGTGATAACTCAGTCAAAAAGTATATATCCTCGACTTCAATCCTCAATGTTTTCCCATCGCGGTTGAAGCTCTCACTGTTAGGATCCCATTAATCCACAAGCAACTCAAGAAACCTCACCTAATCCCTCATCCCTTTGAGTGCCCAAAATTTATACAAGATGTATGTTTTCAAGGCCATTTGGGCCCCCGGATCTCTTTCCACGACAACATCCACCTCCTCGTGTTCTCTTTCCCTCCATTCTAGCACCATCCTGCCAAATAAAAATCAATTTTTGAGTTAGAAACCATAGAAAACCTTGTTTAGGGACTTGTACGCGAGTTGCAGCATTCACAGTTGTGTATAGGGTTGAGTACACGCATCCTTTATTTTACACATTCACGTATAACCTCATGTATACACGACTTGATGAATGGTAGCCCGCATACACTGAAATACTCAATTTGTGCCTTAATTTACTCAAAATTTGAAACCTAATTAAAAAATCTAATCCACTAGAAAGGAAGAGGAGGGGAAGAGGAATCACCTGGTCCAGACGATCTCTGATTTCGTTGCCCGATGCTCCCGTAATCACAAGTTGAAGATCGAAGGTATTTTGGTCCAATTTTCACTATTTAGGTAAAAAGTCAAAATGACATAGTAAATTTTGGTTTTGTTACTATTTATAGCAGTTTTTACCCACTTTCTATAGTTTTGAGTCATTTTTTTGCCTATTGGACTAATACAACAGTGGATTGAGTTGGTTTTTGTATTTTTCACCAGGGATTCTTGCATATTTCAACGTTATGTGGATCGTTCGTAACCACGGGCAGGTATTTTTACTACCCAGTATATAGGATAGGTATCCATTCCATCATGCACTTTTGCATTGTCCTATAACTGTCACTCATATGCCTTAGGTACGAACCCATTTTTTGTGACATAGAACCTTCCATCTGCTATAATGTGTGTCATTATCAAGTGGTATAGACTTACCAAACATGGGTACCCTAGTTAGATCCTCTTCTTCATTTGGTGCCCATGCAGAGATTTTTTCCATAGGACCATGAGTCCCTTCTAGCTAATACATGACTTTATGTTGAGCCCCATTTCTCACTCATAAACATGTTTCCCTATACCTAGAGGACTCCGAACCAAGTTTAATTTTATCTCTTTCCCAACTCATCTTCAAACAGCAAAAAGATTGTCAAGTGAAATTCTCTCTTTCACACTCGTAAATTGGATTTGAAAGGATGTCTATTTGGTACAATTTTATCCCTTTTTCACACCAAGTAGACTAAGATCATGAAAAAGGACAGTTTTTGGCGTTAAGTTGTGATTTCATCTCATGCCCTTGCTTTAGTATTGAGCCTATAGTCGGTTCTTAGTTTGTGTTATAAGTTGTTTGCCTCAGCAGTTTTGTATCCTCAACCAAGCAAAGCCTCATTTATATCCTTCGCAATTTGACACCCTATACCCAGGAGGGAACATTCCCCTAAGTGCCCATCTCCTGCATGCATCTCCTTGCATTGAGCATAGGTATGTTCCACTGCTGAAACTAGTTTTTCTTACTTGCAACACTTGTTTCCTCCTCTGTATCATAGCATTCATTTGACTATGAAAAAACAAAAAAAAGACGGCAATAAGGGAATATTATCTTATATTGGTAGCAGTCGTGTCACCTTTGAACAGAGCACAAAGTTATTGAGTCCATTTGTCACCATAATTTTGGGTTTAGCGTGGCCTTAGGAAGTTGAGCTCGTTACAGATAATTTTCTCCACCGACTGGCTATTGTTCCAGTCCCTATGGAGAAATTGATTGATGCCTCTTGCATATCATGGTTTCATCATTGAGTCTATGTTTCCAGAGTCTTCCATATGTCTCATGCTCTTGTTCAAAGGAATTCTATCAACCTATGTTGGCCATTTCTCAGAAATCTTGACTTTGCATGTTGGCCATACCCTCAGTTTGTCTCAGAATCACATGATGTTGTAGTCCTATCACGTACACTGGTCCTACTTTCATCATTGGTAGGTAACCTTGAACCCAACAGTTAACATTTCATCATTGGTCATTGACTAGGTGGTTTCCCTTGTGTTTGATGGCAAGACATCTATTCACACATTTGGATTCATGCAGTGTCTTGGATGCCATTAGCCTTATTGGTGGTTTTCTCGCCTTTGTCAGTAGTTTTCTTCATTGGTTTCTATTCAGAGGGTATTTTTCATGTACCTATTTCACTTGGCACACATGAAAGATGCACAGGGTCATTGGTTCATGAACATGTTCTTCGCCCAATTTCCTCTAAATCATGAAGCTCATACTTTGTACCTCACACTGAATGATGAGAGATGCCTTAATGCTCTCCTTTTAGCTGGTCTCCTTCCATCGACTTCAGCTCATCTATTCTAGAAACGATACCTAGAGTCCTATGAGTAACTTGAGGCTTGTAGTCATTAGTGGCAGGTTCTCTCACCATAGACAGTTGGGAATACATCAATGTCTCTTGATCGATGGATTCTTAAAGTGTTCGACCCTGACTCCTTTATTCACACTTGTAAGAATGTACTCGGTGCCATGATACCTACTTTCATCATCGGTAGGTTGTCTCATGTTTGTTAACAGTATACCTCAATGATCGATAATCAAACTATGTCTCATTGTGTTCGACCTCAACTCCTTTATTCATATGATGTACACTTGCACCTTTGGTAGATTGTGTAGAAGACTTGAATACATCAGTATGTGTCTGCATATTTCCTGAGTTGTTTCTTCCTTTTCATTGGACCAGTACCTATATTACTTCAGTGATCATGGGAGATCAGATTGTAGTCCATTGTATACAGATATCTTCATATTGATTTTGAGATTGGTTCTACTGGGCCTTGTTCGTGACTATGATAGCCTTTGGCATGTAACCGCATTGTATTTTCCTATTCATGGCCATGGAGAGTTGTTTGGTATATTTTCACATGGATCTGTAGTGTAATTCAAATTGGTAGCCATGTATGCAAAGTCAGAATAAAATGTAATGAGAAACTAGTTCTTCCATTTGGTTCCCCATAATTCCACTTATGGGTTTTTATAATGTATTTTGGCCATCACAAATACTCCTCTGACCTCTCACATTAGGGGGCATCTATTATACAAAGATTTACCTCACTCTATGCAATCTTTCATAGAAGTCCTTTTTCCATTTTCCTATGCAGAATTTTCATCCCTTTTTGCAAGTCCCAGAGCTAAAAATACATTTTTTCCACATGTACACACCTTTCCTACTATACATCATGTGTATACATAGGTTTCACCACTACAACCCACATACATCGGTATTTGTGACCAAAAATGAAAAATGGTGTTGGGTTTCCATGTCACGATAGGATATCAATGATCCTTAGCCTTCCATATACTAGAAACGTTCTGACTCGGCCCTTCATTTCCATTTGAAGTCTATAAATGGGCCAATTCCGAGCTGTGGAAAGGAGGAGAAAGAATTCAACTTTGACAGCAAAGTTACTCTGGAGAAATTATTCACTTCATATTGAGTCTTCATCCTTTTGTCCTTTAAGGCTGAACATAGTGTTCAGCCCCCAAGCTCTTCCCTTATTGATTGAGAACTTCATTGTCTCTCTTCTATGATCTTTCCTTTGGTGGAGGATTGAAGTGGTGGAGGCCCAGCTGGAAGGAACTTAGTTTCTCAGTTCTTAACCGTGCTGACACGGAAGTGTGTAACTTTTTCACTTATGTTGATCATATATTAATAGAAATACTCTTTTCCCATCCAATTTATATCTTGCAAATATTTGAATTATTATTCCATGGGCATATTTGTTATGTATATTAATGGATTATGCTATTGAATGTGCTAACATCATATATTATCACCATATGCTTTCTTTTGTTAGTTGTTGAGGACTAGTTGCAGGTATATTGCTTTGGGTCAAGTGCTCAATGGTGGACTTCATCGAACGTTTGGACGAGGTAGGCCTTTTATCTTGTCTTGCCAACATATTTGTTTATATAGCATACTTGAGAATATAGTTTATTTCTACAGTCATTTTCGTCTGTTGTGGTTTACCCCTAGCCATAGAGAGATTTTCCTCGTAACAAAATGCAAATAGGAAGTTAATAAATAATTTACCTGGTCTCTTTTGTCGTGAGGATGCATGGTTTCACTGTTGAGATGAAATGACAATTTGTGGTAATTTCCAAAATTTGGAAATGTGTGGAATCGATCAATGGGGATATCCAAGTTGGTGTAGAGCATTAGTAACAAGGTGTTTTGGGAAAAATATGAGCACTAGTGCTTGATTGAGAGTTTGAAAGCATAGGATGCACTGTAACAATTAAAATCGGTTTGATAAATTTTTTATTTCCCTAACTCGATGTTCCTTTAGACAGGTAGGTGCATGGGTGGGTGATGTTCAACTTCACCGATGCGATTTATTTGGTGTATATAATTTTATTATAAAATATCGTGGTGCATTAAACATTGTCTCTCTGGGGTGTTATGTCAGGGTGTGCTCTGAGGTGATTTATTAAAAATGGTGCACCGCTAGGTTAAAATTTATAGATCATTGTGATAGTGGTGTGGTTAATGAAGTGTAATGCATTCGCATAGTTATAATCCCATTTAGCGTCGATGTCAAGGAGGTCCAAAGGATGCATCGCTTTGATTTTTGGTAATTTATTGCAGTGTGCTAGCTTGAACGGTTCTGGTGCAGACATATATAGACACACTGACAGAGGTGCTCATTGTGGCATTATGTTTTGGGTACACCACAAGGTGATTAATTAAACTTGGTGCACCACTAGGTTAAATCTTATATTATTGGAATAGAAGTGTGGTAAATGAAGTGTAATTCATTGGTGCAGATATAAGCTTTGTTTACACCGATGTAGGGGAGTTCTGAAGGATGCATTGCTTTGTCTTTTGGTAATTTTTGGTGGTGTGATAGATTGAACAAAGTCAATGCATCCATATATAGATAGACCATCATTGGTTATCACTATGTATTTAACATAGTATGCACCACTTCGGGGTGAGCCGAACCATTCAGGCGCACTGCGCGAAATTTAAAAATAATGAAAAAAATGCCCAATTTCAAGCTAAATTGTAATTTTGATTGGACAAAAATGAAAATAGGAAGGTGATAAATAGTTTACCCACTTTGTTCTTTCTTGAGGAGGCATGGTTGCACCGTGGAGAAGAAATGAAAAATTGTGGTAATTTCCAAAATTTAGAAATGTGTGGAATCTAGCAATGGAGCTATCCAAGTTAGTGTAGAGCACCGTAAACGAGGCATATTAGGAAAAAAAATGAGCGTTGGTGATTTCTTGAGAGTTTTAAAGAATGGGATGCAATATAACAATGAAAATCGGTATGGTGATTTTTTTTTATTTACCCTACCTTGGTGAGCCTTTCGACAAGTAGGCGCACCGATGGGTTATGTTCAACAACACCGATGTGATTTATTCGGTTTATGTAATTTTATTATTAAGTATGGTGGTGCTATGGGAAAATGGACACACCAAGGCATCATTGTTCATGAAATTTCTGGTGTGTCTTTATGTTAACGACACACCAATTAAGAAAACCTCCGCAAAAATCTCTCTCCATGCGCCTTCGCTGTGAATAGTGATGGGGTGTTTGAACATTTAAGCTTTTGTGTGGCCATTTTTAGAGGTGCATTGGTGTGTCTATTCCATAAAGGTGCACCAACAAAAAAACCTCCGCAAAAACCTCTGGCTGCCCACCTCTGCTATTTACAACTAAGGGAAGAATTTTTCGAGACATTCCGTAAAAACCCCCGATAGAAGGTGTTCTCCTAGTAGTTTTTTGAAACTTCTCCATTTAAATATGTATTTTCCTATGTCTGAACTTGATGGTAAGAATTATGCAAATATTTACTACTAGATGCCATCTCCAAGCGCTAATCTAGCCATAGTGAAGTGTTCCTTTCTAAACCTTCTTCTTCTTTCGACATTTGTCTGAAAGATTATTTTTCTCCCCACAATGAAGACAAGGATGGAGATCAAAACACTAATTCTCCATGTGACCAACTCGATGAAAATGTTGGAATTTAGCATTTCAATGTTGAATTAAAACAAGTGAATTAGAATCTCCTTGAAGGAATATTTCATTATAGAAGTGAATCGGTCAAGAATAGTTTGGAATAAGAAAGGTAACTTCATTATCATATCCAAGTCTTATTCTATGTTTTTTGCCTTAGATTTCTTCTCAAGGTTTGATGATAGGCTTGGAAATATTATTTTGAATGTATTGCTTGAAAATATTTGAAAGTTTATTTATTGCATGTTGTTGCACCATTGAAAAGTTTTCGTCAATGGACTCTTGAAATTCAAGTTCATGTATAACATCAACTTCATTTGAATATACATTTGTAGTAGCATTACTATGTTGACCATTGATTGGAATCTAGAATTTGAAATTCATGGGCATCAAATTTGAATAAAGGATTATTTTGAACAAATAGTAGTTCAAAATGTTGTATAAGTTGTTGATTCTTGATTTGTATTTCATCATGTTCGAATTGTGATTGAATTTGATGAAGTTCAACTTTTGCTTGTGAAAATTGCAAACAATTGAAGAGTTCCTTTGTTGATTATGATTGTTTTTTCCTCAGCAGTAAGTGTTGGAGTGTTTAGTAACTCTAATAATTATTGATTCAATTCATTTAAAAAATGGATTGTGGCCTCCTTGTGTAGCCCAATCTTGATATAAAAATGTGATTCACATGACAAAAACATGGTTTCTTTCAAATCCACCCTTTCATGATAAGATCCAACAATTTCAATTTAGAATAAAAAATTAGAGGGTGTCGAGTTAAATTGAGAATGCACTGAATTAATTGGTTAGATTTAACACCTACAAAAAACTATTGCCAATACACTACTCAAACCTGGTGTTTATTCTAAAGTTGAATTGATGTGGATGAGAACCTTGATTTGAATGCGAATGGATTATTTGATTAATTCAATCGAGTTGTTATATGCTTGTGCTTGCACATCTAGATTGAGTGTATCAATATTGTAATGAAGGGGAAAAAATAGCACCATGCAGCAGAAAACACCATCATGCATGAGGACCTGCATATGAGTAAAAAAACCAAACTCATTAAACCCCTTTATTCCATTTCAAGGTGGTCTACTAACAAATTAATAGCCTTTTTAGATCAATATTACACCTAACTCTTATCACTAAAGAGCACATTATTTTTAGAAATTAGGCGTTGAATCCTTCAACTATACTCACACAAGGAATTCCATTTCTTTTGCTTCTTTCTTGTGTCATGCTTTGTCATCTTTTTCCTTATTGATCATTTCTACAGTGAGGAGTAACAATGGAGGGAATTCATTAGGTATCAATTTGGGATGAGATGGACTCCTTACAAGTCCTCTGCCATCAGATTAGATCCATTTTTTGAAATTTATATGTTGAATTTGGAGTTTGCTATGGCCTTAACCCACAACACCCTCCCGACCCCCC
The DNA here is from genome assembly GCA_009831015.1 of Picea engelmannii. Lineage (NCBI taxonomy): Eukaryota > Viridiplantae > Streptophyta > Pinopsida > Pinales > Pinaceae > Picea > Picea engelmannii. The sequence goes on from ML797159.1 coordinate 249,832, forward strand.
GGAAAAAAAAATAAAAAAATAAAGTGTGCTACTAGTGGCATCAATTTTCAATTCGAGGGTTATTTTGAGGTTTATATACAACATTGGCAGTTTTTAAGGTTGTGGTTTCAAAATGTTATAATTTTAGCCACTGAGAATTTGTTTTTAAATGAGGTGTTACTGATAGAATAATAATAACTATTATTATGTGATTATAATAAATTAAATTAAACTAAAATTGAAAAAATAAAATAAAAAAATACTAGTAGCACCATTTTTTAGTTTGAGAGTTGAATTTAAGATTACTTTCACAAAATTACATTTTTTTCCCCATGGGAGTGTTATCTCATGGAAAGCAGGGATGTGATCATGCCTGTCTTAATGTGGAGACTTGGGTTCAAACCCCATGAGTGGGTGCATATGAGTCTAGGTGCAAGTCCTGGGTGACTTTGACAGTATAGATATGCCCCTCATAGCACAAATACTTAGACAAAGGGATACTATAATATGTATTTCTCCAAAAAACAAATTACATGGTTTTAAGGCCATGGTTGCAAAAGATTGTAATTTTAACCCCCAAAAAAGGGTGCTTCTAGTAGCAGCACTTTCAATTTGAGGGTTTATTTCAATATTGTTTTGTAAAGTTAAAGGTTTTTAAGACCATGGTTGCAAACTATTTTAACTTTAACCTTGAAAAAAAGTGTTATTGGTAGCACCACTTTCCTATTTAGGGGTTTTTATTGGTCCTTTGGACACAAAAATATGAGTTTTTTAGGCTAGAGTTCTCATTTTGAAGTCTCAGTTCTCATCAAGATGACAATCATGCTCAAATGGGAACCATAAGAATGAGTCTTGTGAAAAGGTCATATTACCATGGAGTTGCTACGTTTTTTTAAAAACATAGTTGATCTCCAATAAGCTTGGGATTAAAGATATGTTTAAGATTGGCCTACTTTCTTGCCTTTTCAAATATTCAGAAAATTGGTTGTTATGTGATGCTTTCTTTTATTAGACATCGGAAATATGAAAGTGTTGGTGACAATTATGAATGATAGATTGGGTTCTAGTATAGGGTTTGGGTGGGACAGAGAATCCTTTAGAATATATAGTTTTTTTCCATATATTTGTCTAAGCAATTGGACAAAATGAGTATTTTCAATGGTTGCCTTTATTTCATGTGGTTTTAGGTACCAACTTGGTTTTATTTAGCCTAATATGTTTTTACTCTTAACTGATATTATTAGGCTTACAATGGAGGCCCATGTTTTCTTTAGACACTTTTTGGTTTTTATATAAGTAGGCATACGATTTGTTTACCATTCAATGAAAACATTGAACTTTGACCATTATGGACAAGTTATTTGCTTCAACAAATTTCCCAGTGCCAATCCTTTTACAATGATGTCATTGACATTGGAATTGTAGTATTTTGATACGAACTTGAAAGAGCATGGCCATTAGTAGAAATAGACATATGACCTAAAAATTGTATGTTCATAGATTTTCACAATGTTTATAAAATATTAAGTGAGCTCATTGAAAATTCTTCCATTGAAATCTCAAAGTAGAAAATGTTTTAAATTCACTTGGATATATTAATGCACTTGTCATGTCAATTCTTTAATGAATATATTTTGGAAAAGTATGGATCTCATGCCATTTATTATTTAATTAACCTTACTTTAAATTGTGTCCATGTGTCTAAAACAACTTTTTTTCCAAGGAAAACCTTGTCGGGAAACCTAAGGGATGCTATCCCACAACCATGGGTGGAATTCCTCGTAAACCCATCAATGTAGACTATTGTGCCTAATATAATGGGGTTTGAACCAAGCACATGGAGGCACAAAATTATCCAAATTCTCGATGGCATTGACAACAACTAGTTGACCTAACTCCTTGGGCTTCTTTGTAACAATTTATCACTTATCACTTGCTAAATAGTTTCAACTGCAAAGCACTATAATTAAAGATGTTCCAATTGAGTTCATTTATAAAGTTAATTATATAACATAAGAATGTTGATATTAGGTACACATTAGAGCCCTCTTTACTTGAATATTGTGAAACGTGGGTTGTGGACTACCATATATGTTTCCTCTTAGGCTTGGGCACTTGTATTGTTGCTAATATGAAAAAATATTTTTAAATGCATGTGACCTACTAGAGTTGTAGTTGTAGTTTGTGGTTCATAATGGATTAGGGGCCCATAATGGCATACAATCTCTACAATGCATGTTTGGTTAAATTTTATTTCTTTGGGTCACTTTGATAAGAGAGGCCTGGAATTAACATAATACCACACACACACATGCACACTTTTAATTTAAAATATGAAAAAACATCATAACAATGTAGCATTTTATTTTATAACATGGAAATACATGAATGTTGAAAGCAGTCATTTCAAAATCAATGGTTGACTCATGTTACCTTGGGAATCATGGAATAACAAGAGACCTTTCAACTCAACAATGAATGTAGAAAATGCTCATAACCAACTCTAACACAAATCAATTTAGACAGTACGGGATGGTGAGAAGTTAAGTCTGCAAACACTATGGAGATACATATTGAGTCAGTAAGTGTCATTGCAAACACTTGAAGAGGTCAAATCCTTACCTTGGGATTTGAAAAAGAAACCTTCAAATCAATACAATGTATGTAGCAATGTTTATAACTGACTCCACCCAAAAATCACTCTAAAAGTGTCTTGATGGTGGTGATTTAAGTCCACAAGCATTGTAGACGCACATATCAAGCTAGCAAATATAATTTCCAATGCTAAAAAAGATGAAGCTCTTGACTAGGAGGCACGATTTACTATTTTAGTATACCTCCTTTGCACCATGTATCAAGATCGCATGGTTACTTTATTATGCCAGATGAATAGTCAACCATTAACAATATTTATCCTTATAACTAGGTTAGTTTTACAGCTAATATTCTCTAACTAATTTACTAATGATAATTCTATTTTAAAAAATAAAATACAAGAATGTTTATTAGGTGGCTCCACTTTGTTTCCAAAGACCTTAGTGTCGATGATTTGTAGCACTATTCAATGTTTATTATTGGACCAATATATTATTGTTGCGAGGTTCTTTCAACCCTAGTGGAATCATATACTAAGTGGATCAAGTGATCGGAATCTCTTCATATGGAAGGTTGGATTTCATATGTCTTATATGTGATTTAGAGAAGTCTAACCAAACTCTTCTCTTTTTTTCCTTTTTTTTTTCTTTTTTTTCTTTTTTTTTTGGAATACAAATATTCTGACCCTCAAGCTTGTAAGTGAAAATGATATTGTTAGTATCTTTCCATATTCATACAACAATTGGCTCATGAAAAACCCAATTAACAACTAACTCATGAAGAGAGAATATGTCACAAGTAAGATTTAAACTCGAGTGGAGAGGATAACAATTTCTCCTCTCAACCACACATGCTAGACCCTATTGACATAACCAAACTCTTATTTTATCATTGATATAACCTTATTTTCTTAACATTTTTAATCATGTATTCAAACAAAAAGCATGTGTTACTCATTTGTCATGTAATATTATCATTAATCACTAGAAAGATTGAAGATCAAAGAAAGTAGGATATAAAGAAATTGTATTAATGTCCACAAATGACTAAATATTACATAAGAAAAAACTAATAATGCATAGAATGATAAAATTCATAGATACAAGGGGAAATGTGCAGTAACTAACTTTCTCTAAAGAATATGATATAGATTCTGTAACATCCCCATTTTCAACCCCAAAATAGAAATGTGTATTGTAAATATAGCTTGTGGTCGAGAGCCAAGCGATATATATTGTAAATGTAATGTATGGCCAAGAGGGTTGGTGTGAGAGTCACTTCAAATACTTATTGAGAGCATGGGGGTTGAGTACAATTATCTTGGAAAAGAGTGTAAGTCAAGTAAGCAAGAGAAAGATAGAAAATCCATATGGGTAGGAGACCCTATTTTGGTACATTCACAAGTCTTCATAAAGAGCAGTTTTAAATGAAGTTTTGAGGGGGATGAGAAATATTATTCTTATTATGGGAGATTGAAGGTAGTTGTGTGGATATTTTGGTTGTTATTTTGGAACTGTAATTTCGTGGAAATTCCCAAGGGACTGTGAGCAGTGAAAGGGAATTCCATCCCTTAGCTTTTGTAGGTTGAGGGAAAGTTTGTTGGTGTACTAGAATTAACTGAGAGTTTGACTACTGAAAGGGGGACGATAGCCAGCCTTAGGGACCTCCATATTTTGTGGATTCATAGCCCTATCTCTAGGGTGTCTTCTTGTTGAGAACTAGAACAACAAGGCTACGATTGGGGGGGATTTTTGTCCTATGAAATGGTTTGCATATTTCATTAAGATAAATGTTCCTATGTGTTGTGGTTGCCCATGTTAATTGTTGATATAAGTGTTGTGCAATTTACTTGAAGTTATAATTGGTTATTGTTTATTATTGAAAACAAAAAAATTTATTCATGTCTCTATTTCATGGTTGAATGTTGTTGTATGTAAATAATTGTTGTTGTGAACAGTAAGAGTAATTGTATTTATGTTTTAATAGAACATGGACAGTCGAGTGAACTTTTATTTCATGTTGTAAGTTAATTTCCGCATTTTATATTGGTATCAAAAATTGTATTGGCTCATTTTAGTGATGTGACCTAGCAGGGGCTGGGTATGTTACAAACTGGCATCAAAGCCTAGTTTTCAACACTGAGCCTGAATGGGCCAATTAGCAGAGCACGGAACTGAAAATTGTAAATTGTTTGATAGAATGTCGGAATGAGGATGCCTGCAATTCATTTGAAAAAATTATTGAACTGAAATTAAAGCAATTTTGCAAACAGTTTGGAAGAATTGAGCCCAGAAATTAAATATAAGAAAATTCGGTCTCTAATTGAGCATATTTGGGACTTCATATGGCCAAAATTTGAAGTTACAGAGCGGTCATGGCACCCATGACAAAATAAAGATGAAATTGGACAAAAGCCCCAATTTTCATAGAGTAATTCAAGACGAATTCAACGTGCAAGAGGTGAATTTGAAGATTAGGGGAGGTCAAATTAGTATAAATAGACCCGAATTTGGTTTTATTGAGCTTAATTATGAGCTATAATGGTGGCCACATAACTAATTGCAAAATTGAGCCTCTTGGGAAGATTCCAAAAATAAGTAAAATCAAAACAATTTGGGTGTTTCCATACGATGACGTCAGCATGACATGGAAGCCATGTGCCAACTGATGTGGTAGAAGAAATACATGTACTACCATGGTGACAAGTACATGTTGGATGGAGAGAAAATTGGAAGGTGATGTGGAGCCATGTGGCAGGCCAACTGTCAGTCCCATGAAACCATGGTAAGATCTTGGGATTTTTCTAAGTCCTAAGAATCGGTTAGGAAGACGAGTGGATGGATTTATAAGAGTAAAAGGAGTGTGGGACCACCTGAACCTGTGGTAAGAAGTTGAAAATAGGCTAAGTGCCAAGAATTTATCAGTCGGATGGGGTCATAGATATAAGAGACAAGAAAGTGTTGTAGACCTAAACCCACAGTGAGATATGAGAAATGACTAAGTATGGAGAATCGATCGAGTGGCCAAGAGTTCACCATGTGTCACAGATCGGAAGACCAAAGAGTGAGGGATCCAATGACTCATGATGTTTCATAAACATGTGGAGAAAATAATGGAAAAGAATCTAAGTATAAGTGCAAAGTGAGTGCGACGGAGCTAGAGGGTACAAATTGGAGATCATGGAAGCCCTAAATGAAGAAGAGACATGACTTAGATCTGAGACAAATCCATCAAGACAAACTAATGGAGAATATCTAATCAAAAAATGATCGGACAATTGTTGAGCATTTCTACTATGTTGCATGTGCTAATGAATATTCATTCACTATTTTTCCACCATAACTTTCAGCTCGGATTGGAGAAAAAAAATAGTCGATGGAAATGACTTGAGGAATAGAAGAGATATGTCAACCCAGAATATTGTTTTTGGCATTATGTCTTCTCCCAAAATATATAACATTGAATTTAGTAGAGTGGAAGAATAATGGAAATTGCTACTTGTAATTGTTGTAACTTTTCTCTCAGATTGAGGCATAAGGATAGTCGTTGGAAAGTTGTTTTGGAAAAGGATGCATTTAAGGAATACTACTTGGGATTAGTGCATTAATATTATTCATAATTTAAAATGAATAATGAATTCTAATATAATTAATAAATATTTTGTAATAAGATTAATTCTAACAACAAATTATTGCATGCACATTCTTACAGAATTAGAGATATCGAAAAGCAGACTTTAGTTTCTACATGAGAATTAAAGGCATTGAGGATGCTCAAAGTTCTTACAACCATGAAGAAGAAATAAGAGGTCTGCATACCATCATGGGTAATTTTGACATTGATTCTAATGAGACAAGAGACAGGCAAGATCATGTAACTATGAGAAACCATCAAAATGAACTGCAAAGTTATAAGGTCGATAATGAGAAAATCATGAAGGCTCAAGAAGAGATACTTCAAAGCCTAAATATGCTACATAAGCAATTTAACCAGGAAAGAATTCAATGCCAAGGGGAGGTGCCTAGGTCTCATTATAGGAGGGATGATCATGGAGGATCTAGAAAATCAAGGAGTATTAGCAGACATCGACATCATCATCATTCCCGAGGGCACTCGACCAGAAAAACATATGCATATTCAAGGTAGGCGATCAGCCCAAGTATGTCTCTTTTCAAGCATCAGAGAATGAGACATGGTTCATATATATTGCAATGGGAATTGAGGAATATCAAACCACCATCATTTGATTGAGAAAACAAGAAAGGTGAAGATGCAAAAGCATGGTTACTGGGAATGAGGAAATATTTCCAATTGCATAACTACTCATCAAATGCATAATCCAAAATTTCATCCTACCACCCTCAAGGGAAGGCATACATGTGGTGGGACATGTTGAAGCAAGTTAAGCACCTTGATGAGAAAATAATTTCTTGGAATCAATTCAAGAAATATTTTTAGCAGTAGTACTTGTCAGAGAAATATTATGACAAGAAGATGCAAGAGTTATTTGAACTCAAACTTAGGAACATGACCATGGATGAATATGAGAGAAAGTTCTTGGAACTTATCAGGTATGTGAGCTTCATCAAAGATGAGAAGGTCAAAATTCATAGGTTCTTGAGTGGACTGTCATACTTTTACAAGGATAAACTTTAGTTTGATGAACCCAAGAATTTAGAAGAAGCCATAAGAAAACCCAAGTATTTATATGAGCAGAATAGAGGAAATTATTCTTTCCAAAGGGCCTAGGATGACAAGAAGAAAGGAAAAATGGATCAAAGGAAGAAAATATTCAAGCCAGCTTTCATGAAGAATGGATCTCAATCATATCAGCAAGGGCAACCATCTCAAGGTGATCAGAAAATGACAGATTCGTTGGGAAAGAGGCCAAGGAAGAAACCCATAAAGTTTTGGGGATGTGAAGGAAATCATGTGTATAAATATTTTCCTCACCAGGGAGATAAAATGAATATTTTGTATAGCGTTAAGAAGGAGGATATAGTAGAGGACATGGGAAAAATCATGCCAAGAATATATACATCCTTGGACAATAGACAAACGAACTATCAATCCCACATGGTCGAAGTGGAAGGTAAGATTGATAATCATCCCATAGCCATCTTAATTGATTATGGATCTAGTCATAACTATATAGATCCAGAGCTAGTTGAAAGATTTAAATTGAAGAAATGTAAGCATGAAAGGTCTTGGTTAGTTCGGCTAGCTATTGGAACCAAGAGAAGAATTAGTGAGCTTGTTAAAGAATGTCCTGTAAACATGAATGGAATTAACACTAAGGTAGACTTGAACATCATACCGCTTAGGTATTATAGTTTCTTGATTGGTATAGATTGGATGGAAAACCATCGTGCTATTTTAGATTGTTATAACAAGGTTTTCACATGTCTGGATGAAGAAGGGAATTCAAGGATAGTGTAAAGTATTCCAAGGCTTATATTTGTCTGAGATATTTTAGCATTGTAGCTGAAAAGAAGCTTTAGAAAAGAGTGCCAGATATATGCAACCTATATGGCAGATTCAATGAAGGATAAGGAGCTGAGTCGTGGGGATTATCCAATCCCAAATGAATTTGAAGGCGTGTTTGAGGAGTTGTCAGGATTGCCACCAAAGACGGATATAGATTTTTCTATTGACTTGATTCTTGGAGCTTCCCTAGTATCCAAGGGTTTGTTTAGAATGATCACACCAAAGCTAAAAGAGTTGAAAATACAACTAGAAGAGTTGTTAAAGAAAGGGTACATACACCTAAGTGTTTATCTTCAGGGTTCTTCGGTTCTTTTTGACAAAAAGAAAGATAGAACATTGAGGTTATGTCTTGACTTTAGACAACTAAACAAATTTACAATTAAGAATAAGTATCCTTTGCCAAGGATTAATGATCTTTTTTATCAACTGAAAGGAGAAAATATATTCTCCAAGATTGACTTAAGGTCATGCTATCATCAAGTAAGAATAAAAGAAGGGGATACTAGAAAACCAACCTTTAGAACAAGGTATTGACACTATGAATTTGTGGCAGTGCCTATACATTTATGTGTCTGATGAATGGTGTGTTCAGAGATTTACTGGAAAAGATTTTCATTGCATTATTGGATGATATTCTTATTTACTCCAAGACAGAGGAAGAGCATGAGAGGCATTTGAGGATGGTGTTACAAGTATTAAGAGAACACCAATTGTATGCCAAATTAAGTAAATGCACTTTTTATCAAAAGAGATCCATTATTTGGGTCACATTGTCTCAGAAGAGGGCATAGACGTAGATCCATAAAATATTGAAGCAATCAAGAGTTGGCCAGCACCAACAAACATTTCAAAGGTTAGATCATTTATGGATCTAGTTTCTTACTATAGGAGATTCATTGCAGGATTCTCCAAAATTGCACACCCAATAACATCATTGCAAAAGAAAGGAGTAAAGTTTGAATGGAGTGCTAAATGTGAAGAAAATTTCCAATGCTTAAAGGATCTGTTGACTAGTGCACCTATTTTGAAAGTTACAGATCCAGATGAGGATTTTGTTGTGTGCACATATTCATGCAAATAAGGGATCAGTGGAGTTCTTATGAAAAATGGACATGTAATCTGTTATAAGTCCAGAAAATTGAAAGTACAGGAGGTAAAGTATGCTACACATGACTTAGAGATAGAAGCCATAGTACATACCTTAAGGATGTGTAGGCATTATCTTATGGGCAGAAAAATTGAATTAAGGATAGACCATAGTGGTTTGAAATATTTGTTTGAACAACCAACACTAAATGCTAGACAAACTAGATGGATGTAATTTCTTAGTGAATACAACTTTTATATCAAGCACATAAATGGAAAAGAGAATAAGGTGGTTGATGCACTCAGCAGAAGGGTGCATAAAATTCATGCTACATCCATTAGTATGTACAGGACGGATTTAAAATTCTAGAAGTTGTAACAACATATCAGCATTATGTGCAAGTTAAACAAATCTTACAATGGGATGATATACACCAGAAATATAAGGATTGCAAGCTAGAAGAGGATGGAATCCTCTTATTTCGAAATAGAGTTTATGTCCCCAATTCTCAAGAATTGAGAAATTTGGTTCTAAAGGAGATGCATAATGTGCCATACGCTAGACATCCGAGATATCAAAAAATTATTACAGTTGTAAGAGGCCAATATTTTTGGCCTTGTATGAAGAAATATGTCACCAATTATTTGGCCAGATGCATGGAATGTCAAAAGGTAAAGGTTGAACATAGACATCTAGTAGGATTGTTGCAACCATTTCCTATTCCTGAATGGAAATGGGTAGTTGCTACTATAGATTTTAATACTAAATTGCTTATGACAACAAGGCAACATGATTCCATCATGGTTGTGGTGGACAAGCCTACAAAGTCTACCCATTTCATTCCTATAAAAGTAACTCATAAGGCATCCAATATTGTAGAAATTTATATGAGAGAATTTGCTAGACTACATGGTGTGCCTAAGACAATACTATTGAATTGAGACCCCAAGTTCACTTCCAATTTTTGGAAGGGTTTTTTTAGGGGATTTGGAACAAATTTAAATTTCAGTATGACATATCACCTAGAGTCAGATGGGAAGATATGTTGAGAATGTATGTAATGGAAAATCCTTCTAAGTGGGAGGACTACATACATTTAATTGGGTTTACATACAACAATGGGTATCAAGAATCATTGAAGATGATCCTTCTTGAAGCATTGTATGGTAGAAAATGCAACATGCCAATAAATTGGGATAACCCATCCGACAAAGATGTGATTGGGACAAAATTGTTAAAGGAAATGGAAGAATAGATGGTAAAGATTCGACAAAATTTGAAATTTGCACAAGATCGGAAAAAGAGTTATGCTGATAAAAAGAGAACAAATAGAGAATTCTAAGTGGGAGAACATGTGTTTTAAATGTTAAAGCCAAGAGAAGATCGTTGAAATTGGGAAGTTGCCAAAAATTGGCAGCGAGATATTGTGGTCCTCTTGAGATCTTGGAAAGGATAAGACCAGTTTCATACATGATATCATTACCTTCATCCATGAGAATTAATAATGCGTTCCATGTGTCTTTATTAAAAAATTATGTACTTGATCCTAATCATGTGATTGATTGGAACGTGATATAGGTGGAACATGAAGGTGATTTATGAGTGGAACCAGTGCACATCCTGGACCTGAAAATCAAAGTGCTCAGGAACAAATTCATAGGCTTGGTGAAGGTTCAATGGACCTGTTACGGTCATGAAGAAGCTACATGGGAGCACAAGGAAGCCATACGGGATGCATACCCACACATTTTTGCAAATTTTGAAGAAAATTGAATGTACATTTGTACATAAGAGAAAGAAGGCTCTATTTTGGCAAGATGGAATTCCTGGAGCCACAATTCAAAGATTTCCTTTCCAACCGATGTTTGGGTTGAGGGGAAAGGGGAATTGTTGGTTGGAATTGTTGTGTGAGTCATTAAGTTGCAGAATTATTGTTTGCCCTTGACCAAGTTTTAGAGATCCTTGGTCATATTTGACCTATTTTGGGACTTCGACAGTTTGGTCGAAGGCGGAGCACAAGTCGAGGTGGAGATCGCGGGATCTCAACCCCTTTTTAGGGCATATTTGGGATTAGGGTTTAAGTAACAGGTATGGGATGTCGACCCATGGGTTTACCCATGTTTAGGCCCATTTTGTTATGTATAAATAGATAGTTAGGCGATGTAAGAAAGAGCCAAGATGCTAAGTGCTAGAGTTCTATCTATGTGATTGCAAAGTCTTTGTGCATACTATGTGTTAAGACTTGCAGAGTTAAGTGCAAGTGATTGTAAGAAGGCTTTGTGCTTAAACCTATCTCAGGGAAGGAGGATCTAGCAAGGTGCGCGCAAATCTCCTGTCTTATGTGGAGTGGGGTTTTTGGGATTTGTGCTTGTAGAAGATTGACAGAAGATAATAAAGAAGAGATAAGTTGGTGGACGTAGCCCCACACTGGGGTGAACCACGTATATCCTGTGTTATGGTTGCTTTGTGCATTATGGTTGTTATATTTTTTATATGATTTAAGCTTAGTGCAGTAATGAATGTTTAGATGAATCTAGTATGATAGCTTAGTGCTTAAGTGACGTGCATAAATGCTAGATCTGATCGTTTTCCATGTGCTAAGTTCTTAGATGTGTTAGATCTTGTTGAATACTGTGTTGCTCTGTAACTAGGGTTTCGACCTGTGATGTGAATAAGGGTTAAATATTGATGAATGTTAATTGCTAAGTGCTTTGTTAGAGTGGTGTAATCACAGATCTGTGTCCTAGCTAGGTTGCAGACATTTGAGTCATGCAACCACCCCTGCCTCTACCTCGAGTGAGACTTCATCTGCTTCGTAGGTTTTGCCAAAAGGGTCAGTAGTTAGGGTTTTTTTGGTGCATTGTTGAAGCGTTGAAACTTGGGTCTGCCCCTGTTCCAACAAATGGTTCCGTTGTTGGGACCTGAAACTGTGATTTTTGGGAACTAAAGAAAAGAAATCTTTGTGCGTAGATCTGTTGCTTTAGTGCGCAGTATTCTACTTGACTTGTGAAGCTATGTGCTAAGAAGAGAAGTCTGATCTGAAGAAAAGAGGTAAGATATTGAAGCTTTGTGCTCTGAGAAAGGTAAGATAAGTGGAAATTTTTGTTTCGAAAGAATGAATCTAGGTATGCTTGATAAATTTTGTCCTAGTCTGAAAACTAGGGCACAGTTAGAAGAAAGAAGATTTGATATGAATAGATCTGATAGGAGCAATGAAAGATATGTTATTCCTATGCATAGAATGAATGTTTGGACTAACAAATGGATGCCGGATCCTAGAAAGAACTTTTTGCAGGTTAGTTACTGCGATCCCAGTGCGCAGTACAAGAAAGGTTTGGGATCATTTAAGAGAAAGAGAGGATCAACCCTTTGTTATAGTTGCAGAATACCGGGACATCTTGCTAAGGAATGCCATGGTAGAAGACCTAGTTTTATTTGATGTAAATCTATGGACCATGAAGTTTTGGATTGTCCTAGAATGATTGCTAAAGTTGAAAAGATGAATGTGAAACAAGAAAACTATGAGACAGGCCAAGAAACTAAGGATATGATAGAACCCCGGAAAGAATTAGAGATTGTATTACTACATATGAAAGAAACCTTGAATGATCACAGAAATATCAACTTATCAGAGGTCTTAAAAGAGAAAGAGTACATAGAAACAAGAATAAGAGACTTCAACATAGACTGTGTCCTGGATGAGGAAACACAGGTGAATATCATGACAGAAAGAACTTGGGAAATTTTGGGAAAGCCCGCTATGGTTCCTTCATTAGGAGGAATAGGATTATTTGGAGGAAAGATGATAACCCTATGTGGAAGACTTATCCAGACATTTATGAGTGCTCATGGCACTTCGATAGAAGAAGAATTTGAKATTGTTAAGTTTGTTGAGAACAACKCCCYRTTTKCTATCTTGCTAGGAAAAAAATGGATTGAGAAAGATCARATGTGAAGGAAACAAGAAGAGGAGGATCTAGAACAGAAAAAAYAAGAAGAGATTTCATGGCTAGGAGAATARTGCATTTACTGGAARAACAAGAGAACCAKTCGAAGCTAATAAGGAMCAAATATATGGATGTCGAAKTTGAAAGTACACAGGAAGATTGGAGACACCTGTCTGTACAAGAGAGTAGAGCACCTACCCCAGAAAAAGAAGAAGTATTACCCTTGAACCCTATGAAAGACCCTCCACGGTGYGAATTTGTCATGCCAAGAGGAGATAAGAATGATAATGGAAAGAGGAAACCAGTGATTCAGATCATAGGAAAGAAGGCTAGAAATCTCAGTAAGAAGAGAGAAAAGTTAGAAAAATTGCAAGAAGTTCYAGGGAAGACTTTTCAGAAGGAAGGTTTCCAGAACCTRAACTCAGTYGGAATATCAGTACAGYACAGATTGGCACTTCACCATGAAGAATAAATATGACCATTGGAGGCAATACGACCGTTCAATCGATGCTCTCRAAYAGTTAGGAAAGYAGTTATGGCCTGAAAGTTCGCCATTGGACCATTGGGACCGCGCCATAATGGATGGAACTACATTGAATAAGGCTTTGTGACCTGTTGAAAGAAACTGTTACGACAATATCTATTTATCTCGTCGAGTGTTGCACCGAGAACACTTTTTCCAATTGTGATTATCCAAGTCCACAGAGAACTAGTTGATTTCACGCAGTGATCATTGAGACCTCGCCATCCATTCTATTACATTGAGTATTGTTCACTGACCTGAGATATCATATCTTGAGTGTGAATGTTGGATGAAATTAGCGCAGCATAAAAATCCATCGAAGAGATTCTAATAGACCTCATTGTCAAGAAGGTGATGTTCGCAGACATCCAAGCCTCATCGATGCGAGGAGTGCAAGACTCCCCATCGACTACTTGTCGATATGGATATCCAGAGATGCGACCGAGAAAAGAACCAAGCATCATGATGACTTGGCAAATGTGAAGCTAATTCCATCCATCCTACCTGACTACATCCCACCCCTGGCTAGTGTGGTGAGTCGTGACAGTGTCTTGAGGGACTTCGACTACACAATCATCACTATGTACCTCCCAAAGGGAATACAAGCAGTCAAACCGTAGTTGGAGAGGATTCCAACCTTGAATATCAATGACTATAACCTAGGAGACCACAAGAGCTATGGCATGCTCGCACCTCAAAAATATTTGACCAAGACGGAGGGGAATAAGTCGAAGATAATCCCCCAGCCGTGGACTATGGACATTTCGAGGTCCACTATCCTGAACATGATGAAGATACCACATTTTGGAAGGCACTAGGAGGTTAACGCGTGTGTTAATCTCCTACTGTCATGCTTCCATTGTGGGTATCTATGGTTATATAGACACATCATCATCGATTCAACATTGATCCATAAGATCATCGGATTGATCATGAAGGGACTAGACCCACAAGAATTTTATCCATGCCCTGGCATAGAAGATCAAAGACACCTATGATGATGTAGAGAAAGGGACACGAGGCTACAAGTTAGCCTCCATTCATAATGGTGCAGTGCCCCTTTCTTGCCAGTTGATTGTTGGTAAGTTATTCCAAAAGAACAGACCCACGCAGGTCATAGGGTTTGTCATTGACCTCACAAGAAAATGCGTGGAAGGATTACAGATGAACTTGGCCAGTTACCTAGTTAATCATTTAGAACTGGAATGTCGTGAAGCTTAGGATCAGGGCTATGAGTTCCATTTTAGTTGGTTGCTAATCCTCATCACATTCATTTCTTGGGAGATGTTGGAAGGTGCGACCTTCCCTAACATTGAGTCATTCGAGCCACTAGTTGCAAAGTTCACCACGGTCTGGTATTTGAGCAATATGGGGAAACAATGGCAGTCGTGAACGTAGTATTCCATACCTACTACCTGTAGCTGAAGAGAGATATTGAGTATTTCCCTCGTATGACACCGAACACCCTGGATAGGTTCAATCCCCTTATGATGTTCCGTTCAAATAGGCCTTTTATTTATATCATTGTGAGCGCATACAAAAGTAAAGAAGAGATTCAGTCCTACTACAAGCTCACAAAGGAGGACCTTGAAGAAATCACTAAGGAATGGCTCGCAGAGTTCCTTATACCATTCAACCAAGCAGAACTGTCTGACCCAACCTAATTGGAAGCCTGGTGGTTACTCGTGAAGAGTATGATGCACCCAGGAGTAGCAAGAAGAAAAAGAAGGAATATGTACAAGAAATACACAGCACATCAGAAGAGACTGCATCAGATTCATCTAGTAGAGGAGGAGACAAAGAAGTGGAAAAAGAAGAGAAATAAGGGGAAGAAGACAATCATAAGTAGGGCGAAGTAACGCCACCTAGGAACCCCCTTGAAGAGGCAGAGAAATCCATGAAAAGAAAGGTTTCCCCAACCAAACCTACATCGCGGAAGAAGTCCAAAGAAAGTAATTCGAAGTTGTAGACTGTACTCATGGTCGATGACTTCGACTTCATTATCGCAGTTGTATCAGATGCCTCGAAAGATATTCTGCAGAGAATTGAAGCCAAACAAGAAACCATGTATGAAAGGATTGAAGCAGAGTTGAGAGGAGTACAACAAGCCCTCCATCAATTGCGCAGTGTCCACTACACCCCCACCAGCAGAAGAACCAGATTTGGGAGATGAGCCTGCCAAACTCTGTAGAATAGTTGATGCGAACACAAGAGGAAGTCATAGAACAAATTTGAGTTTTGTAACAAGAGAAGGATGACCTCCAAATCAAGTTCAAAGAGGATAGAGCGCAGATCTAGCGAGAGAAAGAACAACTACTCACGAAGCAGGTTGGAGTTAAAGAAGCAGTCCGCAGAGAACTTATCTTTGTGATGGGATTAGATAAAATAGAGGAAGACACAGTGGATAATCAAGTGGAAAATCTTACCGAAGCCATTCAGCAGCTTCAATAGAGAATAGTAGAATTGGAGTTGTTATCACACAGTTTGTAGGAAGGGTTTTAGGTTAGCTTGAGTCAAGGCTTCAAACTGGCGTAACAGGAGCTTCCCCACCCACTGTCACCTCGATGGGGAGCTCTTTCTATTTAGGATGGCTAGTTCAAGGGAGACGTCCCTAGTAATCTGGGTTTATAAGAAGGCTAAAGGGCTAATGGATCAGGATGAAAGTTTCCCTTCACAGATTACTGCCAAGAAAGATAGTCAATGAAGTAGATATTCCACTGGATGGCACCTGTTTGCGAGACAAGACAAATGATACTAAAATGTGTTGCAGTGGTTAGTGCTTCAAATATCAATGACTATCTTCAAAATATATATGAG
>ML797159.1:275349-308135 GCA_009831015.1 Picea engelmannii
TGTAGGACACGTTTCACAATGTAAGGGCCATGCCACAGAGGTTCTAACTTACCTGTCCCCAATTTTTCATGAGCCTAGTCATAGACGAGGACTAAGTCTCCTTCTGCAAAAGTCTGAGGATGGACAGATTTGTCATATTGGTTTTTAATCCGTTTTTGATGTGCCTCGTTAACGAGAGTGGCATCACGACGTGTTTCGTCCCGTTTGGATAGATATAAGAAACGTTCTTCTTCGGTAGAAGTATGGGGTAGGAGTTCTACTTTGAGTTTCAGAGATGGAATTTCACACT
Source organism: Picea engelmannii (assembly GCA_009831015.1). Taxonomy (NCBI): domain Eukaryota; kingdom Viridiplantae; phylum Streptophyta; class Pinopsida; order Pinales; family Pinaceae; genus Picea; species Picea engelmannii. Next base: position 275,639 of record ML797159.1, read on the forward strand.
CGATTGGTAAAACGGCTTCGATGCCATATACCAACTAGAAAGGAGTAAATCCAGTTGCGGTTTTCACAGAAGTGCGGTAAGCCCAGAGAGCGGAGAAAAGTTGTAGATGCCAGGATGTCTTGTTTACCCCTACCATACGTTGAATCATGGTTTTTAGGACTTTGTTGATGGCCTCAACTTGTCTGTTGGCCTAAGGATAGTATGGGGATGAGTTTTCATGGAGAAAACCCAATTTGACATGTAATTCACTCATCATCTGGTTCTTAAAGTGCACACCGTGTTCAGTGACAATGGCGCGTGGTACACCAAAATGAGTTATGATGTGGTTAAAAAGGAATAGATTTGTGGTACGACCATCATTCAGAAAGGTAGGCATAGCCTTAGCGTAAAGTAGTCGACAGTGACGATTATATAACTGTGCCCCCCAACTGAGGTAGGCTTACATTGCATGAAATCGATACCCCACTTGGCAAAGGGACCAATGGTGATAATGGGGTGTAGCGTAGTAGGGTGGGTTCTGCCTTGTTGTTAAAAACTTAGCAGGGTGGGAACTTTTTGATTGCCTCGATACAATCTTTGAAAATTGAGGGCCAAAAATAGCTAGCACGTAGTATTTTTTGGGTTGTGGCCATCCCAGAAAGGTGACCACCACAGGCGCCAAGGTGGCAATCGTTCAGAACGCGTTCATCCTCTGCATGAATCAAACATCGTCGAAGGATAGTATCAATACCATGGTGATACATAGTGTCGCTGATGATAAGGTAACGACGAGAATGGTGGCGAATACGTCGACGCTCTTCACGAGAAGTGTTAGGCTGAAAATGTTGGGTTTGGAGGTAAAAGAGGATGTCTCCGTACCAAGGATCAGAGGTGCTGATGAGGAAAAGAGTTTCATTGGGGAGAGAATCTCTAGGTTTGATGTTTTTGTCAGCACGGGGGAGATCGCAGATAAGCTCCGCAAACACCAGGGATTTTTTGGCTTTGGACTTTGTAAATTCAAGATCAAATTCCTGAAGGATGACGATCCATTTAGAGTATTTTCCCCCAAGAACTTGACGTGTCAAGACATGGTACATGGGGTTTGAGTCCGCAATCACCGTGGTGGTGCGTAGTAAGATGTAATGGCGGAATCTTTGGACAGCAATGACGGCTGCCAGAGCCAATTTCTCTACATGTGAATATCGGAGCTCGGGTCCAGATAGACTCTTACTCAAGTAATAGATCACATGTTCCTCATTGTTAGGGTCCTCCTAAACTAACACCATTGCAATAGACGAAGTGGAGGTGGCTAAGTAAAGGATGTAGTCCTTTGTATACTCTGGAGGATGTAACAAAGGTGCGTGAGTCAGGGCATGCTTGAGAGCATCAAATGACCGTTGAGCGATGTCATCCTAGATGAAAGGGGTGTTTTTCTGCAGCAACTACATGAATCCTTTAGTTATCTCAACGTAGTTACAAATGAAACGACATAGGAAGTTTGCTTTTCCTTGCAAACTTTGGAGTTGGGTTAAATTGATAGGTGGGGGTAAGGCCAGAATAGCCTTAATATTTAATGGATCCACCCTAATCCCATATTTGGAGACAATAAAACCGAGGAGTCGACCGGATTCGATGGAAAAAATACACTTATGTGGGTTCAAGCGGATACGGTAGAACCGACATCGAAGAAAAATATCCCATAAATGATCAACGTGATCGGATTGATTGGATGAGTGGGCAGGTAAGTCGTCGAGGTAAGGTTCTGCGATATGCTTGATATCGTGGAAAGCATACGACATGGCCTGCTGGAAAGTAGCACCAGCATTTTTGAGACCAAAAGGTAGCTTTCGATAGGAAAAAGTTCCCAATGGGCAGATAAGGGTTGTCTTATGTTGATCAGCAGGTAAGATTTCAATTTGGTTATACCCAGAGAATCCATCCATGAAAGATAAGATTATGCTCCCAACGCAATTATCAATGATTTGGTCAATGAAGGGCATAAGGTAGTTGTCCTTGGAACAAGATTTATTGAGATCCCGATAGTCAACACAAACACAGATGGTTCCTTGTTTTTTGGCAACCAGAACAAGGTTGGAGACCCATTCTGTCAAAGGGACAGGATAGATAAAGCCAGATTTTAGAAGTTTCTCAACTTCTACCTTTATATCTACGATTTTCTTGGGATGAACTGGGTGGAGTTTTTGTCGAACAAGTTTCGCACCAGGGTAAGTCTTGATTTCATGCACGACGATTGAAGGTTTGATCCCTGGCATTTCCTCGTAGCTCCAAGCGAAGACATCGCGGAATTATTTAAACGGAGCGGTGTAAGAGACCACTTCTTCAGGTGTGCAATTAGCACCAAGGTTAATGTTTTACACAACACCTTCTTTGATCAAAATATCAATAATGATTGTAGTAGAGATGTTACCCATATTCCCCTCAGAGAGAGTAACTTGTGTGAGGATGGGAGATTGTGGAGCATCGGTAACATCGGGAGGGAAGACAGAGCGTATATCTTTGTGAATTTCTTCTAAAGGTGGAAGAAAAGAGGATCAATGATGGTTATCATCCCAAGGTACGTCGTCAATGATAAGCATTTCCATAATAGATTCGTCAGAAGGGAAAACTTGGGAAATGTAATCGATTGTAGACGATAGGGAATCCAACCATGAGGGGATCGAGTAGGCATCAGGTGCCAATAAATGTGGGTTGTCTGGAGAGGGAGAGGCAGATTGAATAGCTACATATGCGACCTCGGCTGGGCTAAGTGGCAAGGTTTCACCGAGCACATCAAATTCCATAGGACTAGGTACAATCCAAGGATCGGATGATTCCAAAGATTGATAAGGCATAGTCGAGATCATATTGACAGTGGCAATATGATGCGCGGTGGGTGGAAGTGGTGTAGGGAAGGTACCCATAAGGCTAGAATATTTCAATAAGCCAACACCAACGCTTTCATACGCAACTAGGTGGTCTCCCAAAAAAGGAAAGTTGTTGGTGATGGGGGCGCGAGCGTTGGGTGTACAGAAATCGAGTTGATCGATAGTGACAATTTTTCCTTGATGGGGGAATTGTACACATCAAAACACTGACGAGGCGACGATAGTCATAGCATAGAACCAACTTATTCCAAGTAGTAGGTTGTAATCGAGGGGGGCATCGACCACCTTGACATCAACAGTAACAGTTTTTCCACCCAACTGAATGGCTAAGGATTGTAATAGTCCATGAGGATGAAAACCTCGCCCATCGAAAGCACGTAACATCGTAGGGGATTTGTTAAGGGCAGGTGATTTCAAGCCTTTCCAACAAGCTAAAGACATGACACAAGTAGAGGCTCCCTCATCCAAGATAGTTCGATGGATTTGTTGATTGTGAACAACAACATCGATCTGAAAAGCTAGTTGGTGAGAGAGTCGGGGTTGATGATCATCCAGATTAAAAGTGAGGTTATTTGATGACTCAGGATCAAAAGCGCCGATGGCAGCTAAGAGCGTTCTACATTGGCTGGGACAGTGTTGTAGAACTTCTAAATAAGACATAGCACACGGTGCTTGAGCCAAATCTTCAACAATGTTGTAGTTTTGGGTAGCCCGTGAACTAGGATTAAAGGTAGAATTCCGGATAGTTCTCTTAGGAGGGTGTAAAATGGATTCAAACAAAGGTTTCTCAATCTGAAGCGGTCCGGACAGAGGGCTAACAGACGGAGGACTAACGGAATATGGTAATGGGTCTGGTAAGGAACCATTAGTAGTCTTCGGCTTATCAAGTTTAACCGGTGTGTCATATGTCACAGTGCGAGTGGTCAGATTAATCCCGTTAAACATGTAAATGTGGGCACTTGTCGAGGCCTCATCATGGGATTGGTTGGAACTTCCCCCTATAGTGGGGGTTTGAGCAACCAAAGATTGTTGCTGCGGAAAAGGCTGGGTAAGCACAGTGGGTTGGGAATTTCCCTTAAATATCTTGGCCACTTTGTCGTGATGTGGACAGTCTCAAGTGTAGTGATCATCACCACAAATGAGACATGGGAATTTTGGTTTTCGTTGTGGTTGTTTTCTGGCAGCAAGGGTTTGTGGTTGATTTTTTGGTTGTTCGTTGTTGTTGTTTTTCTTTGGTTTATTTCTTGCTTTCTTCTTTCCCCCAGGTTGTTGTGAAGGGGTCGATTGGACCACATTCACCTCAGAGACCTGAGTTTGAGGGTGGGTAGAAGAGGGTGCAGTCGGACTGGGAGCAGCCGTCGAAGCGGGCCGCTGGATTGTTCCAGTCGACTTGGAAGTAGATTGGGTTTTGACGGAGCCAATGACTCCATCCGCGTGCAAGGTAGACGATGGTTTGGATGGATCGTTAGTGGCACGGGTAGCATTTGGTATCAACTCGTACAGAGTACCAGACTGCGAATAAACCAAGTCTAAGTATTGAGCTCGAGCAATAGCTTCTTCCTCGGTAACTACACCACCCATGGAAACATCATGAGTGATCTGGGGTAACAGTGATTTGGTGAACGATTCCACTAATAATTGGTCAGGAATGACCGCTTTGATTATCCTTCGTCACTGTCTCCATTCATGAATATGATCAGAAATATGTACGGAGGTCGTTTGATGAAGGGAGGTCAATAGTTCAGTACCCGTCTCATATCGAATGGGTAGTTGGAAGTGTGTGAGGAAGGACATGGCGAGGGAGTTCAAATCATTAAAAGAAGCACGTGGTAGTTCAATATACCACTTTGTTGCAGAACCCGTAAGCGTTCGTTGGAAAAGACGCAAACCTATAGAATCGTCCATGAGGGAGTTGGATGAACACCACAGATGCAAAGTCATCACGTGGTTGTTTGGGTCTTCTCCGGACTTTTCGTCGAATTTTGGAATATCGGAAGGAAGTTTAGCTGGAATACCTGGCCAAACTGGAGAATGAAAAATAGGATCATTCGTTAACTGAGACAAGTCTGGAAGGTCCAGGGTTTCTAGGAAAGGTAGTTGTTGGTTAACCTATGGGTAATACTGGTGTGGCATAGGGACACCAGTAGGGCCATATACTGGGTTATGCGGATAGTTGTAACTAGTGGGCCCTCTTGTATAAGGTTGGTGTTGACCAGGGTACACAGGATTTGAGGTGTTTTGAGAAACATGTGTGAGCGGAGGATAACCGGATGGGTTTTGAGGATTATAAGATGGATTTGGCGTTTGTCCATAAGGAGGTTGTCGTGGACCTTGAGAATTGTGTCCCCCCGAGAACTGTGGGTTTCCTGGAAAATGGATATTCCACGGATTAGGCGTGGCAGACACGTTTTGTCCATATGGTTGATGGTAAGCTCCAAATTGAGGTTGCCCCCCCAGCTTGAGGTAGAGTTCCCGAAATTTGAGAACCAGACGTAAATGACTGACCGGTACCGCTGAACGGGTTAAGACCACCAAAACCGGTCCCTTCGGGTTGTTGGATAGGTACGAAACTTCCCGGCATAACTTGGGTAGTAGTGGCAGTGGAAAAATTCAATGCTCAGTACCCAAAAGGGAGTGACGATGAAGGTCTAGGTGTTACTGGTGTGCCAATTGCAGCTTGGCTAACCACCGCATTACTGGTAGGAATAGTTGGGATGTGAGGGACCATTGTAGAATGGGTCGTCTGAAGAGAAAAAGTAGACCTTGGGCCAACGAACGATTTGTTCATACCAACGGACGGTGTGGCTGAAAAAATAGTAGTACCAGTAAAATGGTTTAAAGGTACAGTGTAGGTGATAGGCACGTCGCAACCTACTCCTATTCCATAAATATCTCGCACCATGCGTGGTGGACTTCGAACAATGTCTGCGGTCCAAAAGGGGTCATCAACTAAAGGGTTTGAATGAGACCCAGTTGGAATGTCAGAAGGATTGACGACGATGAATTCACCGACTGAATTCAATCAGAGAACACGTCGCTCATATCCCTCTGAAATGTGGAAAGCTTCTGGAGACTCTGAAACAATTCGAAAATTCTCTAAAGGAGTGGGAACTTCTTCTTGGGAAGTTGTAGTGTCTTGAACCTCGCTCTGTTGAGGAGATTCCTCCATGGAATGAGGGGGTAAAGGGGTGTTCCCTTCCATATTTTCTGGAGGAAGTCCCTGTAGCCTCCGCGAACGGCGTGGAGGGTCGATGTTGGCGAAAAAGAGTCGGTGGAAAAGATCTATGGCCAACTAACGAAAAGAAATAGCATATGCTAATAGAATCTAAGAATCACAACCAAGAAAACAGGACCTTCTCTCGATGACCGTACTAGTTGGTGATGAAATCCAACATTGCGTGATCATGTCAAGAAGGGGCAGGGATATGGTGGAACAGTTACAATGGCGACCTGCTTAACGGACTTTCACCCTGGTGCAAGATTCCATGTAGTAATTGTGGATTTACCCTCCAAGGAGCCCGAGTGAGTTTGACCAATGTCTGCTCCAGGTACAGTGAGACTTCCCTTCACTATCACCTTGTGTAAGACCCTAAAGATTATGGCCACTAAGGGTACCAATTCGCAGTCATCCCCTGGGCGGGTACAGTCGACAGTTCGGTCCGAACGTACGGGCAGGGTATCTAGCCCGAAATCAACTTGAAAGGCTTCCACTCAACATTGTGGGTATACCTTTAAGCGATCCCCATAATACGATCTGGCTACTACAATCAGTCAAACCACGGAGGGATAATCTCTGTAGATCTCCTGAATGCGACCTCGTGCGTAACCCCTGTGTGAGAGGGGGATCCTAGGCAGACTTATACGATAGTTGGATTTGACTCTCCCTAGCTCAGGATGTTAATGTTTGTTTTGGAAACTTTGGAGAGTTATGCTCACAGCCTAATCCAAAGTACTAGTCCTAGTCTACTGTTGGTGGAGGATCCTAGAAAAGAAAATGTTCTAGATGGTTTTNTTGGATTTGACTCTCCCTAGCTCAGGATGTTAATGTTTGTTTTGGAAACTTTGGAGAGTTATGCTCACAGCCTAATCCAAAGTACTAGTCCTAGTCTACTGTTGGTGGAGGATCCTAGAAAAGAAAATGTTCTAGATGGTTTTTAATTAGCGTTCATTTTATAGTTGTTCTTTACTCAAAAGGCATGCATGGAAGTGAAATGGGTGGAATGATGATTCAGTCCCAAAAAATGCATCAAAGATGATAAGCATTCATTTCTTTTCGATGAACATCTACTTAAGGGAGAGAGAGAGAGTTCTTTTCACTAACAAGCACTAATAAGGAATGTCCTCAAACAAATTTTCTTCGATCAAATCTGATGTGGTGCTAAAACTTTTTGAAATACCTTCTAATATGAAAAATCAATCACGAAGATGTCTCTTTATTGTTTGTATGTGAATAAAGATTAATTCAAAACAACGCTCGTCTTTCTAATTATCTTTTGGATCAATGAAAATCAGACAAACACAAGTAGGTTTCATACAAACAATACACCCTCTCGTTGTGATCAAAACAAGAAGCGAAAGAAAAGGAAAAATCAAGAACTTCACACCAAAAGAAATGTCGAAGAACAATGACCTTAACTAAAACTAAATGAAAAGATCCATAGGCTTCTGATGTCCTTCACCAGATTTTTTCGCTCAGTCAAAGAGGAGAGAAAGACAGTGCATTGGTTTCAGACTCCAAACAGCAGAAAAACTCAACAATAGTGAAGAAGGCTACAAAATCTAAACAGCAAGGTGTTTGTTCCTCATAAGGAAGGATGTCAAAGTTGAAAAGGAAGAAGCATTGAATCACAGGGAAGCTCAGCAAGTGAGGCACAGAGATTAGACCCTGAAACAAGCAATTATGGAAAGGTTTTTGGCTGAAAGAGGGTTGGCGCTCTGGTGTAAAGGGAACCAGGCATTATAGCACTCTGTGCAAGGTAGTGAGGGAGCATTGGTGCTCTATCAACATAGCCACAGGGGCGCCAGGTTCAAAAAGCTCCTAAAAATGTCAAAAAATCCAAAAATTGCAGTCTCGTCTTATCAAGCAAGCTAAGTATGATGGGGTAGGGAGTCAATCAGCTCATGAAGTCAATCAAAAAAGGGGTGAACCAGGTCTGAAAACAATCAATGGGTAAGACAAGGTCTATGAGGAGAAATCAAAACAAAAAGGTTTCGATTTGAGACTCCCCAGCAGAGTCGCCAATTTCTGTTGAAGGAAAATCTCCCTGCGGACAGGTAGATCACCTCTTGAGAGCTAGACTCTTAACTCTCAAGATAGAAGATGCTTAACATGGACACTGACTTCCTTTCATATCTATACAAAGTAATGCATGAGGAGTAAGGAGAACAGAAGTACCTTTTTACCGACGTTTGTCCCTGCACGCTCCGAGTTGAGCTCCAATATTTCGCTCCTCGATGAGCCCTGTAGACAAACAACAGTATGACCACTTCCTACTCTATTGATATTGGCTTGAAAACAGATCTATCTATCAGAGATAAGTTCATGTAAGATCAGACACAAACTAGAAAGAAACAGGCCAAGTGTTTCATATTAATGAGAACAATGACAGTAGTAACTTACAATCATAGATGCGAATATGACAGCTTCGTCAAGTCCCCTTTGTCTAACCCTTGCTCGGAAGATCCACGACCTAGATGATAGCAGCTTCACCGATTACTCTCCTTCAGTTCACTGTGTGTTTCCTATGAGATCATAGGTTTCATGCTTGCAATTCTTCCCCCTTTCCACCATCATAGAGCCTCCTTATATAGGTTTAGAGAGGCTTAACCTCTTGAGGTATCTTTAGGGTAGGTTGAGGAATTCCCTCCTTAGATCAGGGATCTTCTTATTGAACCAGGAATTCAAATGCAACTGCCTTCCAAACTTGAAAGATCCTCCCCTTATTCTTCTCAACAGATCAACCACTACCCAGATTAGACAACACTCCCTCAAAAGGAGCATCAGGGCACTATAACGCTCCCTGGTAGGCTCAAGGGGAGCGTCAGTGCTTCAAAGACTTGTAGCGCTCCTTCAGAGGGGTGATTTGGTGCTATAACACTCCCTAGCACCTTGTAGGGGAGCGCCAGTGCTCCTAAGGCTGATGTAGGGGAGAACTCTCCCTTAAAACCCTAGTTTGAGAGCTCCTTTCAAGTGGTAAGAGATTCCTGACTTCAATTAGCCATTCTCCTTCCTCCAAATCAAGTGTTTGAGATATTCTAAGTGTCTCCTTGGTGTCGTCATCATGACAATATGCTTTGTTTGACATTTGCGACACTTGTGAATAACATGCGACACTTGCGATAGTTATGAGGGACATGCGACACTTGCGACACTTATCAAAGAGAGCAATGTTGATGTGTAACAATTTGCACAAATTTTTATTCCATTAATTGAAGATGATGTCTAATCCATTTCAGATTTGCTTTCTGAATTTCATGTGGAAGATATATGGCATGCATCTTAGGAGACAAAAAGGGAGCCGCGCACATCAGACTCAATTCTGATATTTTCTTAACAAAATTTGCATATTCAAATTGGATATTTGAATTTCTCTTGGGAAAATATCCAATTTCAGAAAAACAATCGTCCCAAACGGATTCCGGGAAGTAAAGTTACGATCATTTTAAAATCAACAAAATTTCAGCATTTTTTCGGAAACGACCACATGGTTTTCAAAATTTCATCCAAACTTTATTTGGATCTTATTCATTGCAAGAAGAGAAAGTGGATATGTGTGGACATATCAATTATGCATCTACTTCATCAGATCCGTGCAGACATCTTCATCTTCAACAAAATCTTCAATGAGCACAAACTTGCACAGTTGTGAGGTCTTCTTGGAGTGAAGGACATGGTTGCTTAGCAACTGCCTTTTGTTCCTTCTCATATTTTTTTTATGCATTGTAATTTGAGGGGGGGGGTTTCCCATGAGGTTTTCCCACTTTCCTCGTTTTTTTAATGTTTCATTCTTATATTCATTGTACAATGGGTACCTAACATGGTCTTTGTTGTCAAGACCCACTCATCATGTACACCCTAGTAGTGTTCAGGGGGGTGTTGGAGATATTACACACTCACCTATAATTGTTTTCCTAATTTTGATAGTCCAATGTTGAGAACGATTCCTTAGACGAGAATATTCCCCTACAAAATAGGGAATTCCTCTTCAGTTCAGAGTCAGTTACACTCAGTTAGACTAGTGGAATTCACCCATGCATGGAAACCTCAGTTTTATCACCAACAGTTGCATGTGTCTCTCTCACTTCAACATGTATCTCATTTAACTGATAATTGCATGGATTTGTTAACTAGGACTAGGTGGCAATTCACTCCAATGTCTACTAGTGAGTGTCTAGATCTATGTAGATCACTACTATAGTGCATTAGTTACTCATGTAGCCTATATCTATTGTAAATTATTCACTCTTTGAATGTGGAATACGGCTAATGAGAATTTTTCTATTCTTTCTCTCCTTCTTCTTCTTTCTCAATTTCTCTTTGCAAATGTGTGTAGTATTTTCTATCTAGATCTATTATGTGCAAGTTCAACACATTTACAACAAGTATGTTTGGAGAGGAACCAAAGAGGAAAAGGTTATTAAATAACAAAAAGAGAGATAAAGATCAATTCTTCCCAAATGAGAATGCAACAAAGAACTTGTGGGATATTACAACTCTTGGCAGAACCCTACTAAAACCACTTTCTTGTGGTGGATTTTGATCTAGTATAGTTTCTAGGGTATATAATCATGGAAGAGAAAACATTAATCTCGCTTGAGCTTAAGAGAAGTGTAGGGGAAGATTAGAATATATAGGAATTTTGTGGTGAAAAATGATCAAAACTGACAGAGGGATTTTCAAGAGTGTACATTAAGAACCCTAAAGTCCATAACTTGTGGCACTTGCAGTTTTTCCTGGAGGACGTGCAAATTATGTTTCTTTTTTCAAACATGGAAAATGAGTGTATTATAGTTTAATGAAAAGATTGTTATATATTGTATATGGTTTTATACTTTATCAAAATATTCACCAAAACTTTAAAATGTTTTATACTACAGCCTAAATTCACCAAAACTTATAAAGTTTTCTAATTCAATGAAAGAATTACCAAAGATTTACATGATTTTATAATACAATGAAAGATTTATCATAAAACTAAATATACATATTATATTATTGATTCAATAACATATATATATAATAATGGGGATTCATTCATTTATTATACATATAAACTTAGGGTTGATTCTTAATACTTAACTATTGTACTAACATACTCCCTTAACAGGTGAATGGGAATATTGGCATACTCCTTTAACAGGTGAATGGGAATATTGAAGTAATGAATAAAAGTGTGCATAATATTATGTAAACATTTTTTTTTTTTCGTTTTCGTTTTTTTAATCTAAAACATCTTAAGGTCCTCTTATAAGAAGATAATGTCTAATTATCTTTTTGTTAAATCAAATACTAAACATGATTATAAAATGAAATACAAATTTTATGTATATAAATATATATCTTAGTAGTAATTTTATGATTTAGACCATTTAAATAAGTATTATATTTAATAAACTTATAGCATATAGGAACGTTAGATATAAAAGTTACACCTCTATTCCCACTAAAAGTTGAAACCGGCCACAAATTCAATGCAAAACTCTTCAAGAAATTTTCCAATTGTGCAAAACGTTTAAAAACATTAAATGCACTAAAAGTTGAGATTGGCCACACATTCATTGCAAAACTCTCACATTAAGAAATAATACATTCAATGCCAAATTTGTAAGAATGAATATGTAGATATGGAAAAATGCCTCATCCATTATGGATGACGATCATGAGGCATTGAAATGTCCCAAATAATTATCGCTTGTAATGTTCTCTAAATGAAGAGCGTTGCTTCCACACGTGCGGTTCAACAGTTTGTCGATGTGATAACGTTACTCTCGAGTGTGGAAAGCTTTATTAAATGCCCAAGTAAATATTAGTTAACCAAGAGTGAACGTCTAGATATGCATTCTTGCAAGAAGATACTACTATAACAAGTGTTGTCGACAGTAATATTATCCATGTGAGAAATGGCTTAAGATAGTTAGGGTTGCTTTTGAATGGGACATGTTAATCTTGTTATGTTGGCTTAAAAGAGTTAGGTTTGCTTTTGAATAGGACATGTTAATCATGCTCGATAACAACTAATTACTCAGCCAAGTAGTCTCATTTCACTATTTATAGAGTCATTCATAAATAACAATTGCTTTGGMAAAAAAATCTCTAGCACCCTTTCCCATGTAAACCCATATGTTGCATGTCCTAGCACCCTTTCCCATGTAAACCCATATGTTGCATGTCCTTGTTGACTCAAGYCTTCATTCGTCGGGGATTAAAAGACCCAGGGTTCATCAAGCTTTACCAACAAAACCCCAAGGTTCCATCATATCCAATCTTTAATCGAGGACCAAAGAAGGTTTCACTCAAGATGCCATGAGAATCACATAGACCATTAGTCTTATGATGGATACGAAGGGACAAAACATACAGGAAAACCTCTCAGGAATAAACCCATTCATTCATTCATAGCTAAGTAATAGATTTCTATGCATAATAAAGTAAACAAACATACATTCAAGCCATGACATAGAAGAATGCAAAGATAAATGACTTCATATTTCATTCATTAGCTTTATAACCATTTAGATACAAAATCATAACAATAGATATGCACCATGCACTATAGTCTCTTTCATTCATACACAATTTCTATCTCTATTACAAACTCATGCAAAATTGGGACAACACTCTACTCGAAACTCACACTTTGTTCCATCTTTATGTCTCTCTTCCCGTACAATCATGAACTCTCTACTCCACTCCTCTATTCTACTCTCTTGAGTGAACAGAAGTCCCACATGCTTTACGTGTCCACATGCATTCCCCATTTCTTTCCTAGAGCATGGAAATCCTAACTAACTTGCCATCTCACCCATACCCTTGCCCATGATCATTCGAGTTGTTATAAAATCATTTTCAAAGATTCATGAAGATACACTTAGATTTGGTTTGCATGCAATCTCTTCTTGATTCCTTATGCAAAGTACAAAATTGGGTTGGTGCACACGGTATTCCTTTGGTTGGCACAGATGATAGTCCTTCCTAGCACCGTGCAATGTATCTTAGTGTGTGTGTAGTGTTGATTTGCGCACGAATCCTTCATAACCTTGGGTGCCAATAGGCCCCCAACACTATCAGTTAGTTCATCCTTGATCCAATGACATTACTGCATTGATAGGCTTCCAGATAGAGTTGATAAAATTTTAAGTTGGATTGAGTGGGACATTTGTACATTATTGAGTAAGTGAAAACCATCAATCTAGGTTGTTGTTGTAGCCTGACATAGGTCTTGTAATGATTTGAGCATCCCTAGAGGTTAACGGTGAATTGAGGCTTCATTCTTCAAGGATCTCGACCTCTCACTTATCGATCATGGCTTGGACTAGAGAAGGGGAGATGTCTTTTAGCATATGGTCCAGAAACTCGAGCATTATACAGTCCAAATTCTACTTTCGGGACTTAGAGAAAACACCCCGACTCTTGTTCGAGCTCGTCCCAAGGTGGCGAATCCTTCATGCATGATCATCGTCTTCTTTCGATCTCTCTCGGGCTTGCTAGTAGTGGGGAAGACACATACATGTACAACTAATAGATGGGGAAATCCATAGAGTTGGGATGTCAGCATCAACAAAGGTATTGATCCATGGCGATGAGAACATGGACTCTCAGCCCTTGGGCATTGGGGTGTCCAATGCATGCCACTAGTGAACTGTAGGTTGGATCCCCTATCCAACAGCCAAAATCAACTCTGCAATTCTCGTGAAGAGGGAACTGTAGGGCATTGGGCTACCTGTGAGGACTATAATCCAAAGTCTACCACTCACCTACTAGAAGGGGCCATGGGCCCTGGGAATTCTATGTGGAACTAGAATCCCTAATACAACTCACTCTGGGGGCTGAAGTACCTTTGTAACAACTCAAGCGATAACTGCAGGAAAGACTATTTGGGGATGATCGTCGGGTCTCTTTGAAAAAAAGGTGTGGCATGGGGAGTATAAATAGTTGTGGACGAATCTGAGGATTCGTTCTATTGTTTCATCGATTTTCAGCCTATTAGGAAATCCATCCTAGCTGGATCAATTCGCTCCCATCCCTAGGTGGGTTTCATTGGTGGTGATGCTAATGGTAACGAGTCGTCATACTAATGATGTGCCTTTTTGGATGTGTTTTCATAACTATCTATGTCCCATGTACATGTGTGATATGGCTAAATATGATTACTTGACCCTTCGTTGCTGCTAACTATCGTGTATCATGTACTTTCCCTGAGTGAGCTTGTTGTCTTGTTTGATACCTTGTATATTTATTAAGATTTCTATGGTGACTATTGTTTTTGGTGTTCGAAGATTCCATAGTGTTATCGATTGATTGTCGACATTCATGACTTCTCCTGCTGGCTTTAATCGACAAAATTTGTGGGTGTGACATATTTTCCTATGATCCCGTGTCAGCTAACCCTGTCTTATCCTATTAACCAATAAATAATACTACATTCCTTGTACCTACCTATTTAACTCATATTTCATCCTAACTCCTATGCTACTCGATATTTGCATTGCATTGATTATTCAAAGTGCATTCAACCCCTACAGGCCATAATACACCTTTAGTCATCTCCCATTGATGAGTCCTTTGAGTGAGGGACCCTACATGATCCAGATTTAGGAGCGAAACAAACTGATTAACAGACTGAATACAATAAACATGGAGATATGAAGAATAACATAGATATCCAGTGAACAATATCTTCTATTGAATAATGAAATAGGTTGAAACTGTAAAACTGTAGAACTGAAACACTTGCTCAAGTGGTGGCATTTATCCATGAGAAGAGATGTGGATTTTACGTGCATCCATATGAGCAGAATGAATTACAATGAGGCTCTAGATGCCTTTTTGATATTACTCATGAATTCCAAAACCCCAGACATTCAAAAGCCTAACCCCTAGGAGGTGAAACCTCAAAATTCATGTGGGCCCCTATGGATAAGTTGGTACCTCAACTTCCTGAGGTTGTAACTTTCGCATACGGCCTCTGTTTTTGGCGCGTGATAGCCTGTTGGAAAGGTCTTTCAAAGAAATACACATTTCACCATCAAACTGTGACTATGTCTACAGTTTGATTGTGGTGAGCCGAAAAAACATTGTTTAGGCCTCCAAAACAACCCTAGAAGTACAACAAGATGTGATGACATGAAAACATACAAAATAATCTAGTTGGATAAGGTGAGAGGCCACCAATATCCACCTGGAATATGTGTAGGGCTTTAGACATCCCCAGAAGTGTAGAACCTACAATTACAAAGAAGTACATAAGAACGTGTTGAACTAAAAATGGACAAGGGGAGCCAGTTGGAATAAGTGGGTGGCCACCAATTGCCAACTGGATCAATCCTCCCCCCTTAGGAAGCAATGGTATCCATTGCATTGAGTTCCCCCATTAGGTGAGGAAACTTCTGTTGGATTTGGCCCTAGGTGAGCCACTTGCCTTAGTGTAGGAGTTTCCCTGCTTTGACTACCCAATAAATTTGGATCCTCTGCTGGCGAGTTCCCTTGACCTGTATGTCCATTATCTGATCAGTGGATGCTTGTTCTATGTAGTCAGGGTTGAGATTTGTGGGTGTCAGTTATTCTGCGATCTCTGAGGTTTCCAATAATGGTGGAAAATATGGTCGAAGGAGGTCCACATTGAACACTGGGTGCAGGCCAAGGAAGGGTGGAGTGTTGAGATCAAAAGCATTGCTACCCATGTCCTTGGTGATAGTGTAAATCCCATAGCGAAGGGGGTGGAGCTTCCGATGGGGCCCTATGAGATGCTTCTTCTGCAAATGTAACCAGACTTTGTCGCCAACTTGAAACAGGTGTGGTACCCTGTGTTGATGATGGCGCTACTTGTACTTAGCATTGGATTTCTGAAAAATCTCTCAGACCTGTTGGAAGATTTATTGAATCCACTCAATGAATATGGTGGCTTTGTCGACCGTGGAATGATCATGGGAAGAGTTTGTTTGTGTGGTGGCAAGAGCAAGTGCATCATCAATGGGTCCTAAGGGTTGGAATCCCAACCCCACCTGAAATGGGCTATAGCCTATGGAGCTATGGAGAGCCCTATTGTAACTGTGTTGAACATAGAGGAGACTCTCATCCCATGTACGTGGATGCTTAATGCTTTACATGTGCGGTATGTGCACAATCATCCAATTGACGACCTTTGTTTGTTCGTTTGTTTGGGGGTGGAAAGCAGTGGATTTTGTGAGCTTGGTGTCCAACAGTGACCAGAGACTCAACCAAAATGTGTTAAGGAACCTGCTATCCTGGTCGAAGGTGATGGTCTGTGGTATCAAAAAGTGGACCCACACTCATTCGAAGAAGAGCTTGGCAGTATATGTCGCTATGATATTCTTCTTGCAGGATATGA
This sequence comes from Picea engelmannii, assembly GCA_009831015.1. Taxonomy (NCBI): domain Eukaryota; kingdom Viridiplantae; phylum Streptophyta; class Pinopsida; order Pinales; family Pinaceae; genus Picea; species Picea engelmannii. The sequence continues at coordinate 292,071 of ML797159.1, forward strand.
GGATGTCCATCTTTGAAAACTGATCAATGACCAAAAATACGCAGTCATTTCCTTGCCTGGTGGATGGAAGGCCAGACATGTAATCCATTGAGATGGATTCCCAAGGCTTCTCGRGAGTAGGAAGAGGGGTGTATAAGCCTTGCTTCTTGATGGTTTTCTTGGAAATCGAACAAGCAGTGCAAGATATGATATACTTGTTGGCATCCTTTTGAAGTTTTGGCCAATAAAAATATTTTTGAAGAACGGCCACAATTTTCTCCACGCCAAAATGTCCTGCCATCCGACTGTAGTGGGATTCCCAAATCAGCTTTGCACACCTTCTTGTAGGAACATAGAGATGGCCCAGATGGCATAATAATCTATCCTGAATGTAAAAATTGATGATAGGCACACCTGTACCCAAGAGCTAATAGGTGGTGGCAAAGTTGAGATCTCGATGATAAAGTTGGGACCACTCAGATGCTTCATGTCCACAGGAATTGAGCACAATGGTGAGTGTAGCCACAGGAAGTCGACTGAGGCAGTCAGTGATATGATTTGAGATACATGTATTACACTTGATGTTGATATGGAACTACTCCAGGTAGGTGGATCGCTTCTGATGGTTGTTGTTCTGCAATTTCCCCTATGCCTATATGAACTGCATAGGCTTGTGATCAATGTGTATGATCATCTCCTTTCACAGAATGTAATGTTTCCATTTACGATAGGATTGTACAATGGAATACATTTCCTTGTCATAGGTGGGGTATTTTTAGACAGTATCTGAGAGTGTCTCACTATGGTATGCCACTAGATGACCGTGATGAGTGAGAATTGTGCCCATAACATAGTCAGATGCATCAGTCTCAATATTGAATGGTTTTTGTATATCGGGCAAGGAGAGCACTGGAGTTGAGCACAAGAAATTCATCAGATTATTGAATGCTCATTGTTGTTCTTTCCCCCACACGAACTTGGCCCTTCCACTGCCCTTGGTCACCTGGATGAGGGCCCATGCAATATGGGAGAATCCCAACACAAACCATCGGTAGAAGTTGGCTACTCCCAAGAAGCTCCAAAGCTCGGTCAGTGTGGTCGGGGATGGCCAGTCACGGATGACTTGGATCTTAGCTATATCAACATGTTCCCCATGCTCATCAATAATGTAGCCCAAGTATTGGACCCTATTCACGCTAAAAGAGAATTTTTCCAAGTTGGCATATAGCTTGTGCTATCGTAGAGTGCTCAAAACCTGTTGAATATGTTGCATGTGCTCCTCCCATGTTCTTCTGAAGATGAGGATGTCATCCAAATATACCACCACAAAGGATTTGGTGAAGGGTCTCAATACATCATCCATCAACCTCATGAAAGTGGCTAGTGCATTTGTTAATCTAAAGGGCATGACTAGCCATTCAAAGAGACCTTCTTTAGGATTGAAGGTTGTCTTCCATACATCAGCTAGTTCGATGGGAACCTAGTGGTAGCTAGACTTTAGGTCAATATTGTTGAAGAACTTTTCCCCCTTGAGTTGGTCAAGAAGTTCATCAATCCTTGGAATGGGGTACTGGTTCCTGACTGTGATTTTGTTTATGGCTTTGTAATCAATGCAGATTCACCAAGTCTCGTCCTTCTTCTGCACCAGTACAATCGGGCTTCTGCAAGGGGAGGATTTGGGTCTTATGTGCCCCTTCTAGAGAAGCTCTTGGATCTGATGCCTAATTTCATCATTTTCCATCAGTGAATGACGATATACTGGTCCATTAGGTAGAGGTGCGACGAGGGTCAAATCAATCGGATGCTTGACTTGGCAATGTGTCGATACCCCTATAGGTGAGGAGAAGATGTCTCTGTATTCTTCCATGATCCCATCCACTTGCTTCTGCTGCAAAGAGAGGCTCTGTGTAGAGGCCACGAATGTGGCGGTGACCTTCTACTTACTGTGAGCATGGATCACAAAGAAGACAAACTTCCCGGTTTGTGAAATGACCTTACTGCATTTCTTAGCAGAGATTAAAGAAATAGAATTAGGCGGTGCTACCTCTGGTATCCTGTATAATTGTCTACCTAAAGTAATAATAACACTATGGGGTCTAAACTCATACACAACATGACGCTTCCACAAATATGGTTGTCCTAAAATAACATCACAAACTTCAAGGGGAGCAATATCACAAAGTACCTCATCTTTAAAAGGCTTGATGTCATAGGGTAAACGACATTGTTGGCTGACATGAATATCTCTTCCTTGGCAAAGCTAGCCAATGGTGTAGGGATGTGGGTGCAGTGTCATTGGCAAGTCAAGCCGCTTGACGACCTCTGTTGAAATCAGGTTCTTTTGACTACCGCTATCGATAATGAAATGAAATAGATCCCCCTTTACCCACATCTGTGAGTGAAAGAGACATTCCCCTTCCTCTAGTTCTTCTAGTTCACTTGGCTGGACTTTGGTGGTAGAGACAGTGGCACTGGGTTCAACATCAATAACCTGCTTCCCTCCTTCGAGATTTGATTCTGAATCAGAATCGGCCTCTAACTCGGAAGCCTTCAGTTCGGCCATGAGTGACTGCTTGGAGCAGAATTCTTCAATGTTGTGCCAAGGGATTTTATGGTACTCACACCATTTTCCCATGTCCTTATTCGTATTCTCATTTCTCTTCTTGTGTTGCAGCTTGGACTGGTTGTCATGAGGGCAACCATCTCGACTAGGTCCCTTGCTGTGTGGGTTGGGGATGCCTTTGACCTTCTTCAACTATGAGGGGTTTGTAGATCCAAACTCTCTCCTTTTCTGCTTAAACTTTTGCTCGATCTTGGCAGCATATCTATAGGTCGTTCCCAATGAGGTGATGTCCAAAAAATCCATTTATGTTTGAATTTATCTATGCAAACAGTCGTGGTATTTGAGCACCAGATGACGCTCAGAGTCTTTGATACCCAATTTGGTGTGCAGGGTATGGAAAATATTGGTGAAATCTGGTACTGTCTACTCCCTTTCTTGATGTAGGGTGGCCCATCTGGTGTACTGGTCCTTGTAGCTTCCAACAGGGTAGTATTGTTCTTTAATGGTGTCCTAGAAGGAATCCCATGTAGGGGCCACCACAAACATTGTAGATTCCTCTACGACCCTTTGCTCATAGTAAGTATCCCACCAATCTTTAACATGGGTAACGACCTTGAGGAGTGAAAAAGTGATCTTTTCCCTATCGGAAAAATTGTGGACCAAAAAATACCCTTCGAGCAGATTCAACCATTTATCTATAACATCTGCATCTATCAGTCCTTCAAATAATGGAATATCAAAATTTACATGTACCTTGAAGGGGGTTGCATGGTTGCTTGATGAATATGCTTCTCCTGTGGGTAGTCGTCGAAGGATCTGCGCAAAATTGTCCATCATTTCATTCCTTTGATGTGTGAGGGCTTCCTCGAGCAACATTTTAATAGGATCTCTTGCTCCATCATATTTCTTTTTGTCCCCCATGGGTTGTTGTTGGGTTCGACGCGGCTGATATAGCAATGGCTCGATTGGTTCGAGTCCCAACTTCTTACACCCAGATCTTGTTAGGGACATGTATGAAGAAAAATAAATGAAGAACATATAGCTCTGATACCACTAATCCAGATTTAGGAGCGGAATGAACTGATTAACAAACTGAATACAATAAACACAGAGATATGAATAACAACATAGATATCCAGTGAAAAATATCTTCTATTGAATAATGAAATAGGTTGAAACTGTAAAACTGCATAACTGAAACACTTGCTCGAATGGTGGTAGCTATCTCTAAGAAGAGATGTGGTTGCTATGCGCATCTATCTGAGCAGAATGAATTACAATGAGGCTCTAGAGGCCATTTTTATATTAGTCATGAATTCCAAAACCCTAGACATCCAAAAACCTAACCCTAGGAGGTGAAATGTCAAAAGTCATGTGGACCCCTATGGGTAAGTTGGTACCTCAACTCCCTGGGGTCGTAAATTTTTCATACGACCTCTGTTTTAGGCATGTGATAGATCATTGGAAAGGTATTTCAAATAACTACACATTCCTTCATAAAATTGTGACTATGTCTACAGTTTGATTGTGGCAAGCCAAAAAAAACATTGTTTAGGCCTCCAAAACGGCCCTGGAACTACAACAAGATGTCCTGACATGAAAACATACAAAATAAGCCAGTTGGATTAGGTGAGAGGCCACCAATATCCACCTAAAATATGTGCAAGGATTTAGATATCCCCAGAAGTGTAGAACCCACAATTACAAAGAAGTATAGAAGAATGTGTTGAACTAAAAATGGACAAGAGGAGCTAGTTTGAATAGGTGGGTGGCCACAAATATCCAACAAGATCACTCCAATGTGGCCAACTTCAGAAAATCCTGGAAAAAGTGACCTTTTGACATTGAAATGGTGTGAAATGGTGCTTGAATAGGGTCTCAGGGATTTAAAAACAAAATTTGGCATGAAAACCCAAAAAGTGATCATACGAGCATGTAATGTCATGTAGCGTCACTCTCCACATGTGTGCATTTATTAATCATGGGTCCCATCATTGTGTTTATGAGTGAATTATTTTTCTCTATCGATGTATCAATGAGAAATTATTTTCTCCATTAGTATATCGATGATAAATGAGGATCTTTCGTCTATGTATAAGCAAAGATGGAAGATCTTGAGATGTCAATGTATTAGCATGAGAAGTTAATTGCTCGCCAACGTATCGATGCGAAGGGAAGATATAGGGATGCCAATGTATCGGCAAGTGAAGACAATCTTTTGTTGAAGTGAAGGGAATATTTTTGAGTTGTCGATGTATCAACGAGTGATGTGAATCATTTTTTTGTGTATTGGCAAAAAGAGAATATGCCAAAGCACTAATGTGTTGACGGAAGGAGAAGATGACAGAGTGTTGATGTGTTAGTGAGAAAAGGAGAAGTTGTGTTGGTGTGTCGATGAAAGGGAAATATGGCAAGGGGTTGGCGTGTTGATATGATATCTGAATTGTTCGTTGACACACCATGTGTCAACAAGAGATGCAAATTCCCCTCCAAAACTCTATGTATCAGTGAAATATGTAAATCTTATGTCAATATCATGTGTATCAATGAGAAAAAATACTCTTCATTTCAAACTAAGTAGAATCTAGTGGAAAAGTGGAATTGAAACTTAACAGTTTAAAGGAACTTTGGTAGTGCAAAGCATTGAGGTTTGATAAGCAAGAGACTCAAAACTCTAGAGAATCAAAGAAAAGGAGGGGGAGCATGATTGTTCACTTAGGGGAAGGGATTTTAGAAGCAACATGAATAAATTATGGGGAGGTTTTGTTGCTAGCACAACATGTCCTGAATAGTGAATCAATACCAAAGACAACAATTTTTTCTTAAATGTGGGAACATACCAAACATTAGAAATCATTATTAATTCCTGGAAAAATACCTTCACTGAACATTTTCCACCTTGTTTTTGTGTGGTGTCATCTCCTACAAATATTGGATTTAAGTGACAATCATGATAATTCCAAAAGAAATATTTTTTTTAAGTCATGTGTTGGGTGGGTCCTCTATCCATGATCCAGCATATCCTCATAATCACTTCTAAGAGTTGTTGTAGCTAACTTGTTGCAACTAAGTTGGCTACTTCTGCATATTGAAGGGTTGTAAATACATATTCAAAATCCTCATTTCCTTCGACATTTTCATATTGGGCCAATGAAGAGGAGTTTTGTTTATCTTTAGTGATATTTTCATAGGAAATCCTACAATCAAAGGCATAGTATCCAACTCTATGGCATTGAAAACAAGTTATTGTCTTCTTAGCCCTTCCTCTTCCACTAGTTATTGTCTTTGTGCATGATATTTTCTTCTACCATTATGCCAACTGATAGGATTTTTCCATAGTTCTTATATTATGCATGCTCATTTCATCTTGAGCTATAGACTTAAATGCATTCACATATCTCAAAAATCTATGCTTCTCATCTTCATCATGGCCTACATATATGGAAATTCAATAGAATTCCCTCATACTCCCGAAAACTCTTTTCTCTTCACCTCAAACTTTGCATCTCCCTAAAAGGAAACTATTTGTTCCACTTGTAGGAACTTATCTCTCAATTTAAACACCATCTTACTCAAAGTCCTTATATTTTCTTTCTTTAGGTGGACTATCTTGTGCTATACAAAATCCCACCAAATAGAAAAACGCCCCTTCAATTTCAAGATGGAAAACATCACCTTGTTCAACTCTTTGATCTTTACATACTTGAAATTCCTTTCCACCTCACTTATCTAATCAATTAGGTCTTATGCCTCCATATGTCCATTGAATAAAGAAACTTCAACCTAGGCCCTTTTATTTTCCAAGAATCTAAACAATTTGAACACAACATCTCCTTCTAGTTCATTTTCTTATTCTTCCTCACCTTCATCCTATGAACTACTACTTTTGGTTATCCACTCTACTACCTTATTTCTAACTCCTTGAGTATACTTCTAATATCTTGAATATCTTTGTTTATACTAGATATTCCTCCTCTTCTTTCCATTGCTATGATTCTTACCCTACAAACCATCATGGCCCCAAGGATTTCCACCTTTGCAAACCCCAAATATTTTTCTTCCACCAAATTTTCCCAATCACACACTATGACGCCAAACATTTATGCAATCTTCTCCCAAAGACTCTACTCGATACGTTACCAAAATTGGTGTAGCATTATTGAAATGGTCCCAAATTAGGGCCTAGCAAGCTAATATAAACCTCACAAGGTATTGCAGCAAGGAGAAACAATACAAAAATACAAGATAGAATTAAATGTTATACTATGATTACTCTATTGGGGATTGGGTCTAACCCTGTGCAAAACAAATAACATACTTTATAAAATAATCAAAGAGAAATAACTTCACAGAAGATCGGTGGTGTCTAAAGACATTGTTATAGCACTTAAGCTCAATGCATTGTGAGAAGAACGTCACAATGCATATTGAACATATTGACTTGTATGATTCACATATCTTACCTTAATAATGACCCATCAGGTCCTTTATTGATAGAATCAAGATCTAACCAACTTCCTTGAAATTGGGAAGATCTTGTCCACATACATTCGTCGATTGTTAGAGTTAACTCTGTCAAATCTATGCTATCTAGTTGGCTAGTCAAATAAGCTCAACCCGACAATCCATGTGCTCAACTCATAGTTGATTACAAGGCTAGTCAAGTCATCAATTGATTTTCTTCGACTACTAGTTGACTATCCAACCAATGGGCTAGTCGATTACTCGAGCAACGAATGTTGACTTCTGGTCGATCTTGACCGATTGTTTCCAACTGTTGGTTGATTTCCCAAATGAATGACTCCAGGAGAAGTGTGATGAACCATCAGAACTTTAGGTTCCAACACCCCCCCATTAGCACATGGTTCTAGAGATTTAGGAGGTGAAATTAAGTAAGCAAGACACCCCCCAATAATTGCAACTTTATGAAGCCCAAGCATAGTATGAAGCTTGAAAAACTTAGCTTCAGATAATGAGTTAGTAAAGATATCAACAATCTCATCATCAATTATGTAGTAGATAAGAGTGATAACTTTATCTTGAACTAAACATCTCAAATAGTGACCATGGAGGTCAACATGCTTCATTTTAATGTGTGCAATAGGATTTTCAGCAACTTGAATTGCACTTTGGTTATCATAGTAGAGTGTAGTTGAGGCCTCAAAAGGAAACCCAAGTTCACTTAATATCCGACAAATCCAAATTTCTTATGTACATGCATTAACAACACCTCAATACTCATCTTTTGTAGTCGACAAAGAGATTACCTTTTGTTTCTTGCACAACCAAACCAAGGGTCCAATATTGAAGTGAAAAACATAGCGAGAGGTGGACTTCCAATTATCATTGTTTCCCACCCAGTTGGAATCAGTGAAGTCGGCTAAAAGAAACTAAACTTCAACAATATTTGATACTAAGATGAGAGGTACCCTTGAGATAACAAACAATTATTTTGGCATCTTTCCAATGGCTTTCTCTAGGATCCTGCATAAACCAAAAAACCACACTAACAACAAAGAAATCGAAGGTTGACTTTGAGTGAGATAAATAAGACTATTGATCAGTTGTCGATAGAGTGTAGCATCGACTTTGGGAGACTGGCAGGTTTTACTCAGCTTAAATCTAGACTGAAAAGGAGTAGCACATGGCTTATAGTCTACCATATTAAAACATGTCAAGAGATCCATTACATATTTAGATTGAAAAATGAATCAACCATCAAGTAGAGGCAATACTTGAAGACCCAAAAAATAGAGCAAAATACCAAGATATGTCATGTCAAAGGAGTTAGCAAGTTGTTTCTTTGATCTAATAATGAGATCAATATTAGTGGCAGTTATTATTAGGTGATCAACATATACAACAACAATCAAAGTGTTCCCATGAGTATGGTGAACATAGAAAATGTGATCAGATTCACAACATTTGAAACCAAGATGGAGAATGAAATGGTGTATCTTAGCATACCAAGCTCTAGGAGCTTGCTTCAAATAATAAAGATATTTTTGAAGTCGACAAACAATATTAGAATTTGTCACAAAACGAAGAGGTCGTTCCATGATAAAAAAAATCGGATAAGTTGCCATGAAAGAAGGAACTTTTCACATCCATCTAGTGGATCTGCCATCTAAAATGAGTAGCAAGGGAAAGAATCAGTCGAATAGAATTCATCTTTGCAACAAGGGAAAAGGTCTCAGTGTAATCAATGCCTTCTTATTGAGAGAAACATTTCATGATCAATCAATATTTATGATGCTCAACCACACCTTTATAGGTACATTTGGTCTTGTAGATTCATAGACATTTCACAATGTTATTCCCTCGAGTTCAAGGAACTAAATCCCAAGTATGATTCTTTAGAAGAAAATCCATCTCAGTCTGTATAGCCAACTCCCATTTAGTTTTTTTTAGTGCATCTAAGTAATAAATAGGATCACAAATGTCAATAACACGAGTCATTAAAGAAACATTGGCATCCTGCTTTTGACTACGAGTTTTCCAGCCTAAAGAAATATCACCAACATCATAACCATCAACTTCAATCGTCTTAGCAGCCCATCTAGGTAGGTAGGAAAGGGGTGAACTAGTATCCACTGCAGAAGATCAATCAGAAGAAGGAATAGTTTCAGTCAAAGGAGATGGAGAACCAATTGAAACAAAAATCGATTGACCAATCGACTCGGGAGAGGTCGATGACCCAGTCAAAACAAAAACAGAATTTGAGTGCCTAGGCAAAGTACTGAAAATTGGAACAGGGGAACCATTGTCAGAAACAACATCAAATGGACCATCCTACAATAAACCAATTTGATGTCTAACTTAGTTGTGACATTAACAATTTATTTTTATWTTTATATTTATTTTTTTAGTTGTGACATTAACTTAGTYCAAGATCCCCAATGAGGAGACACCGTATTTTTTTTTAGCATATTTATATAAATTGTTTAGCAAGCACATTCAAACAAGGGCAGRCACGTTCCATGGACCCAATTAGTCATGGTTGTTATTAACTATTTTGTTTCAATTTAAAAGATCAATTATTGAATTTTTAATCGTTTAAATTTACTAGGATTACTAACTTAAACATGATTATTATTGTGTATATTTTTTTTGATAATATAATTATTTATATTATTTTAAATAAAACATTTTAAAATATAAGAGACTTTAATCACAACATCAAAATCACAAAACCAACCTAATTTATAATTTGATAAAATAATAAATAATTATTAATCTCTCACGCCAACTTTCTTTTATCCAAACAAAATCCAACCATAAATTACGTCAATGAAATGTACCAGCCATATTTAATCATGTCCATAAAAAATTTATTAAGCACTAAACCCCTATTAAATCTGCCCATTATCAATAGGTGTACGCCTTTCGACGTAATAACTTGTAATACTATAAGTAACAACCATACTCTAAAAATAAAAAGTGGGTATGGCAAACATTTTTTTCCATGCATAAAATTTTATGCTAATTGACATAAAACGTTTTTTTATATATGTAATTTGAAGTGTTTCTTTTTATTAAATAATATTTTAAAAATTATATTTTTTATTTATTTCAAATTTAAAGTATTAATAACTTAAATTTGATCAAATATTTAAAAAATCAAATTCATTTTAATTTTAAATTTTATTAAATATTAAAAAAAATCAAATTTTAATATAAGCATATTTTCTTAATTTTTATATTTAAAAAAAAAACTATACTTAAAATTTTAATAATACTAAAAATTTATTAAATTTAACAAGATGAATTTAAAAATCATAAATGGGTGTAACATTAACATTATATTCACTTATTCATCACAATGTATCCCATACTATAATATAAAATACATTTTCACTATAATAAAAACATTATTTTCAATTTTATTTTAAACTTAATTTATTTTCAATTTTATCTTAAACTTAATTAAACTCTTGTGAGTTTAATTTTTACTCCTAAATTTATTATTTTCAATTTTATTTTAAACTTAATTTATTTTCATTTTTATCTTAAATTTAATTAAACTCTAGTGAGTTTAATTTTTACTCCTAAACTTATTATATTTGAGTGTATATTGTAATTGTTTAGGAGTCAATTTGTTTTTAATTTTATTAGTTGTTTGTGTTGGCATACAATTTTTTGAATAAAAAAAAAATTGAAAATTGAATTTTTTTATTTTTTTATTGGTTAAAGAAAGTGATGTGACTATTTTTATGTGGCTTTAATAGGTATTGTCATATTTATATATTTAATTAAAAGGTTAAAAATTCAAAAATTTCTCCAAATATCATTCAACCATCACTTTAATTCATCATTTAATGTGAGCATTATTGATGTGAGAGATATCATTATTTTAATTCCTTCTTGACTTAAAAATTTACATTGAAAAAAAAAATTATCACTTCTCCTTGATTTCAATTGTATAGATAAATTTAGTTCTCTCAAAAATATATATTGTAAAAAAAACTTCTCACTTTGGTTATGCAATGTATTCCTCTTATATGCAATTTCATTAACAAAAACAATTTTTACTCCATTTTCATCATTTTTACCAGTGTAACTTCTAATTGTTTTTACAAAATAACTCGAAAAATGTGGTAAATTAGCCATAGTGGTCTGTAACATTAAAACCTTTAATTTTTTTTTGAAAACCTAGTTATTCATGAATGCCCAAATCAGAGAAATAAGTAAAAATAATAATAAGACAGGGACCAAAGCCTTCATCTTATTGCACATGGAATCCCAAGGACCAAAATACATTTTGGTCATTTTTGGAGGATTTCACTCAATTACATATTTGACAACTCAAAATTGTTTTGCATAGATAGATTAGGAGATTTTGAAAATAATTACAACATAACATTTTAACAAATTTTATAACTTAACATTTTAACTCATATAACTTAACATTTTAAAATTATAATTTTATTAAAAAAAGATTTTAAATATTTTAAATGAAAAAATTATATAATGTTAATCTCAAATCCAACAATATATTGCATTTATATTACTTATAAATAATACATATTTTCAATAGAAATTAGTCAAAATGTTCAAAAGTACAGGCGAATTTTAAATACTACTTTAAAAATAACACATTTATATATAAATAAATATTAATTATAAATTATAAACAAATAATAAATTTTTATAAATTTTAAATATTTTATAATTGTTTTAACTATTAATTTTGGATTACATATATTTTCTATAATTACTTTAATTATTAGTTTTGAACTACATTCAACTATTATATTAAAATATTAAAAATATAACTATTCCCTTATTTAAAAAAATTTGAGTAAATTTGAGTTTTGCACTTACGAATATATGGTTTTGGTATTCCCATGTACGAACAATCGCCAATTCACGAAAATGATAGATCTTCACCTTTTAATTTATTTAGCGAAAAAGTAAACCTTTACTCCTAATTTAGGTAAAGCTATAATTAAATAGTGGCCCTTGTCCTTAGAGGGCGGATGGTAGGAAATTAGTTGGGTTGCCAAAAACCAGGAAATTGGTTGGGTTGCCAAAAGGCAAGTGCCGTATATTACATGAAAACGTGTCTTGCCATTTTGTATGTAGAAGGTACGGTCCACGCAGTAAGGTCGTTGGTCCATTATTTCTTAAGTTTTAGGGGGGGAGTTGTGCACTCCACGTTTGATGTTGTAACATGTTGACTAGGACAAGTTAAGCTCAAGTCCACAATAGTTTCAACCACTTTCACATCCCCTTGGGTCATGTTCATGTCAAGTAGTAGTAGTTTTATTTAGGGGGTGTATTTGGTTTATAGGTATATTTATAAGCTCTTTGAGATACCATGTTTAAGTATCATACATATAGGGGATGTTTAAACAATGTGTAGTAAATTTGACTATGAGGTAAGTTGTGATTTACATATGGAAGGTTGCTTAGTCAAGTTTATAGTTGGATTCTTTATCTTGAATAGAAATTTATTTTGCATGAGGTCAAAGTTCTACTATAGTTTCATAATTATTTATAAATTTTGACACAAGTTAAAGATGGTTAATTTGATTTTAATTTGCATAATCCTTAAATGTTTCTATGTTTAAGAGGCATGTTTGTGTATTATATATATATATATATATATATATATATATATAATAGTGCCTAGATGATCCGTGTATCATAGACCTTTTGGTGTTTCTCAATCTTTTATTAGTTTGTAGCATGCTTAAAGAGCATAACTAAAGTTGAGTGCATGACTCAAATCCCAAATCAATATGTTATTTGTTGCACCACTCCAAGTCCAAGTCATCAACCCATATCATCAATATCTTGTACTATGTGTAATCATGTCGCAAACTTCCCCATAGTTGTTGGAATCCAACGATATAAGAAATCAGAATTATCACCAATCCCAAACTTTGATGGGTTCTTTTTAGCGTTTGGATCGATTCAAAATTCGACAAAACCCATAAGGGCATCATTCCATCATCCACAAAACTTGAATCTTGGTGGAACTTTGATCATGTATGAACTTTCTGTTGAATTCATATCAGATTTGCTACTAGAAAGAAGACACTTTTACTGCAATATTAGCTTATTCTAAAAATTAGTGTGCCTACCTAATTGGGTGATCAAGGTTAACCAAGTTCCTACCAATGATCAATTTAGACTAGAAGTCAAAGCGTAATGTTTTGATATCCAAAATAGAAATACTACTACAAAAATGGATATAATCCAAACAAAAAATGGAAGTGAAGATCTTAAAGCAAGGAAAAGAGAAAGGGCACTTGCACGCTTAAGGATGAATCATATTTCCAAATCTGAGTAATGAAGGAATACATCTCCAATAAAATCAAATTGGTTAATTATGATTAATAAAATGATAAGATATATAGTCCAAAGAGTTAGCTCTATCCATTGTCGTCATTGTTGATGGACATTTGGCTAGTTCCATGTCAACAGGTGCTTGGTTCGAATCCTCCAGGGTGAGGCGCATTAGTGTACAATGACGAATTTACTAGAAATGTCATCCACAAATGTGGGAAAGCATCAGTTGAGTTTCCTGACCAAGTTGTCCTTGGAAATTTTTTAATAAGATATACATATATAATAAGGGGGACACCCTTATTTGGAACAATAATTATGCTAAAACATTAACAAAACTTAAACTTATAACTTGAATCACTAACGAAATGATTAAACGTGTAACACTAATCTAAAACATTGATTTAAAACAAAGCGCGCTATTTGCAAAAGCATTTTTTGTTTATTGAATCGATACCATAATGAAAGTAACAACATAAAATAAGAAATATGCAATTGAACTTTACTCTTAATATATGTAGATATAGTCAATAACATACATAAATTCTATTTCAATATTAACTTATCAATTTGACCCCTAGGTCATATAATCCACTTGTAAACTCCATGCAAGTTAATAATAATAATAATAATTCAAGTACAAGATTGATTTCAAATATCACTTATTTCTTGATACAATGTTATGTATGATAATATATTTTCAAATCCACAATAATAGCACTTATGCTTATGGATAAGTCAACTACACTTGAAAATTTTCAATCATGGCTACAAATAAGTAACAAGTAGCAAAGTTGGCTCAATTACGAATTAATCAAGAAAAATCGTAAACCACAATTATTAGACCTCTAATAATCATTCAATGCTTCACAATTGCCTTCTACAATAATAATACAATTTTCTCAATAGAGTATTAATAGTCCCTTTTCAATAAGAAATAACATGTTCTTTCAATATATATAAATTTCTTTGAATATCAATAGAGATAATTGAAAACAACTCTTTTTCATATCACTATGATTCTACTTGTCACATTGACTTTCCAATATGAAATATCCAATCTCAAAAGTACATATCATGAAGAAATTTCACCTACAAACTAGTTTTACTCTTGTAGGGATTTCGTAAAACACTTAGCCAAACTCTGATTTTTGTTTCCAATAAAACTTCAATAGTAATGCGGTTTTGAACGAGAACAATATTTCTCTGCGGTTTTGAATGAGAATAATATTTCTCTGCGGTTTTGAACGGAGATAATATTATATTTCTCCGAGGTTTGGAACAAGCATACTAGTTCTCTACGGTTTTGAACGGGAATAATACTTCTCTTTTTTTTCTTTTTTTTTTAAGTAGATATTTTATTTCTAAGATTATATATCTAGGGTTTTCAACTCCAATAATACTTTTTCTTTTAAGGAGATATTTTATTTCTAAGATTACATATCTAGGGTTTTGAACGGGAATAATACTTCTCTGTTTATTTATTTATTTATTTATTAGGAGATATTTTATTTCTAAGATTATATATCTAGGGTTTTGAACGGGAATGTAGTTTTTACCTTTTTACCCAGAATAATCTCTATAGTTTCTTTGGACTTCTCTGTCGTTTTCAGAAATTATTTTTGGCTTCTTCAAAGGGTGAGCATTTGGACATCTGAAATGAGGTGAGTCACTTTTTACTTTGATTCAATTTTAATTTTACGTAAAGAGATTTAAATATATTTTATTTATTTTAAGTTTCAAAAGTAAAAGTTGATTTGAGAGATAAAGTCAATCCATAATAATAATTGTTACATCTTTTTTCTCTTCTTTTCAATATGAGCACTCCACCACCTATTCCAAAAACTCAGCCTAACAAGGGGAGGCCCCCCAAAATCACCCTAGAGATCCTTTACGATTATATGGAATCAATAGAAAAGAAAAAGAGAAGAGAGAGATGCCAAAATCCAAATAGAGTTAGAAACATTAGAAAAAATAAGTGAAGAAAGAGACGTAAAACTCCAAATAGAGCTAGAGGCAATGATTGATAAAAAAATTAAAGATACCATTCAAACTCAAATAGAGGATAAATTCTTAGGGTTCAAGAGTAAATTGCAGACAATGAAGGATAGAATTCAAGAAATGGAAAAGAATAAACAATCAACCCAAGAAGGAGGGGTTGAAGAAAATCACAACTTGAGAGATAGGATTAAAGAGATAGAAGAAAAACTAACCAACAATTTGACCCTCAGTAATATGGAAAATAAATTGGATATCAAACCCATCAAAGAGAAAATGAATAAGCTAATCGAATTGGACCATGAGAGTAACAAAAGATCCTTGAACCTCATTATTTTTGGTATAAAAGAATGACAAGAGGAGGATACGCTAGCAATAGTAAAAGAAGAATTAAAAAATAAATCACAAATTGATACAACTTACCTCATAAAAGCAAAGAGGCTAGGAAAAATAATTGATCACAAAAATAGGTTGATTTGTGTCAAAGTAAGTTGTAATGACCATACATATAACATACTTAGTAAATCTTCGAGCTTAAAAGGGTAAGGAATATTTATAAATAAAGACCTCATTCCCGAAGACCAAGCCGAATTAAGGAAGGAAGTTCAAAAGGTAAAAGAAGCCAGGAAAGAAGGAAAATGGGAAATAATTAGAAATCGAAAAGCTATTGTTAGGGATAGAGACCAGAAGGATAATAATAAATAGGAATTTGGGACACTTGGGATCCTTTT
>ML797159.1:319895-336519 GCA_009831015.1 Picea engelmannii
CACAAGTTCAAATCCAAAGGGGGGTAGGGTATGTATAGCTCCGTAGATTTTAGCAGTTAAATCGTTGAGTGGAGGGGGTCCCTTGTCCCACAAACATGGGGTCTCATACACCAATTTGGTGTTTGGCTTGATCATGATCTTAAAATTAACTAACAATTGAAATTAAAAAATTCTTATGGTTAAAACATTTGAATGGTGAGTTGAGTACAAGAGACATGTACAATTCCTTTCATACTCAACATGAAGTTGACATGTGACATGTACCAATGTAGATCCATCCTAACTTTGAATCTATGATGCACCGAAAGATATCAAATCCTTTAAAATACAAACATTTAAGTTTTGTACTCTTAAAAAAAACATATGTATCTAGAAAAAATTGTTACTTCTCAACATATGATAAATTTAAAATTAAGATAAATATACAATAATTTACAGATTTTTTAATTCAATACAATAAATATCATATTCAATTTTTTTTTTTTTTAAATTTACAAAATTCTTTACTTAAAACGAGCGAGTGTGACAAAATTATTAAAAATACATGATCTTAAAATATTTTTTTTCATCTCATGGCTGGCCTTTTTCGCCTTTTCAATCGCTATAGTCTTATATGCGTGGTCATATAGAAAAAGTGGATTTTGTAAAAAAAATTAAACCTTAAAACATTCATTTTCCCATCTTTGTATTATAATAATGTGGAGAGTGTGCATCCATTGATAGTAAATTAAAATATGTGAGAGAAAGGTCACCCACGTAAATATGGTGCTTGACTTTTTCACTAAAGTGGATTTTACTCATCGTCATTGTTTTTGTCATTTATATTTTGTTGCATTCATTAACACTCTTTGACTTTTAGCAATGAGAAAGACAACGTGACGATAATGTATACCTACACCGATATTTAGCCTTGCTCATTCCAAGGAGATTCTTGTAATCAATTTTTTCATAATCTCAAATTTGATTTAAAAAAATTAAAATATTTATTTAAATTTTAATTAAATTATAAATATTGATTTAATATATTTTCTAAATATGTTAATAAGAATAAATAGAGATTTTCATATTAATGTTGTTAATAAGAATCTTCAATCTATTGTAATTAGAATTATTTTATTTAAGAATTGGTATATTATTTTGATGATGACCTTTTAATTGGTAATTGATCTATGCATTTTAAAAAGAAATGGGGTAAATCTTTGTAAACTCAAGTATCTGAACAATTTAGAAGCCAAATGATATATATTGGTATATACTTTTTTAGAAATTAAAATTGATATAGACATACAAAGGAAAATACTAAGTAAGTGTTTAAAAAAAAAAAAAGTTACAAGCGATATAACCAAGTTTTTAGTTTTTCTAGTAAATAATAAAAGTTGAAAACTTCCAAGGGAATTAGCATATGTTTTAAGGGTTAGATTTGCTTATTAGAACCCTTAGAATAAGCTTTATTACCAGCCTAATCCCCATAGAAAATCCCATAGTGAATGATTGTAGTTTTTTGGAAGTAAGTTTTAGTTTTTATTTTTTGTATGGGATAAAGGTGTGCACACCCTCCAATGTTGTAGGTCGTGTGCATGCATGGAAATACCATACATAGCCAACATGCATTTCCGTTTGCATGCAAGTATAACCATACATAGGCTACATGCATCACTGTAGGTGATTATCTCGATATTTGTGCACAAAATATTGAGTTGTGGCTTGAAATAGGAAGGGGATTTTGTGTTTGTTCTTATTTCATACATTGGTTTCTTAAGACATTAATTGATTGAATGATATAATGAATTACAAATGTCTTTGAAGGATTGATTAGAGAATATGTAAGTGTAGTTGTGTAAGATTAAAAATATTGTTCTTGAGTCCTTATTTGAGGAAGTAGATTGCTTGTATTAATAAATATTGAATTTTCTAATTTGTACATTTGTAAGATGAATCTTGATATGATTGTATTCCTCTTCCAATTGAGAAAAGAAAGGTAGAATTTTTATGAGTGTATATATAGAAAAAATAGAATTGAAAAGGGGCTTTTGGTTGCATCAAAATCAATGATTGATTTATGTTTTACTTGAATGTTATTGGGGATGATATGTTAGTTTTTGTACCTCGGAGGTACTTCTACATTGGCCATGCCTAGCATGCAGAAGTGACCGAGCAAATGTCTCTCTTTAGAGACTTAACTTTATTAAGTGATTTTATAAAGTTAAGTGGGGTGTTTTATTGTTTAATGAATAAAAATGACTTTATCAAGTTTGAGTGACTTAAGTGACTTAAGTGATTTAAGTCATCTCAAATGTGAAATTAAGTCACATCCATTGATCTTGTGGGGCAAGATTAAATCTTAGCCATTGAGATCTAGGGTTAGGGTTTTTATTCATTAATGATTTTATAAAAGCAACATTTGAGAGAGATAGGGCATATTTTTCAAAAGAGAGATTTTTGGGTGAAGAGATGAAAGAAAGAGAGAAGGAGCAACAAATAAGGATAGGTGCAAATCCCAAGGAGAATAGGGGGCACATATCCCAAGAATAGCTCAACATTTAATACTGGTCCATACAACACTAAAGGAGGTCATATAATATGGATTTAGAAGGGTAGTACAACTATTTTTATGCACATAAATTGAGGCAAGGGTTGCACATTTTTCAAGGAAGTTTATGAGTCCATTTATTGTTGTAGCTTGCATGTATAGAATAGGACCATACAACAAAGACTTGGGCACATTTTTTGAGGCATTGTTTTGTTGATGTGTTGACAATATAGGGTCGTACAAGCCATACAACAAGCTAGCATGTTTTTCAGGGCAGATTGACATAGATATCAAAGTGAATCGTTGGCATGTTTTTCTAGATAAGTATTGTGTATTTCTTGTTGAAAAAGGTTGTTGTTGTAACTCGAAAATTTCTGTGAGCTCATTAATAGAATCTCTCTTGGGCTAGTTTTCCCTTCAGTATTTTTCCAAGGGCATTGCCTTAATATCTTTGTTTCAAATGTGTGGTTGAGATTTGTCTAATGTTCATTTATTTCCGCTACAAAGGTCTTAGTCATTTGTATTTCTACTCATAAAATACAGTTGAATATTTTGGGTTTAAATGCATTACTATTGAAGTTTTATTGGAGACATAAATCATATTTTGGCTAAGTCTTTGACGAAATCCCTACATGAGTAAAACTAGTTTGTAGGTGAAATTTATTCTTGGTATCAGAGCTTGGGCTCTGAGGTTCAATGGACAAGATTTTGGCAGTTGGATTGCAGTTGGATTGCAGTGAATTGCAGGGGTTCTTGCTAGAAAGAAAGAAGGGAAAAATATTCTTGGTCAGTTGGAAAAGGATGGCTTCTAGTATCACGTATGAGGATAGGTTGGAGGGAATCTCCAATTACCTGAAATGGAAGGCGAGCATTGCATTTGATCTCAAGGAGAAAAATATGTGAAATTTTGTGAGTACCATAGTGACAGTGCCTTCGTCAGATCCCATTTCCCTAGACCTCCATGAGGTGAAAGAAGCAAGGGCATAGAGGATAATCTTGGATGGAATCAAGGACCACCCGATCCCACATTTTTCTGAGAATATGACAACCAAGAAATGTGGGATGCACTGACAAACTTGTATGGGAAAAACAACAAGAATAGGAATATGGCCCTAAGGGACAAGCTCCACAACACTAGGATGGACAAGGGAGAGAGTGGGGCCTCCTATATCACCCATATCAAGCAGGTGAAGGATGAGTTGGGTGTTTTTGGTGAGACTGTTCTAGACTTGGAGATGGTTCACATAGCTCTGAAGGGTTTCACCAAAGAGTGGGATGTGTTCATGATGTGCATGGTGGGAAGTGAGAACTTTCCCTCTTAGGAGAGGTTGTGGGATGATTTTACTCAGGAGGAGATCTGGGAGGGATCTTAGAGTAGAGATTCAGAGAAGGAAGAGGATGGTGCATATGAGGAGAATGTTGTTTTTATGGGAAAGAGAAAAGGAGAGAAGAAGGACATGAATAAAGTAAAATTCTTTGCATGTCATAAGACTGGCCACTACGCTAGTCAATGTACAAATAATAAGAAGGGAAAGAAGGATGAAAAGGTATCAACATCAACTGAGGTTGATGATTTTGTTGATAAGTTTGAGAAAGAATTTTTTCTGATGAGTTGTCTTTCAGGAAGTGGTTGTCTAGTGTGTGAGGACATTGAAACATAGTTTGTGGACAGTGGTGCATCTCGCCATATGACATGAATGAGGTCGATGTTCCTTAGTTTTTCATATATAGACTTAGAATACCATTTTGGTTGTCCTCAGATAGACGAAAACATGTGTATTCCTCATATATACCTTTCCAACGGGCTATCGTGCGCCTAAAACAAAGATCGTATGCAAAAGTTACAACCCCGAGAAGTTGATGTACTAACTTACCCAAACGGGGCCTGCATGACTTTTGGCGCTTCATCTCCTAGGGTTAGATTTTTGGATGTCTAGGGTTTTTGACATTCTTGTTTATTGTAAAAAGGTCTTCAGAGCCTTATTGTAATAATATTCTTGTGAATGAGTGCAGTTGTCACATCTCTTCTCAGAGATAAGCTGCCACCATTCTAGCAAGCTTGTTTTTCACTGCATTTTACAGTTTCAACTTATTTCCTTATTGAATAGAAACCAATTTTACTGTATATATGTTATTCTGTGTTAAGAATATTTTGATAATAATCTGTATTCATTTTGTTCTGCTCATAAAATCTAGATCAATGGTATCAGAGCAATCTGCTCCTTGTCGTTCTTAATGCATGTCCCCAACGAGGTCAAGGTACAAAGAATTGGGTCTCGAGCTTGTTTCTCTTGAGGAAGAAATATCTCACATGCCCAAACGACCTCTCATGGTGGGAGAAAATAAAGATGATGGGACATGAGAGCCCTTCAAATTATTTCTCGAGGAATCCCTCATGCAACAGAGGAACGAGATGATGGATAATTTTGCATAAATCCTTCGGTGACTACCAACAGGCATCACATCTTCCTCAAACGGAGGCGTTTCACCCTTCAAGGTACAAATAAACTTCGATATTCCTATATTTGAAGGTTAGATAGACGCAGATGTTGTAAAAAAATGGTTGAATATGCTAGAAGGGTATTTCTCTATCCATAACTTCTCAAATAGAGAAAGATTACTTTTGCGCTCCTCAAAGTTGTTCCCCATGTCAAGGTTTGGTGGGAAAATTTCTGTAAGCAAAAGGAAACAAATGAACCCTTATTATTTACAGTTGCGGTCACCTGGGAGTCCTTCAAGGATGCTATTAAGGAACAATACTGGCCTATTGGAAGTTATGACGACCTATACACAAAATGGACCACACTGCGGTAGGACAGAGACCAAGCATTGCCTGAGTTCACAAATATCCTCCATAGCTTGCGCACCAAGCTAGGTATCAAAGATTCTGAGAGACATATGGTGCTCAAGTATCACGATGGCATGCATAGATACATATATGATGATATGGAGTTTCTGTACATCTCATCCTTGGGTGCAACCTACCAACATGTCGTCAAAATCAAGTAGAAGCTCAAACAAAAGACACAAAAATTTGGGTCTGGTAACCCCTCACAGCAAAAGCTAGCACAAGGTGGCACCAACCCGCAGAACAAAGGATAGAGCAAAGATGAACAGGCTCAAAAAAACCAATCCAAGCTGCGAGAAAAGGACACCAGAAAGAAAAATAAATATACTGGGAAGTGGTGCGAATTCCATAAGAGCCCCTAGCATAACACTGTTGATTGTCACTCAAAGTAGTCGCTGGTGGCTAAGGTGAAAGCCTCTGAATCAGATGCAGGTTTTGAATTTGAGTCAGAACCAAAAAGGGGGGGACAAATCATTGACATAGAACCCAGTGCTACCGTTGCTACCACCAAGCTCCATCCCAGTGAACTAGATGAGCCAAAGGAAGGTGAGCGCATTTTTCATTCATAGATGTGGGTGAAGGGTACCCCACTACATTTCATCATTGATAGTGGTAGCCAAAAGAACCTCATCTTAGCAGAGGTTTTCAAGCGACTCGCCCTACCGAAAACATTGCAACCACAACCCTACACCATTGGATGGCTCCGCCAAGGAAGCGACATCCGCGTCAGCCAACAATGTCACATTTCATATGACATCAAGCACTTCAAAGATGAGATATTGTGTGATGTTTCCCCTCTCGAAGTTTGTAATGTTATTTTGGGCCAACCATATTTATGGAAATGTCATGTTGTATATGAGTCCAGGCCTCATAGTGTTATTATTACTTTGAACAAGAAATTGTATAAGATACCTGCGACAGTCCCAACTAGTGTTATTTCCTTGATCTTTGCCAAGCAATGCAAGAAGGTCATCTATTAGACGGGGAAGTTTGTATTATTTATGATTCATTCTCAGAATGATTGAAACATTGCAGCCACATCCAGGGTCTCAGTGGTCGACCTCTCCACACAACGAAAGTAAGTGGATAAGGTCATGGAAGAATACTTAGATAAATTCTCCTCACCTACCAGGGTACCTCTGCACTCTCAGGTCAAGCACCCGATCGATCTGACCATAGATGCATTGTTTCCCAATGGGTCAGTCTACCATCACTCTCTGTTAGAGAATGAGGAGATCAAGTGATAGATCCAAGAACTTCTCCATAAGGGGCACATCCATCCCAACTCATTGCCTTGTGGAAGCCCAATTATGCTGGTACAGAAGAAAGATGGAACCTGGAAACTCTACATTGATTATCAGGCCCTGAATAAAATCAGAGTCAGAAACTGACACTTGATTCCCCAAATTTACAACCTCCTTGACCAGCTCACGGGGACCAAATACTTTAGTAATATTGATTTGAAGTTTGGCTACCACCAGGTCCCGATAGAACAAACAAATGTATGGAAGACCGCCTTCAAGTCAAAGGAAGGTATTTTTGAATGATTCGTCATGCCCTTTGGTTTGACAAATGCTCGAGCCACTTTCATGAGGATGATGGATGATATCCTGCAACCATTCACCAATACTTTGTAGTATTGTATATGGATGACATCCACATTTACAACAAGACTTGGGCATAACACTTGCATCATATTCAACAGGTTCTGCAAACCGTGCGACAACACAAGCTATATGCCAACTTGGAAAAATTCTCTTTCTGCATGGACATGGTCCATTACCTAGGCTACATCATTGATCAACATGGCATACATGTGGATTTAGCCAAGATCAAATTCATTTGTGATTGGCTAGCCCGAACCACACTCATTGAGCTTCAGAGATTCTTGGGCCTTGCCAATTTCTACCACAGGTTCGTGTTGGGATTCTCACATATTTCATGGGCCCTCCACCAAGTAACTAGAGGTGGTGGTAAGGAGAAATTTGTGTGGGGCCAGTCCTAATAAAAAGCGTTCAATGATTTGAAGAACCGCTTGTGCTCATCCCTATTACTTTCACTACTGGACCTACAAAATCCCTTTGAGATCGAGATAGATGATTTAGACTATGTTGTGGTCGTCGTTATCACTCAACACGGCCACCTCATGCCTTATCATAGTGAGACACTATCAGATGTTGTTTGTAAGTGCCATAATTATTACAAAGAAATGTAATCCATTGTGCAAGCCTTACGCTAGTGGATACATTACATTCTTGGGAAGGAGAAAGTCATCCACACTGATCATAAGCCAATGCAGTTCATGTAGACACAAGGAAAATTGCAAAATGAACACCATCAAAAGTGGTCCACATACTTGCAACAATTCCACCTCAACATCAAGTATAAAACAAGAAGCACCAAATGCGTAGTTGATTGCCTTGGCAGACCGCCAGTCACGAAACTCACCACGGTGATAGACTTTTGCAGCCATGAGACCTCTGGATGGCCCCAACTCTATGAGACAGACCTATACTTCACCACCACCTACTAAATGTTGGGCGCAAACACAGTTGTTGCTAATTTCCATCTTCAAGACAAGTTGTTGTGTCGTCTAGGCCATATCTATGTTCCATCAAGCGAGCGAGCGAAGATGATATGGGAATCCAACTATAGTCGCGTGGCAGGACACTTCGGCATCGAAAATACAATGGAAATGTTGCAGAAACATTTCTACTGGCTGAAACGTTGATAGGGGGTCAACAAGTATATCAGGTCCTGCACCGCCTGCGTTATTTCTAAACTGACCACTAAGAAATAGGGCCTATACACCCCTCTTCCTACTCCTAACAGGCCATGGGAATCCATCTCAATTGACTACATGTCGGGCCTCTCGTCCACAAAGTGGGGAAATGACTGTGTTTTTGTGGTTGTTGATCGCTTTTCTAAGATGACGATTCTGGTCGCTTGCAAGAAGAGCATCACAAAAGAGGCCACTACCAAACTCTTATTTGAACGAGTCTGGGTACATTTTGGAATGCCACAAACCATTGTCTTATATCGGTAAAATCAATTTCTCAGCACATTTTGGTCATGTCTTTGGTCACTGGTGGACACCAAGCTCACCAAATCCACAGCCTTCCACCCCCAGACAGATGACCAAACCGAGTTCATAAATTGAATGATTGTGCATATCCCGTGCATGTATAATTCCAAGCACCCTCACACATGGGATGAGATTCTTCCCTATGTTCATCACAACTACAACTAAGCCCTGCATAGATCAACCGACCACAACCCCTTTTAGGTGGGGTTGGGATTCCAACCATTGGGTCCCATAGATGTTTCACTACCCCTTGCGGTCACCTCGACCGACTCATCTCCTGCTCCAACTAAAGTTGACAAAGCCACCCAGTTCATTGAGCGAATCCATCATATCCACCAATAGGTTCAGGATATCCTACAAAAGTCCAATGAAAAGTACAATCAATGCCATGATCAACATCGAGTGCCACATAAGTTTCAGGTGGGCGACAAAGTTTGGTTGCGCTTGTAGAAAGAACGCCTTACATGACCTCATCGAAATATTCTCCCACTCTGTTATGGGCCATACACCATCACCAAGGATGTGGGGGATACTTATTTTGAGCTCAATATTCCTCCTTTCCTTGGAATGCACCCAGTGTTCAACGTGGATCTCCTTTGACCTTATTTCCAACCATTATTGGAAACCTCAGAGATAGAAGAATAGTTGACACCAACATAGCTCAGCCTCGACTGCATACAATAGGCATACAATGATTAGATTGTGGAAAAACAAGTCAAGGGCACTCACCAACAAAGTATCCATCTTTATCGAGTTGTCAAAGAAGGGAAAATCCTGCACGAAGGAAAGTGGCTCACCCGGGGCCAAATTCAACAGAAATTTTATCATCTGATGGGGGAAATCAATGCAATGGAGACCATTGATTCCTAAGGGGGGAGGATTGATCCAGATGGATTTCAGTGGTCTCCCACCTATTCCAACTGGCTCACTTTGGCAGTTTTCCAGTTTGGTAGTTTTTTGCTAGTTTTCAGGTCCCTGACTTCTGGGGTTGTTTTGAGGCCCTAAACAACGTTTTTATGGCTCACCACAGTAGAACTAAACACAGAGTTAGAGTCTAACAGAAACATGTGTAGATCTCATATATACCTTTCCACAGGCTATTGTGCTCCTAAAACAGAGATCGTATGCAAAAGTTACAACACTGGGAAGTTGATGTACTAACTTACCCAAACATGGCCCACATGACTTTTGGCGCTTCATCTTGATGCAGGAGCATCCACTCACCAAATACGGACCAGCGCATGGAGAGAAAGAATACAGCTGGACAGCGCCAGCGCGTGCATTTGAGTTACCTTGGAGTTGTTGCGCCGTCACTTGAACGAAAGAATTCAAAGCTAGGCGCACTTGTATGACATTAAATATAAGAAGGCATTTATTTAGTTTCAATGTTGTTAGGTAGGAGTTAATTGTAGATTAGACAGTTTTGACTCTTGAGAGGGAAAACAGAATATAGGCACCCTCCTTTGTATTATTGAGGGGGCTGGATTATTCTGAATTCAGCATTAGCATAGAGAGAAAAGGAGAACAGAGCAGAGAGCTTGTAAAGAACCTTCATGTACAGATATTGAATTAATAGGAAGCTGTGATTCAATTCCATGGATGTGTTTGATCTCTGTGTGTTGTTAATATTATGCTTATGCATGTTTGCTTCTTTTTATGCTTATCTCCTATATGTTGCTTATGTGATTGCATATCAGGTTCGTAACCTAAGGGAATGAAGTAATTGAGTTTCAATTGTTTCTCTGCTGAAGCCAGGAGATTCCCACATAGAGTGCAGTGGAATTCCTCCGCATAGAGTGCATGGAGGAGGTTAAGCAGTCAAATTTTTGTTCTCTTTTGCCCAGAGTGAATTGGGTTGTTCGAGCCGGGCAGGTGGAGTGCAGGTCGAACTGGAATCTCAGCAACAAGTCTGAGAAGGGAAGGACGGGTTTGCTGTAGCTGCAGATGTACAGAACCCGGGAGACTTCAACACTTTGAAAGTTGTTGGAGGAGAAGCGCAGAAGAAGTGCTCGAAGTTCTCTGAGGAGTCAAAAGAACAAGCTCAGGAGGGATAGCACTTTCGCTCCACGGTGGGAACAGACCCAGTAACGTTCAGACAGGCCGAAGGTGGAGAAGCGCAAAACTCTTTAGGAGGAAGAGAATCGACAACTTGAAGCTGCCGAAAAGACCTTCGAAATCCCGCAGACCATCAGACCGCGGGGGAGTTGTGAAAGGGTTAACTCGCAGATGTCCAGAAGAACTCCCTACCAGTGCATATCGACATATCGGGGTTGGCGAGTGCAAGAGTTACAAGCATGTCGAGGTCGTGAGTCGCGATCCTCCGATTTAAATCAGAGTCGTCGATCGTTGGAGGGACAGGTGGCACGAGATCCCAAGGAGTCGGGACTCGGCACTTTAGCGGTTTCGAAGTCAAGTGAAGAGCGGAGGATTAGAGAAGTCCCGAATTGCGACGGGTCCCACGGAGATGAAGTGGGGTATAACACATGGCATCGCACATCGGCGTTCGGGGTGTTGAAAGGTGAGGGCATTGCTACCTTTCATCTGCCGATTTCCCGATAGGGAAATCCCTGATACACGGAGGGTTGACCATTGACATCGGGGATCGAGGATAGGAGGTTGAAGCTGCACAAGGAGTGCGCACAGGGTTCGCGATTCCGCGAAACCCGATTTCCCGAGATAGTCGCCGGGAGATCAACAGAGTGTCCTGTGGGTGACAGAAAGTCCCGATACGGGATTGGAGGGGCATCAGAGCTCTTTGGGCCGAGGTTTGTGAAGGTCCTGGCGAGGCGACCGTGCCACCGAGGGCAGGTTTGCGTCAAGTCTCCATTCTAGTAAGCTTGTTTTCCGCTGCATTTTACAGTTTCAACTTATTTCCTTATTCAATAGAAACTAGTTTTATTGTATATCTTTTATTCTGTGTTAAGCATATTTTGATAATAATCTGTATTCATTTCGTTCTGCTCATAAAATCCTGATCTTAAGGGAATGTATTGTATGGAAAGGTATCTAGATAAGAGTCTAGTGCAAGTAGCAGTAGGGGCTTCTAGTTTAGAGGGAGCAACTACAACAACATATGAGATGATTGATCCAGATTTATGAGTAGAACAAAATGAAAACACAGATTTATAATATTAAAACAAAGACATAGTGAATAATAACAAAGATACAATAAAACTTGACTTCTATTAAATAAGAAATATGTTGAAACTATAAAATGCATACTGAAAACCAGCTTGCTATAATGGTGGAAACTTATCTCTAAGAAGAGATGTGATGGTTATGCTCATTCACAAGAACATGATTATAATGAGGCTATGAATTCCCTTTGACCATAAGCATGAATTATAAAACTCTGGACATCCAAAAACCTAACCGTAGGAGATGAAACGCCAAAAGTCATGTGGGCCATGTTGGGGTAAATTAGTATATCAACTTCTCAGGGTCGTAACGTTTGCATACGATCTCTGGTTTGTGAGAAATATAGCTTGTTGGAAAGGTATTGACGATGAGCTTCATTTAGGGGGATCAATAAAATCTTTTTTATATCATTGAGGTGCTCGATTGTGAAAAAACGTCATTTATGCTCTCAAAATGGCCCCAAAAGTTTAGGACCTGAAAAAATGATAAAAATAGTAAGTTTCCAAAAAAAAAATTTGATCTAGTTGGAATAGGTGGGTGGAAACCGATATCCTCCTGGATTAATCCTACCCTCTTAGGAAGAAATTTTCTCCATTGCATTGATTTCCCCCATTAGATGAAAAACATTTTGCTAAATTTTTCCCTAGGTGAGCCACTTGCCTTGGTGTAGGATTCACCCTACTTTGACAACCTAATAAAGTTGGATCCTCTGTTGGTGAGAGCCCTTTACCTGTGTGTCCATGATATGATCAGTGGATGCATGTTCCATGCAGTCAGGGTTGAGATCTGTTGGTGTCAATTGTTCTTCTATCTCTAAGGTGTCCAATAATGGTGGAAAATAAGGTCGAAGGAGGTCCACATTGAACATTGGGTGCAAGCCAAGGAAGGGGGAATGTTGAGCTCAAAAGAATTGTCACCCATGGCCTTGGTGATGGTGTAAGTTCCATAACAGATTGGACGAATCTTCCGATGAGGCCTTGTAAGGCATTCTTTCTGTAAGTGAAACCAAAATTTGTCTCCCACTTGAAACTGGTGTGGCACCCGATGTTGATCATGACACTGCTTGTACTTGGCATTGGACTTTTGTAAAATATCCTGAACCTATTGGCGGATGTTCTGGATCTACTCAATGAATTAGGTGGCTTTGTCATATTTTGTTGGATCATGTGATAAATCTTCTTGGGTGGCCGCAAGGGGTAGTGCAACATCCATGGGACCCAATGGTTGAAATCCCAACCCCACTTAACAAGGGTTTTGGTCAGTTGAGCTATGAATGGCTCTATTGTAGCTATGCTAAAAATAGGGAAGACTCTCATCCCATGTGTGACGATTGTTGAAATTGCACATGTGCATGAAGTGCACTCTCATCTGATTGAGGACCTTGGTTTGGCCATTCGTCTAGGGGTGGAAGATATGGATTTGGTGAACTTGGTGAACTTGGTGTTCAACAATGACTAGAGGCTTGACCTAAAGGTGTTGAGGAACCGATGTCTCGATCAGAGATAATGGTTTGTGGGATCCCAAAGTGTACCCACAATCATTCAAAGAAGAGATTCACAGTGGCCTCTATTGTGATGCTCTTCTTGCAGGTGGCCATAAATTCCATCTTGGAAAAGCGCTCCACAACCACAAAAACACAGTCATTTCCCCTCTTAGTGGATGAAAGTCCCGACATGTAGTCCATTGAGATGGATTCCCAGGGCATGTTAAGAGTAGGCAAAAGAGTGTACATGCCTTGTTTGTTAGTGGCCAGTTTGACAATAGTGCAGGTAGTCTAGGACCAGATATACTTGCTGACATCCTGTCGAAGTTTCGGCCAATAGAAATGTTGTTGCAACACTGTCACTATATTTTCCACATCGAAGTGTCTGGCCACCCAACTGTAGTGGGCTTCCCAAATCATCTTCACTCGCTCACTTGATGAAATGTCGAGATGGCCCATATGGAACAACAACCCGTCCTGAAGATGGAAATTAGTGGCAACTGTGCTTGCACCCAACATCTAGTAGGTTTTGGCGAAGTTAGGATCTATCTCATAGAGGTGGAGCCATCTAGAGGTATCGTGGTTGTAAGACTTTAGAATCGTGGTGAGTGTCGCGACTGGAGGTGAGCTGAGAAAATCAACGACTCGGTTGGTACTTCATGTTTTATACTTGATGTTGAGGTGGAAATGTTGTAAATATGTCGACCATTTTTTATGGCGGTCATTCTGCAATTTACCTTGTGTTTGCATGAACTGTGACAACTTATGATCAATGTGGATGAATGTCTCCTTCCAGATAATGTAATGTCTCCACTAGAGGTAGGCTTGCAAATTGGAGTACATTTATTTGTCATAATTGGGGTACTTACATATGACATTTGATAGTGTCTCACTATGATAGGCCACGGGGTGGTGTTGGCATAGGGGCAGACCTAGGGTTCAACACTTCAACAATGCACCAACAAAACCCTAACTACTGACCCTTTCGACAACACGTGTGAAGCAGACGCAGTATCACCCGAGGTAGAGGCAGGGGGGGTTGTAGGAATCAGGTGTCAAAACCTAGCTGGGACACAGATATGTGATTACAACACGTAACAGATCATTTAGCCAACACCATGCATTAGTTCATAAATCCATTCACATCGCAGATTAAACCATAGATATAGAACATTGCAGTAGTCACTAAGATCAAGTACTTTTCATCACTTAGCATATAGTTAATTGATCAGATATAGCATTCATTTATCACTAATAGAGCACTAAGAATCCATATATCTATCTAACATACATAAAAACCAATATACTAACAGATAAACAACATAAATAATATCAACAACATCATTCAAAGCACATCAACACAGGATATATGTGGTTCACCCCAGTGTGGGGCTACATCCACCAAATTCTTATTCTTCTTTATTATCCTTCAAGCTTCTGATATTCCTCTGCTCCTGTGCACAAAGCCACATAGCCAACCCCTCCAAGGGACAGGCGATTTTCGCGCACCTTGCCAAGTCCTCCTTCCTCAAATTCGGTCAGGGCACAAAGACTTACACAATCTGTGCACAAAGTCTCTTACAATCACTTGAACTTAGCTCTGTAAGTCTTAACATACTCTAGTCATGCACTAAGCCCATGACCTCTAATGATCTCTACTTACATCACCTAGATACTTATTTATCCATTACAAAAAGGCCTAAACATGGGTAAACCCATGGGCCAACATCCCATACCTATTACATAAACCCTAACAGCCCAAAAAGCTCGTAAAAATGGGAGAGATCCTGCGATATCTTCTTCGCCTGGGTGCTTCATCTTCGACCAGCACGTCAAAGTCCAAAAATGAAAAAACATGAACAACATTTCCTCAAAACTTGGTCGAGGGCCAACAGGCCCCCAACACTCACTTGTGACTCATCCCGAGTCACTCTGATCTGGGCAACTCTGCTTTGAAAGCCTCGAGATGCCTCGACTTGTTGCTTTGCTAGAGCCTCCTGCTCGATGAAATTATGAAGTAATTTCTTGGTGACAAACCCTTCCAAGCATTGTTCCACTGTTACGACCATCTATTCCAGCTGTGAGCCTTGTCCCTTGATCTCTTCGAAAAGTGTGCGGGCTTCGTCCTGCACTGACTGGAGTCTCTATGTCACTTCCATAACCTTTCTCTGGATGGAAGTAACCTACTTCTAGACTGCGAACTGCTCCTATGACCTCTTCATCTTCTCAAATGTAGTCAACTGTTTCATCTGTTCTTGTATGGTGGGCGCCTGCTTCTTTTCCTCCTGGAGTTTTTCTTCCAATTTCCTCAGCTCTAGATCTTCTGCAAGGCACTCATAAGTCTTCGCACTTTGATAACTCAATTGTTTAAATTCTGAGGCTAATGTCCTGATTACTGGGCTCGTGACAACTTCTTCCCTCTGATCCCACACTTCTTGTGGAGTGTTCGACACTACTTAAAGTTCTAATTTTTCTACTCTTGCTTGAAGCTGCTGAATGGCTTGAGCCAGCTTCCCACTTGCATTGTAGTTGAATCTGGTTTCTCTTGTGCCAAGCCTGAAACAGAGTAGAGTTCTCTAGTCACTGCCTCCTTGACCACAGTATTCTCTGCAAGTAGCTGGTCTTTTTATTCCTGCATCTTTTCTTTGTTCTCCTCGAACATCGCCCTAATTTCACTTTTCTCCCCTTGCGCAAATTAAATTTGCTCTAAGGCCTCCTCCTTTTCTTGCTTCATGGATTCTGTAGCCTGTTATTTTTCTTCTTGGTATCAACAAAGTCAAACCTCTGTCACATTTTTTAACCTTTGCAACTAGGTGGGATCATCCCCCAATTCTACATTTTCTGCTGAGGATGGCATAGTAGGCACTGCACGGCTCGAATGGATAGCTTGTTGGATGTCTCTGAGCTCTTTCTCTATTATGTCATACATCGACTCCTGCTTTGCCCCATGTTTATGCAAGATGTCTTCTGAAGCATATTCTACAACTGTGATGATGGGATCAATGTCATCAACTGTGAGCACATTCTTCGACTGAGGCTTGTTGGCACGAGCCTTCTTCCTTGCCGAAGGTTTCTCAGGGTAAACCTTCCTCTTCTGTGATGCTTCTGTTGTGGTGAGGGGATCCTTCGGTGGTGTAGCTTTGCATTTGTCCTGCTTTTCTCCTTCTTCCCCTCCTTCCTCTTGGTTCGCTTCATCTCCTCCTCCTCCTACAGGTGAGTCAGGCGCAGTTTCCTATGACGTGATGTCCTTCTCATCACTTTCTATGTCTTGGACTTCGTCCTTTTTGTTCTTTTTCTTGGCACTGCTTTGTCCATCATGTTTGACCCAGGTGACTAATGGGCTTCCGATGATATCGGGGTCAGAGAGTTTGGCATCCTCCACTGGTACAAGGAATTCTACTAGTCATTCCTTAGTGATATCTTCCATGTCTTCCTCAGTCAACTTATAATAAGACTATATCTCCTCCTTACTTAAATCCCCGCGCGCGGTGATGTAGATGAAATGTCAGTCTGCGCGGAACTTCACTAGTGGCTTGTATC
>ML797160.1:16912-34984 GCA_009831015.1 Picea engelmannii
TTTTTTTTTTTTTTTTTCATTTTATTTGTATGTGAATCACTATACATTGGAAAATTTTATTAAATGCTGCCATTTTTTTACTTCAAATGTATAAAAATATGAAAGAAAATGACAATTTTTTTTATAAAATTTAGACTTTTTTTGGTTCAATTATGTCCATAAAAATGCTTTATTTGACATGTTATTTTAAGGAATATGTACCAAAATGTACAGGTTTTTATTGATATATGGCTATAAAATGTGTATTTTTTTTTATAAATATTCAAAAGTAGTGTTATTTAACTACAATTTTTTTCGATTGATTGAAGTAAAGGTAAACAATGTGTTAAAAATGATGTTTTTCAATATATTTAAAAGGTATGGAACAATGAATTAAT
Source organism: Picea engelmannii (assembly GCA_009831015.1). Lineage (NCBI taxonomy): Eukaryota > Viridiplantae > Streptophyta > Pinopsida > Pinales > Pinaceae > Picea > Picea engelmannii. The sequence continues at coordinate 17,290 of ML797160.1, forward strand.
TAAGGAGACAAAATTCTATGAAAAATCGTAACTTCGAAAAAGTAAATGGTAAAAAACATTTTTAAGATTGAAAGAAGCATGAAAAAAAGACTAAAAAAGGATTTGAATAAAAACAATATATATATATATATATATATAGAGAGAGAGAGAGAGAGAGAGAGAGAGAGAGAGACGAAAAATGAGCATTTAAAAAAATAATGTGGAAACTTTGTGGATCGAAAAAATTAAAATATCAAAAATCACCTAAAAACAGAGAGGGAGTGCTACCGGTAGCACCATTTTTAAAAACGAGGTAAAAAATTGGACCCCCCCCAAAATGAGAACTCTGGAGAGTTCTCGTTAAGTTGGTAATTATGTTATCAATAATCGGGCATGAGATGGACAACAACGAGATTCCAAAGTTATTATTTTATTCGACAATTTTCCAAGGGTTGAATCCTCTAAGCTTCATAATTTCATCTCTTCTCGTGTTTCTTGCTAAGTTATCAAACACTTAGTATTATACATCACGGAGAATATGATATCCCAATGCATGTGGGATAGACTTTTAAACCAAAAAGTCAAATTTTATAAAGAGAATCATGAAAATCAATTCAAGGGCTGAGATTTTTCCATCAACTTTGATCGACGATGGTTGAGTGTTGATCTTGCAGAGGCCATAACTTGAGTTCCGGGTGTCGGAATAGCGCAAAATGTATACCGTTGGAAAGGTAATTCAATATAGAATACGTTGGTATATGTTTCAAATGTTGAAAATTGATAAATTTTTCCCATAAATAAAAATATCAATCAATTTCATTTTAATGGGCCTGCATGACAACTCAACTTCACGAGCTCATATCTTGAGATCCGAGCGACGGATTTGGGAAAACTTTATATCGTTGGAAATTTGAGATGATGAAGAGAACATCATAAGTGGTTTTCATGCATAAAATGTTGGTTTTCACTTCCATAAAATTAAATTACATTTGTCCTCTTTTGATGAAAAATTAATCAATTTAAAAAAAATAAAAGTTTAATTAAAAAACTTTTATTAAAAAAGGAGAGGGACTCACTTTCATTATACTTGTATTAATGATGTGAATTCATTAATGACGAATTAATGATACATTTATTAAAGGGAATGTTTCAAGAAGTAACTTGTACATGAATTTCTAGAAGGGAGAAACCCTAACTACTCAAGTAGTTAGAAAATCTCTTCTTAAAAAGAGAAGAGAGGCTTCATCAAAAGGCCAATATTCAATATTGTCAGAGGGGTAGAGAAAAATATCAGAGGAAGAAAAATGTACAACCATGGATACACAATCAAGCTTCTAATCAAAAGAAATAAATCTCCATCTTCTCCATTTTTTATATATATTCTTCTACACCACTCCTCATAGTTTTATGCTCAAATCTCAGAGTTGGGCATAAGACTGAGTTGTTGAGTGTTCTTCTTATAGTCTTCTAAGATCTTTTATTATATGATCATGGAGTATTTGCATCCACCTATATGGCTGTAAAATATTTTGTAATGAAGAAAATCTCTCATAAACAAAACTCCACAAAGAATTGCTTTGGGGTTGATTTCGATTGTGCTTCGTAACCCTGTTTTCAGAATATAAAATATTTGAGGTTGACCTATCAAATTCTCTTTTGATCTTGATTGTAGTACTCTGTTAAAATTCTTTGAGATGATCAAATCATTCTCTCCTATGAAGAAGATATGGATGCATTTATATGTTATTAAGAAGATTGGGTGTGATGTTGATCACAATTTAATTCTGATGTTGAAGCCCCCCTTCAATCTTTTTTGATTAAAAGATTTTTGTGGCACATAAAGATCATATTGGGTTATTGAAGAACCATTCTAATATAAATCCAAACAATAAATATTTGGGGTTTGTTGTCTATCACTCTCCCTACTCCAAGATATTCAACGATATATCTTTTAGCCAAAGAGGAGAATCACCCCCCTAAAAATGAAGGGGGACTAATGTCTTCATGAGGTTGACGTTTCGGTCCTGACAGATTCAAGCGTCAACATTTTTTACGACCATACTGGGGAACGATTTATTCTCAAAGATATTTTAGGAACCAAAAATCTCCATGGCTCAAAGTTTCGAGAAAAAAATTCAAGAAAATGACCGCTTATTTTAAACATGGCTCACATTTTTTGTAATATAAAAAAGAAACGAGAAGCACCAAAGATTCGAGAGAATGAACTCCCTAGAAAATCCATTGAAAAAATTCAAAATGAAGGGTTTCATTCATGTCATAATGTTTCTTTATCAAGCCTATCAATGTCTTTGAAAGACTCAACAAAGGGGAGAAATACTCAAAGAAGGAAACGATTTCATAATACCCCTTTAAATATACCAAAAGTAGACTTTCAAATGCCCAATATTCCTATTGAATTTTTTTCTACATTCTTTGGGGATGCTTCAGAAAATGCAGAGCAACACTTGATTAATTTTAAAGGTACATGTTATGATTTCAACCTCACCGAAGACAATGTTGCATGTAGATTATTCTTACAAACTCTACGAGAGGATGCTCTTGAATGGTATAGTTCATTAATGCCTAACTTTATTACTAGTTGGGATGTGTTAGAAGATTCATATGCAGAAAAGTTCATCCCAAAAGTGCATTCATATGTTTTTGTTGATGTTTTAAATGTTGTTGCCCACCCATCCTCTCCCATGTGGAAGCAAGATAACGAAATGACCAATTTTGAAGAAGAATCTAATCAAAGAGTGGATGAAATTTTTAAGTCAAGTCATGTTGCTGAAGATGAAGATGAAAATTCCAAATTACAGGAAGAAAATTCTAGCCTCCTATATACTCCATATGAAGATATTTCAAGTAGAAAATTTGAGAATGAAATTGAAGAGCCTCCACCAAACACACAAGAAAATTTTAGCCTTGTGATAAATGATGAAACATCACAAGAGAACTTGTTGCAAAAAGAATTGATGGAAGAAACGAATATTGAAAAGAATGATGAACAAGATCACCTTTACAAGAAAGAAGAATATTTTCAAGAGGCTTTTGATGAATCAAGAACCATGGAAGTGGTTGTAAATAAAGAAAAGGATGAATGCATTCTTATGTCGAAAACTCCTCAGCCAAGAATTGATTTCATTGAATTATGGTTCCAGAGCATTGTTGGTCAAACAACGCAATCAAATCTTCACCATACCTGGTATAATTTTTCTCCAGTACATATTGAGAGTGCCCCTGACTCATGGGTACAAGTCCCAACTTCTCTCAGAATTTTGGAGTTCATTCCACAAATTAGGTCAATGCTTGAATGGCTCCATTGGAAATATTCCAACACCTAAGGTGCCTCTTTCTTTCAAGTAAGTTAAGGTAGGTAGATCATGTATGTACATATTTTGTTTCTTCGGTTCAATTTTTCATAAAAAGGTAGATTTTATATTGAAGTTTGAAAATAACTCCATGAAAGAAAAATAATTGCAAGAATTTATTTTGAAGATGACTCCATAGCCCAATGGAGAAGGTAATTGGTCTTGAGATTTTGGTGTTCTCAGCAACCCACAGGGGGTCATTGTCCCGCAGTTGGAGACAATTGTTGACAAAAAATTGGTCATATTTATTTTCCTGCTCTTGGATTCATAAAAATCCTTGATATCAAAAGAAGACATTTTTGAACTTTATAAGTTCACTCTGCATCCCCTAGTCTCATCTTCACCATGCTTTTTTTCGGCTCAGAAATATGTTTTTGTATGCCTAAGTTACTCAAGATCTTGTCCAGAGGTTCGATTTTGAAGAATCTTTTTAAGTATCATGTTTGTCTCTCCTATCCTATATTACAATGCTACCATACTTAGAATTTTCACTCAACATCTCTTTCTCCATACTTAGTCATTTTTCAGTATTTGCGGGTTCATGGGTTGGAAGACTCATACACCCCCTCACCTCTTTACACTTCCTCACCCCCGCTCGCACTACCTACATTTATCCTCCCTCACTTTTGTCATCTACATTTCTCCCCTTTCCCCCGAACTACTCATAATCCTCATCAGCTTCGCGAACACCGATCATCCCTCACTACCTTATTCACCTCACTCCCCAACCCTCCAACTCGTCCCCACAACCTACAAACCACCCCCTTGACTTTCGCTACCTACAATTTTCCCTTCACTTAACCTTCCACCTGATTTCCCATACTTAACCATTATTCAAAATTTTTCCCCTTTTAAACCATGAATCAATAAGAACATTCAACATGGAAGCATGAAATTGTGACACAGGACAACTCGTGGAGGGAGACACATGGAATATTATTATTAGAGACACGTGGAAAGTTATTACAAAGACACATGGAAGTATATGAATGGTTAATTCATCAATGAATGGGCATGAGATGGACGACACCGGGATTCCAAAATTATTATTTTATTCGACAATTTTTCAAGGGTCGAATCCTCCAAGCTCCATAATTTCCTCTCTTCTCGTGTTTCTTACTAAGTTATCAAACACTTAGTATTATACATCACGAAGAATATAATATCCTAATGCACGTGGGATAGAATTTTAAACCAAAAATTTGAATTTTATAACGGGAAGCACGAAAATCAATCCAAGGGCTGAGATTTTCCCATCAACTTTGATCGACGGTGGCTGAGCCTTAATCTTGCGGAGGCCATAACTTGAGTTTCGGGTGTCGGAATAGCGTAAAATTTATACCGTTGGAAAGGTATTTCAACATAGAAGATGTTGGTATATGTTTCAAATGTTGAAAATGGATAATTTTTCTCAGAAATAAAAATATCAGTCAGCTTCATTTTTAATGGGCCTGCATGACAACTCAACTTCACGAGCTCATATCTTGAGATTCAGGCGACGGATTTGGGAAAAAAATATATCTTTGAAAAGATGAGATGATGAAGAAAACATCAAAAGTGGTTTTCATGCATAAAAAAATGGTTTTCACTTCCATAAAATTAAATTACATTCGTCCTCTTTTGATGAAAATTAATCAAATTTAAATAAATAAAAATTTAATTAAAAACTTTTATTAAAAAATGAGAAGGACCCAATTTAAATATACTTGTATTAATGACGTGAATTCATTAATAACGAATTAATGAGACATTTATTAAAGGGAATGTTTCAATAAGTAACTTGTACAAAAATTTCTAGAAGGGAGAAACCATAACTACTCAAGTAGTTAGAAAATCTCTTCTTAAAAAGGGAACAAAGGCTTCATCAAAAGGCCAATATTCAATATTGTGAGAGGGGAAAAGAAGAATATCAGAGGAAGAAAAATGTACAACCATGGATACACAATCAAGCTTCTGATCAAAAGAAAGAAATCTCCATCTTCTCCATTTTTTTTATATGTATTGTTCTACACCACTCCTCATAGTTTTATGCTTGAATCTCAGAGTTGGGCATAAGCTGGTTGAGTTGTTGAGTGTTCTTATTATAGTCTTCTAAGATATTTTCTTATATAATCATGGAGTGTTTGCAGCCACCTATATGGCTGTAAAATATTTTGTAATGAAGAAAATATTTCATAAATAAAACTCCACAAAGAATTGCTTCGGGGTTGATCTCGATTGTGTTTTGTAACTGTGTTTTCAGAATATAAAGTATTTGAGGTTGACCTATCAAATTATCTTTTGATCTTGATTGTAGTACTCTGTTAAAATTCTTTGAGATGATCAAATCATTCTCTCCTATGAAGAAGATATGGATGTATTTATATGCTATTAAGAAGATTGTGTATGATGTTGATCACAATTTAATTCTGATGTTGAATCCCTCCTTTAATATTTTCTAATTAAAAGACTTTTGTTGCACATAAAGATCATATTGGGTTATCGAAGAACCATTCTCATATAAATCCAAGAAATAAATATTTGGGGTTTGTTGTCTAGCACTCTCCCGACTCCAAGATATTCAAATATATATATTTTAGCCAAAGAGGAGAACCACCTCTCTAAAAATGAAGGGGGACTAATGTCCTCATGAGATTGACGTTTCGGTCCTGACAGATTCAAGCATCAACAATCACCAAGTAGGAACGTTGTCTTCACATCCATGTGCTCTATTTCAAGATCAAATGTTGCAACCAGGGAAATTAGTACTCTAATGGAGGTTAATTTTGCAATAGGGGAACACATCTCACCAAAGTTGACTCCATTGACTTGAGAACATCCTTTTGCTACCAGTCGAGCTTTGAATTTATCGACTTGTTATGTTGTGTTCAACTTTTTATTCAACACCCACTTGCTATCAACAATTTCCTTCCATTAGGTATCTCTACCAAATATCGTGCCATATTCTTGTGAAAAGATTCCATCTTTTCAACCATGGCATCCTTCCATAGTTTACCCTTTGTTGAGTCGACTTCCTCCCTGATTGACTTGGGCTCCTTGTCAGTGGTAGATAACACAAATGAAAAATGGAAATATGGTGGACTATACCTTTCATCTAGTTTCCTTACTCGCTCATACCTCCTTAGAAATGGAGTCAGTTATTCCACCTCTTCATCTGATTTAGTTGACTCATCTGAATCATGTTCATCGTTCCTCAACTCAAACACCAAATTCTCTAGTTCTTTCTTTATTTGAATCTCTTCAAACTTGGAACTTCCTCCAACTTCCTTGAAGACTACATCTCAATTGTTCATTGTCTTTCTTAACAATGGATCCCTTAGTTTATATCCTTTTACCCCATACTTCTATCCAATGAAAATACACTTAACTACCTTAGTATCCAACTTGTTCCTCTTTTCCTTTGGAACGTTCACAAATGCATCACATCCAAATACTTTGAGATGTGAAAGTGAAGGCTTCTTAAAAAACCATACCTCATGTGCAGTCGAGTCAACTAGCGCTGATGAAGGAGACCTATTTACCAAATATTTTGTAGTGTTGACTGCCTCTACCCAAAATTCTTGTCTGAGCCCAACAACACTAAGAATGCTCCTTGCCTTGTCCATCAACGTCATGTTCATTCTTTTAGAAACTTTATTTTGCTATGGGGTATATGGTGTAGTCTTTTGGAGTGCTATGCCACACTGCTTGCAGAACTGCTCAAAATATTTTCCACATAATTCACCTCCATTGTCAGTTCTCAACAACTTGATGTTCTTATTTCTCTGGTTTTCCACAAGAGATTTAAACTCTTTCAATTTCTCGAAAACCTCTAATTTATTCCTTTGGAAATATATCCATGTCTTCTTCGAAAAATAATCTATGAAGGAAAGATAGTACAAGGATCCACCAAGTGAAAGGACTCGTAAACACCCAAACATGCCACCATGTATCAATTCCATAATCATTTTTTCCCTTGTAGCTCCAATTGGGAATCTAGCCTAATTTTGTTTTCCATATATGCAATGTGCACAAAAATTGACTTCCAAATTACAATCAGGAAAACCTTCGACCATACCTTTGTTGTGCATGGCTCAAAGTCTTTTTTCACCAATGTGTCCCATCCTCTATTGCCATAACATGGTTGGGTCAACTCGACAAAGAATAGTCGATTTGGTTTGTATCGACTCGACCTAAGTTGAGTCGATTTGACTTCAGGAACAATATTTTTGTTGCATCCAGTCGAATCAACATTCCCTAACAATTTGTATAGAGTCCCAGTCCAAACTCCTTTCATTAATACCATCACTCCCTTGACCATTTTGCACATTTCTTTCTGAAATAAAATGTGCACGCCTGCATCATTAATTTTGATGACAGGTATCATATTTTTTGTCAAACCCAGAATATGTAGCACACTTGGAAGGGTCCTACTCTTCCCATATTGTAGTACCAATTGGACTCTTTCCCGCCCAACAATTTTGGTTGTCGAGTCATCCCCCTAGAATACATCTCCCCCTTCCTATCTCCCATATTCACATAACCATTCTCTGTGAGGGATCATGTGAAAGGATGAACCTAAGTCGATCTACCAAACATCATGATACGACCATGTACTGGTTGATGCCAGATACACATTGTCTCCTTTATATGGAGTATTCTTTCTCTTAGTCAACTTCTTCTTCTTGGATCCTAGACTGATATCAATTACTTTCTACTTGCATTCTATTTTGTAGTGCCCAACTTTAACACATTTTCAACATCTTCTTTTCGACTGTACTAGGGATTTAGATCTTAGACTTTTTACCAGAGAATTTTCCTCTATCTTTGTTGACCAGTTGACCTCTCACCATTATGACATCCTTGGTTGATCCTTCCATGTTCTTCCATATCATTTTTTCTGATAGTAGAGATGAAACCACATCTTCAAGCATTAATATGGTCAAATTACTCTATATAGTCACGACTATGTTATCCCATGAGTCTAGCAAAGAACATAGCATTCTAATACATTTATCTTCCTCGGTGATTTTAATGTCCACAAACAATAATTGGCTTATTGCAGTATTGAATGCATTCAAGTTTTTTGTTACCAAACTCCCATCTCTCATCCTCAGAAGATACAGTTTATTTCAAAGGAGCAACTTATTTACCATGGATTTCAACTAGTACAAGTTTTCCAACTTGTCCCACAATTTTTTTGCAAAGTTTTCACCTGATACAATCAACAATACTGGATCTACAAGACAGAGTCGAATCATACTCCTTGCCCTTCTTTTTATTTTCTTCCATTCTTCCCTCGACTTACCCATCAGAATGGTACCAATGCTTATAGTTTCCCACTTTTCTAGATCTATAAGGACATCTTTAATTTTAAGCTTCTGAAGCTCAAAATTATGGCCATTGAATTTTTCAATCTCCATCCTCGAACAATTTTCCATTCTTTCAAGAAAAACTTTAAAGATCATTTCTTACAACTCCCTCTGGACCTAGGTTTAGCTTAGATCCAAGATCTGTTGAACCTTGCTCTGATACGACTTGTACAAAGCAAAAGACACGTTCTTTCTTTGAAATTTGTACAAACAATCTTTGTTTCTTTGAAATTTAGATCCCTTTTTCTATCAAATATCAATGCTTTACACTCGTAAAGTTCCTTCAAGATCTCAACTATAGTCTTCCCTTTCCGCCATAATTAACTGAATTTGAAGTGAATATTTCCATTTAATGTTGATACAGGGTGTATCAATTGAAGATCCACATTGCTTGTTGATACATTGTGTGTCGACGAAATATTTACATCGCTCGTTGATATGGGATGTGCCAGCAAAAAAATTACATTGCTCACCGATACATCGAATCTTAGGCATTTCCTCCCTTCGCCAATACATCGGCGTGAGGTTTTCTTTTTTCATCGATGTGTTGACAGTTCGACATTTTCTCTTCTCGACAACGAATCGGTGAGACATTTCCTTCCTTCGTAGACACATCGGTGGAAGATTGATTTTATTTGTCAATACATTGACACTCCAACATATTCTCTTCTCATTGATACACCAAACATAGTTACCGACTTAATGAGAACTATGACCTCAAAACGAGAACTCTATCCCAAAAAAACCCATTTTTTTGCTCAAAAAAACCCATTTTTTTGCTCAAAAACACCAAAATTAACCCTTGTTTCAAAAAGTGGAGCTACTATTAGCACCCTTTTTTTTGGGGGGGGGGGGTGGTTAAAATATCCCTRTTTCAAAAAGTGATGCTACTAGTATCACTCTTTTTTTTCAAGGTAAAAATTACAACTTGGTTGAAATTGTAGAATCGATAATCAATACTATTCCTTCATAGCCCTAGCATCCCCTTTTATTCAAGGTTAACATTACAACTTGTGCTATTACATTTTGAATTTTTCTCCTAGCGTTGATGGGTCGTCATGGATTTTAACTATATGTGCCCTACACATCATGAAGACTGGCCTAGGCATGGGAACATCTTTGTTATCCAAATTTGATAGTCGGTCATCATGTGGGTCAGATCTCCTCTTCATCTATTTGTGTTGAATCTCCCTTGTTACTCCTTTATCACGGCTACATCTATCGTTGTTGCTTCTTCGTCGTCTTTAGTTGTAGATTGCATCGCGAGAATGTTGAGCGCAACCCTCCTCGCTCGGTACTTGGCACCATTCAACATACCATAGCTTAGAGTAACTCCAAATAAACTACTAAACCTAATCATTAGAACGCATATAAATGAGGCATTAAATAATTTAATTATCATGTAAACTTCCTTGCATTTGATTCCTGGTTCATCCGCTCATAATTGAGACGTTGCATTTGAATCCTTGTTCATCCGTTTGATTCCTGGTTCATCCGCTCAATCATGATTGAGACGTTGTGTTCTTCGGAGCTGCCCACAAGGTAGTTCTCTCGGATTTCATAAGGATTTTGCACAAAAAGGAAGGCGATCAGATTGTGAGGCGCCCCTCTCCACGCAAGTAAAGTCAAACCCAAAAATCGTGTAGAATTTGGAAACCCTAAAATCGATTTTTTTTTTTTTTTTTTCCTTTGCTGCTAAGGAGGGAAAAACCTAGAACAGGTCGCGCAGATCAGTGTACAATAGAAAACTCTCTTCACATTGTATGACCTGTTCAATGGACAGTAGAAAACCCTCTTGACAATGTATGATTTTGTGGGGGATCTCTGCAATTTCACGGGTTTCTTTTATATTTTGTGGGCGTCCACCCAAAATCCATGGACGCTTTTATCAATTTCGTGGGTGTTTTGGATGTGTAGTTAGTGTTTTGAGAGTCAGATCGGTGGCTGGAAAGTGGGACGGCATCCACCGCGTTGAACCATGCATCCCGATTCGGCAATGAGGACGTGTCGCCTGGTACTGGGGCTGAAACAGCTGATGGTGAAACAGCTCGCGATCGAAATTCGGAAAAAACAAACTAACCCAAGTTCATTGCGCACTTTCAAGGAAGTGTTGGGACTAATTTTTAGTTGTCCTAGTATGCCCTGCCCTAGAGCATCTCCGGCTATCTTCAGATTGCAAGTTGGAGCACTTTGAAATTTTTGGGTTCGTCATTGCTTGTCGCTGCTACCAGATGGTGTCGTTGTTTTCCGCTGTTGTTGGAGGTATGTACTTGTATATGTTTTATACTATATCAATATATTGAGGGTGTTTTCAAGAGAAGAGATCTTTTGTCCAAGCAAAAATCGTAGACCCGGAGGGATCTGAGATACAACACATTTAGAGGAACAACACACTCAAGGCTTGACTGTTTTGATATGCCTCTAGTTGTTATGGAATTATTGTGATTTTATGAAAATCTAGTTGTATTTTGATCTATTGAAGTTATGATTATCATACTAACCTCTAGTCAAAGTTAAAGTTATAAGCTTACTCAGATTTTAGATTTTATTTGCATTATATTCCCTAACTCAGATTTTTGTCAAGAAAACATATTGTCTTAGTACAGGGGACAGGTTGGAGAGAATACCTGTCATCTTGAGTGAAGGAGACTCGAAAGAAAAACAACACCACCCATTCTTGCAGATAAGATTCCAGGTTCCAAGTTTGATTGATTAAATTGTTAAGTTTCCAATTTGCACATATCAAGTTTGATAATTGCTACATTACAAGTAAACACTATAGTTGTGACAACAATATTTGAAGGGTTTTATCACTTATAGATACAATGAATACTTGATAGCATGTGAGTACTATTGGTACAAATGCTTATTGTAAGTGTTTGCAAGATGAACTAATATCTCCTCTAGGAGATATTTCATGTTTTGCTTCCAGGCAGGTCACCTTGGTAATGATATGATGATTACCATAAAACTATCTACTATTCTTGTTAACATAGATATGTTCTTATGAAAATATTGTTATATTGGAAACACTTTTTCTCTTGTTTCTCTTGCCTCGTGCAGGTTACCATGGAGGAATGATTGGTCACAACACTAGAAGGTGTTGTTCCCATTTCTTATTATTTCATTTTTATTTTGGTTCTTGTTCCAGGAAGGTCACAGGTGATAGCTCTGAGAAGGAGCTATTGTGGTGATTGTTTTCCCTTGTTGTTGGTCTTGTTCCGGGCAGGTCACAGGTGATAACTCGGAGGGGAACTATAGTGACGATTGTAGGAGGCAACATATTAGATGGTCTCTACTTTGAGACATGGGGCATACTATCCAGATAAGAATTTGTATACACGACCGTATACATCCATGCACCGAAGAAATAGAGGACGAAGTTAAAACCTTATGGAAAGAATGATACTTTTGCGAGATACGGAGTATCTCATATGGAGATTTTTTGTAAGGAGAAGAAGGTTCCAAAGATGACCGAACAATTCCCTCTAGTGCAGTTGATCACTCATCATATCATTAGAAATAGTTAGTAGAGCTAGAAGGGCCTACTCATAATCGTTGCAGTAACCAAGAAGAGACCAACATGGTCCCATGATACTTTGTAGGATGCAAAATGAATACAGATATGTGGCATTGATAAGCCATATCATCAGGAGGCATTGATGGCTCCACCAGTGGTGAGGCAAGCGTCCCCACCAAGTACTAGCTCAGAAGGAGCTAGAGTTCAGAAGGAGTCAACCATCATGATCTAGTAGCGAGAAGCAACCTCCCCTGGACCGTTCATAGGAGATTAGACTTCAGAGGATATCGTCACATATAGAGGGAGAAAATGGATCCAGAGATTATATAGAATCAGAGGGACTCAAGCTTCAGAGGGAGCATGGAGACTCAGAGTGAGCCTAATCTCATAGAGAGCCAGTGATTTAGAGACTTTCATTCAGAAACTATTCCTCCTCAGATTCATATGGGAGAGAGAGACGTCTTCCAGGATTGACAGACAAGTGCCATGAGTCGAGAAGGCTAGATCGAAGCTTCAGAGGCTTCAAGGAGATATGAGATATTCTGGGAATATTTCCTTGTTTTAGTGACCGAAGAGGAAGCCAGTCAGAAGGATTGGGATATGGAATTTACCTTGGCTCCAAGACCAGTAGGGAAGTCAGAAGTTGATCTATAAGATCAATAATTTTGCAGATAACAATATAGATATGTACAAAGCTTGATTTGTGGCCAGAAGATTCTCCCAACAAGAGGGATAAGATTATGACAAGACACTTTCTTCGGTAGCCAGAAGAAGTGTACATAGAGAAGCCATAAGATACATGAGAAGGAGTCTCATCTCTACATATTGAAGAAGGATTTGTGGCCAGAAGATTCTCCCAGCAAGAGGGATAAGATTATGACAAGACACTTTCTCCGGTAGCCAGAAGAAGTGTACATAGAGCAGCCACAAGATACATGAGAAGGAGTCTCATCTCTGCATATTGAAGAAGGATTTGTGAGAGCCTAAGTAGGCACCCAGGGCATGATATGCCATATCAGACAGTTTCCTGATGATCTTGGGATTTACCAAGCGTAAAGTTGATTCCAACCTTTACTACAAGGTTGTGGACTAGTCATATTACTATTATATGTGGATGACATGTTTCTAATAGGGAATGAGAAGCTCATCGTTGAGTACAAGAGAAATATTGCATCAGAGTTCGAGATGAAAGACCTAGGTATGATGCATTATTTCTTGGGTCTAGAGGTGTGGCTGAAACTGGATGATATTTTCCTGTTCCAAGGAAAATATGTTGCAGAGATTATGAAGAAATTCAGAATGATGGATTGTAAAGCCACGGTGATGAATCTGAATTTATTGAGTGATACATCTTTAGAGACAATGGATGCCACCATGTATAGACAAATGATTGGTTTGTTGATGTACTTAACGAACACAAGGCCAGATTTATGTTTTGCGGTGAACAGATTCAGTCAGTGAATGGTCGAACCTAGAGTTTTTCACTTGATTGAAACAAAACATGTGTTGAGGTATCTAAAAGGTACAATTGACTATGGACTTGGATATGTTTTGGATCGTGAGATAAGCCATTTTGAGGGCCTAAATGAAGGTTTTTCGGGATCGAGCTTCTCAATGATAGGCAAAGGCTCTGATTGAGCCCCCAAACTGAATCTCCTTGACGATACCTCTCCAACGAGCTATCGTGCGCCTAAAATAGAGATCATATGCAAAAGTTACGACACTAGAAAATTGATGTACTAACTTACCCAAACGAGGCTCACATGACTTTTGGCGCTTCATCTCCTAGGGTTAGGTTTTTGGATGTCTAGGGTTTTTGAAATTCCTATTTATTGTAAAAATTCCTTCATAGCCTTATTGTAATCATCTTCTCGCGAATGAGTGAATTTGTCACATCTCTTCTCAGAGATAAGCCGCCACCATTCCATCAAGCTTGTTTTCCCCTGCATTTTACAGTTTCAACTTATTTCCTAATTGAATAGAAAACCGGTTTTATTGTATCTATGTTATTATGTGTTAAATATATTTTAATAATATGTATTCATTTCGTTCTTCTCATAAAATCTGGATCAGTATGGAACAACCTGTATCGAAGATATCTCTTCCTAAAGGAATATAATTGTAAATGTTTTCCTCTGTAACTGCCAACTAATATTCGCATGTGAATAATACTTCTCAACTGATCAATCTATCATTTTGTACTTGTGCTATATGACTACTTTGAATATTTCTCTACAAATAATTCAATCTCCTTGAAGAATGGTTCTCTGATATATAGTAGCTACTACATTGAATCCCCCTGTTCAATATTCATAATTACTAGGAGTCTCCAAGTCAGATGGCTTAGAAAAATACTTGCTCTGATGCAGAGTAATCTTCATCTTCATTTGTATACTAATCTTGTAATACCCCTAGGACGAACCCCAATTGTACATATAAATGTAAATGTTTTATAAGCTGGTGATTTGAAGAAACATGATCTTTGGTTTGGTTATGTGCGCATTAAGTTAATGCATGTGAATCTCACCCCAAAGGAGTGCACACCATTAAGTTATTGAACACCCACTTGCTATCAACAGTTTCCTTCCATTAGGTATCTCTACCAAATATCCTGTCATATTCTTGTGAAAAGATTCCATCTCTTCAATCATGGCATCCTTCCAGAGTTTACCCTTTGTTGAGTCGACTTCCTCCCTAGCCGACTTGAGCTCCTCGTCGGTGGTAGATAACACGAATGCAAAATGGAAATCGGTTGGACTATACCTTTCATCTGGTTTCCTTACTCGCTCAGACCTCCTTACAAATGGAGTCAGTTGTTCCACCTCTTCATCTGATTTAGTTGACTCATCTGAATCATGTTCATCGTTCCTCAACTCAAACACTAACTTCTCTTGTTCTTCCTTTGTTTGAACCTCTTCAATCTTGGAAGTTCCTTCAACTTCCATGAAGACTACATCTCAATTGTACATTGTCTTTCTTAACAGTGGATCCCATGGTTTATATCCTTTTACCCCATCCTTCTATCAAATAAAAATAAACTTAACTACCTTATTATCCAACTTGTTCCTCTCTTCCTTGGGAACATTCACAAATGCATCACATCCAAATAATTTGAGATGTGAAAGTGAAGGCTTCTTACCAAACCATACCTCATGTGTAGTCGATTCAACTAGCATTGATGAAGGAGACCTATTTACCAAATATTTTGCAATTTCGACTCCCTCTACCTAGAATTCTTGTCTGAGCCCAACAACACTAAGCATGTTCCTTCAACGTCATGTTCATTCTTTTAGAAACTTTATTTTTTCATGGGGTATATGGTGTGGTTTTTTGGAGTACTATGCCACACTGCTTGCAAATCTACTCAAAATCCTATCCACATAATTCACCTCCTTTGTATGTTCTCAACAACTTGATGTTCTTATTTGTCTGGTTTTCCACTAGAGATTTAAACTCTTTGAATTTCTCGAAAACCTCTGATTTCTTCCTTAGGAAATATATCCATGTCTTCCTGGAAAAATAATCTATGAAGGAAACATAATACAAGGATGGTAAACGCCCAAACATGTCACCATGTATCAATTGCATAATCATTTTTTCCCTTGTAGCTCCAATTGGGAATCTAACCTAATTTTGTTTTCCAAATATGCAGTTCACAAAAATCGACTTCCAAATTACAATCAGGAAAACTTTCGACCATACCTCTATTGTGCATGGCTGAAAGTCCCTTTTCACTAATGTGTCCCATCCTCTGGTGCCATAACATGGTCAGGTCAACTCGACGAAGAATAGTCGATTTGGTTTGTATCGACTCATCCTAAGTTGAGTCAAGTTGACTTCAGGAACAATATTTTTGTTGCATCCATTTGAGTTGGCATTCCCTAACTTGTATAGTGTTTCTATGCAAACTCCTTTCATTAAGACCATCGCTCCCTTGACCATTTTGCATGTATCTTTATGAAATAAAATGTACACGCCTTCATCGATCATTTTGATGACAAATATCATATTTCTTTCCAAACCCGGAATATGTAGCACACCTCGAAGGATCCTACTCCTCCCATCTTGTAGTATCAATTGGATTCTTCCCCGTCCAACAATTTAAGTTGTCGAGTCATCCCCCTAGAATACATGTCCCCCTTCCTATCTCCCATATTCACGTAACCATTCTTTGTGAGGTATCATGTGAACGGATGAATCTGAGTCAATCTACCAAACATTATGATACGACCGTGTATTGGTTGATGTTAGATACACATTGTCTCCTTTATATGGAGTATTCTTTCTCTCGGTTGTCTGCTTCTCCTTAGATCCTGGACTGATCTCAGTCACTTTCTACTTGCACTCTCTTTTGTAGTGCCCATATTTACCACATTTCCAACATGTTCTTGTCGATTGTACTAGGGATTTATATCTTAGACTTTTTACCGAAGAATTTGCCTCTATCTCTGTTGACCAGTTGACCTCTCATCATTAAGGCATCCTTGGTCAATCCTTCCATGTTCTTCCATATCATTTTTTTTTACAGTACAGATAAAACCACGTATTCAAGCATTAATATGGTCAAATTACTCTCTATAGCCATGACTATGTTATCCCATGAGTCTAGCAAAGAACATAGCATGCTAATACATTTCTCCTATTCGGTGATTTTAATGTCCATAGACAATAATTGGTTTATTGCAATATTGAATGCATTCAGGTTTTTTGTTATCGAGCTCCCTGTTAGAATATAGGAGATGGTGTGCTCATTTTACCATTGACGATACCCTCGTCACCCAACCACAGGCCAAAGCCTCCCTCTGAGCACCTTAACCTTGACTGAGAATTCCTTCGGAAGCAAACCCTAGGCTAGATAGACAAACAAAGAGTAGCGCATCAATCCCCAAGGATAGCTTATCACAAAAGCTGATTAGATAGTCCCAAACGCTAGCCAAGAGATATTCAAGCCAATACTGAAACTAGATGCTGTTGCAGCTGCACCTACAACCCTCCTCCAAACCTGCGCACCACACTGCAACTGCAGTGCGCACCAACTGGGAAAACTACAGTCATGAGAAATGACAAATGAGAACTGGCGCCCTATATTTATAGTAATCCTGCCAGTTTACTGGGGCCGACTTCTCTTTATGGGTATGTGTTTGTTTAGTATATTATTATTAATTCTGGCCGACTTCTTCTCTTGGAGGCTAATAGCCTAATATAAATTTTCTTCTTGAGCCGACAAGGCTTCTAGGGTTATTAGCCAACTCATTAGGGTTTCTCTTGCTTTCTAGAGTCTTCTATTCTCGTCAGGTTCACACATGGGGGTAAATACCTCCCGCAGCTACAATAATATTAACACTCCCTCCTAGCTAGAGAGGTATTTACAGGTAATGGACTTGAGCACAAAACATACCATTTACCCGGTAGCATCAATATAGTCATCTAGACTATTTCATGACTAGATCGTGAGCATCACCATCACCATCAGC
>ML797160.1:67910-79527 GCA_009831015.1 Picea engelmannii
ATCACCTAATATCACTTTATATTGAACAGTGTCGAGCCCATTCCAAATGTAGTGATCAAGGGTGTCATCAAGTTGAACATTTTGAACACGTCTCCTTCTTTCTCTTTCAAACTTGGATTTTTGAATAAAACTTTTGAAAGTTTCAGGTACTCCCTCTGCACTCTTCTTTGGCATCTTTAATGAAACAAACAAACATATAGTTATATATCTATAACTATTAAAATATAAATAAATTAACTTACAAATGAATAATATGAATGTAATAAATCAACATACATTTTTTAATGCAACAAAAAATTGTTTCAATACTGTTGAAGAGCTTGAATCTGTATAGTTGAGTTTAATGTCATCCCAACTTTATTCATTCAACATCTTGACCATTTCCTTTTGTATTTTCATATACACCTTGTGAATAAATAAAACAAAAATAATGTTAAACTGATATTAAACTGAAAAAAATTAATTATCTTGTCCTAACATAAATAAAAATAACTCAACAAACTTACTTTTTAAATTCATCACACATTTCTTTCATTGACAATTATCCCAACCTGACACGTGATAATATACTTATGATAAGTTTATCATCCTGCACTCCTTGTATTGATCCCCAAGGTGTTATAGTCATATCATCAGGAAGATTTCTTATGTCAAGACATGTCTTACTTGTGCCACATCAATGGTTTAGCCTTCTTAACTCTCTGATTTTGTATACTAACATTTTCTCATAGGGTGAATATCTCATCTATCAAATCCCATACCTGTCCAGTTCTAAATCCCAATTGAAAATAGTTACCCACATCTCTAAATATATCACTTCCTTTGCGATATTTTTCTTTTGTATTTTCATCACCAAGTGGGAATCCTATTTCCATACAACATTGCTTCTGAAACTTAACATCAACATTTGATCTCTCTCCGTGACATATTTCAGAAAATTCACTATGGATAAATCTCACCCTTTGAATGAAGGTCATAGACATTATGTACTCATTGCTTGTGTTATGATCCCATCCCAGTAACTTTTCTTCTGAATATGTTAAATTAGCATAAATTATTCATTTCACTGTCTCAAAAAGAGGATTATTGGAATATTCTTGCATCGATTCTCTTCTAGCCTCTGCGGAATGATTAATGATTTCCTCCAATCACATAATATTTGTAGTCAAAACATTTTGATCTATCAAATTCTTCCCTCGTAGGAACTTCCATTGGATCAACAAGAACTAGGTAGTCAACCACATGTGCATATGGATTGTATCTAATCAATGCTTTCAAATTTTGAATATGCAAGTGATGTGGTTTTCTAATTTGATATTTTTCATGCCCTTCTGTGGGTTTATAAAGTTGTTTCACATTCAACTGAAATGTGTGGCCATCATCAACTAAGTTTTCCATCCTCATTCTATTTCGAATGGCATTTTGTGTTGTTTTCATAATACCATCCTCTAGATCAACACCCGGTGTTATTATTTATTTGCTAACTTTATAAATTTCACTATAATACTTTGAGCTAACGATGGCTTCTTGAACATTTGTTTTCTTCCTCTTATTATTTAAACATGTTTCATCTAAATCAATGATTTCTTCATAATCAATAGGAATAGGCTCTTCATCAACCATCTCTCTTTTGCATTTATCTTGTGTGTTCTTTTTGCGAGAATGAGTGATAACCTCATTGGGACCAATCTCAACAAGATCTTCATTTGGAGTTTCCTCATTTTCAAATGTAACCATTTTAGGATTTCTAGAATGAGGATTTTTCTTTCTTCTTTCATGTTCTTCTATGTCTACTCTTGCATGTTCAAACTCCATTACTTTATGTTTATTTTTCCTTCCTTCTTGTGTCTTTTCAATATGAAAAGCGTTGATGGCATCCATGATATCATTCTCTATAGAGTAAATCCCCACTAACACATGTGAAAGTTGTTCAACAAAATCCTGTAAAATAAAATATAACATTTTCATGTTAAATAAAATTAAAACATTACCATGATACTAAAAATATTAAATGACACAAAAATAGAAATAAAAAACTTGCATTGCCTTTCTCAATGTCATCAACGATGGATGCACATAATTTTGAAAAACATGCATTCTTATTATAATTGCTCAATTTGAAACAATATCTAAACTTGATATAATTTCTCCCTTGTTTGACAAGTGCATAAACAATATATCTGGCTGGCACCAAACATATATCTCGTAACAAGCCAAGTGCTTGATAATTTCCTTTCACATGTTCTAATTCGGCACAATACAAATATATGTGATCTCCATTGTTTCCTTGCTTGTCTTTAACAAACCAAGAATATTCTTGTTTGTTTTCACCTTCCACGGATTTCCACTCTCTAACATTCTTCATTGCCTTTGATAGCTCAGGTGTTAAGCTATCATTTTGTTGCCTAACATTGATGGAGGTTCTAGTTGCATTTTTTGATGCCATTATTTCGGGTCGTGATCTAGATGTATTCATAGATAATCTCTTTCCTACCATTTTCCTATATTAAGATAAAAAAAAAAAAAAATAGGCCTTTCACATTATAATAAACTAAAAACCACAACATTGATTATAAAAACTAATATATATATATATATATATATATATATATATATTATTACATATTATGACTATGTATTACATAACAAAACATAATATGTAATATGTAATATGTATTACATATTACATATTATGTAATATGTATTACATATTACATAACATGTAATATGTTTACATGCATCACCCTAGCCCCCATGGCTAAGCCCTGGGCGTGCCCAGGGCTTGGCCGTGGGGGCTAGTGAAATATCCTTGATCCGGCTGATCTGGATATCTACTATAGATCTAGTGTTCTGACTCACATATCTGATACTCTGGGGATTTTTGGATGCGTTTTATCTTCAGATCTGATACTTTGGGGGTTTCTGGATGTGTTTAAGTTATGTGCTTGAGATGTTTTGTGGTTGTTGCATGTGCATGTTATACATTATGGTTTAAACAATCATATCTATGATGCATGCGAAAATAATGAACATCAATCGCCCAACAATATGTTTTATGAGACTAAGTAGGGAAATACAATGAAATACTAGAAATATAGAAGATAAGCATCAGCCAGATCTCATAGATCGTCACTAGAATACAAGAAAATAACATAAAATACCCATGATTAGAAGATGAAGGTAGATCTAATGCATGCATGGATAGATCGGAAAAATAGACGGTTCTAGTGAAGCACGGTAACCGCTACAAACTGGAAAAATCATCTGGAAGGTTGTACCCATCGGAATGAGCTAGAAATTGTCCTAATAGAAGCGCCCTGGCCTTCAGAATAATCTTGGTGACTATCGTATGGAATATCTATCCTCTGATGCTCTGGATCTAGTCCCATGGGGGTTTGTGCGCCTCTTGGGCTCTATGGATGCACCAAAATGATTCCACCAATGGAATCGTCTGATATAGGACTCAAAACTTTCGCCCCGCCAAATGCGGAACTGGGTCGAAAGGGTTTCCCCATATCTGCTTTGATGCTCCGTCTATGACCCCAACTATCCTTCCATAAGAGTTGCACCCTAGATGGTTGAATGATGCACTCAGAAGGATTCCACCATCTGAATCTGATGGTAGGTGGCTCAATCAATGTGCCCTAGCTGGATCTCAACTGGGTTAGAAGGAAACTACAATTCGAGCTATGGTCTCGTGCAACTAAACAAACCCTTTATCTGACCTTGTGCCCTCACTTGATGAGTTGCGCACACTGCAAACTGGATACTCCTGAATGGCACGGTGAAATACCTGGATGGTATCCCCGATGGGCTAGGGTGTGTCTCTCAACACCGAAATCAATCAATGGTGGTGGTTTCCTCCATAAATCCACAAAATAGTAGAAGTTGAATCTCTTCCTCCTATGGGAACCTCAACATCAAATCATAACAATGCATAATGAGGAATTAGGTCAAATTCCTCCCTTTATACTCCTCCCGATATAATTCACCATTGACCTCACTTACGCTAGGCACTTTTCCTCCTAAGGTGAGTAATTAATTAATTAAGTCCCTTTTTTTCATCTTTTCGTTCTAATTCTTCGTTGACTTAGGCTTAAGTCACTTTTCCTATGCTTTTTGTCTTAATTCATCGTTTAGCCACCAAAACACCTTTATTTCTCCTCTTTGTTCCCTGTTTGTGCCTGACTATAGTCTACGAGAACATATAGACTACTAAGTCACTCCCTGTTGGCCTACTCTTGGGAATGGGACATCACAGTCCTCCCTTCCCTAGATTGCTTGTCCTCAACCAACATCAATCCTAGGTGTTGCAGAATATGCTCTCCCTCCCATGTGGCATCCTCCACTGGAAGACCCTTCCATCTAACCAAGCACTCCTTGAATACCATGCTCCTCAACTTGCGCTCTCTCTGCTCGAGCACCTCTTCTAACACTAGCTCCAACTGGCCCTCCTCATCCAAGGGTGGCAACACCTCTAAAATGTTGATCTATTTTCCCACAGCCTTTTTAAGGCAAGAGATGTGAAATACATTATGGATCTTTCTACCCTTCGGTAGCTCTATCTTGTATGCCACCTCGCCTATCCTTCTGATGACTCTGTATGGCCCATAATACTTTGGCTTCAGCTTCTCTTCTCCACTCCTCTTCAAGGAGGACTGTATGTATGGATGTAATCGCAGAAAAAACAAATCCCCTACCTCAAAGTTTCACCCTACTCTCTGCCTGTCTGCATAGATCTTATGTTGGTTTTGAGTTGTCTGCAAGTTCTCCCTCACTGCATGTAGAATCCTCTGACTCTCTTCCACCCAATATTTGGCCCTCGGGACCATGTTGTCTCCAAACATAGTCTCCACAAAGGAGGGTGCATCGTACCCATACAATGCTTTGAAGGGTGACATCCCGATAGACATATGGTAAATCGTGTTGTAGCAATACTCACCCAAGTGCAACCATCTCACCCATGTGTGCTTCTTCCCCGCCACATAGTTCCTCAAATACCCCTCCACCCATTTGTTGACGATCTTTGTCTGTCCATATATCTGTGGGTGGTAGTTGGTACTCATAGCTAGCTCAGTGTCTGTCAACTTGAAAATCTCCTACCAAAACAAGTTGATGAAGAACCCATCTCTATCACTGACTATTTGCCTGGGTAAACCATGTAATCGGAATACCTCTCTAAAAAACAACTCTTTTACCTATATGGCCTTGTAGTATGTGGGTATGGAAAAGAAATGTGCAAATTTGGTCAACCTTTCGACCACCACAAATATACAATCCAAGCCCTGCACTCGAGGAAGGATTGTAATGAAGTCCATAGAAATGCTCTCCCATTTCTGCTCTGGAATGGGTAGAGGTTGTATCAACCCCGCAGGGTGTGTCTGCTCGGACTTGTTCTACTGACAAGTCGTGCACTCCTGGATGTGTTTCAATACATCATCCTTGAGACCCTTCCATGAGAATCTCTCCTTGATCTGCCTATACGTTTTGAAGTACCCCTGATGCCCTGTTGTAGGCGAATCATGACACACCTTCAGAATTTTTCCCTTCAGGGTAGATTATGGAACCAAGTAGATCCAGTCCTTGTATAAAATGACATCATTAAGAACCCAATACCTATCATCAATTACATGTCCATCCATCACCTCACAAGCAAATTTGTTTTTGGAGTACTCCACCAACAAATGAGCTTTCCAATTTGTGCAAACATCCATCATCGAACACCATGATGGCCTCCTGGACAAGGCATCTGCTATGACATTCCTCTTTCCCTTGACATACTCAATGTCAAAGTCAAAGGCTTGGATCTTTGAGACCCACTTTTTTTGTCTCTCACTGAGGTCTTTCTGATACAGAAAATACTTGAGACTGTTATGATCAGTCTTCACTACAAATCTGTTGCCTACCAGATACTGCCTGAATTTGGTTAAGGCATGCATGATCGCTAGCATCTCCTTGTCATAAATAGGATAGATTCTCTCTGACTCGTTGATCTTTCTGATCTGAAACACCATGGGGTGGCCTCCCTGCATCATAAATTCTCCAATCCCCACTCTTGATGCATCGCACTCTAAGACGAACGATTGTGAGAAATTTGGAAGGGATAGAACAGGGCATGTGATCATAACCTCCTTCATTTTCTCAAATGTCTGGTGTGCCTCCTATGTCCACTAAAAGGCAACCTTCTTGGTCAAATCTATGAGTGGTGCCCCCAACTATGAAAAACCTCTAATGAACCTCTTGTAGTAACTGCATAACCCAAAGAATCCTCTTAGCTTCGTGAGGTTCTTGGGTGTTGGCCAATCCAAAATGGCTCTAACCTTTTCCTGATGAACTTGTACTCCCTGCTCATTGATGATATGCCCCAAGTACAGTAGTTCTCTCATACCAAATTCACATTTGGACTCCTTGGCATATAATGAATGTGCCTACATAATATCCAAGACCTCCCCCAAATGTATCAGATGCTCATCCCATGTCTTTTTGTAGACAATATATCATCGAAGAATACCATAAGGTACTTCCTCAACTATCCTCTAAAGATGTGGTTCATGCAAGAATGAAAAGTGGTCAGTGCGTTGGTCAATCCAAATGGCACGACCAAGAACTCAAGTATCTGAAATGGCATCAGAATGTTGTCTTCTCAATGTCCTACTCTCTGATGTTGATCTGATGGTATCCTAACCATAGATCAATCTTAGTGAAGAAAATTTCCCCATGTAACTCGTTCATCAGCTCATCTATGCGCGGAATGGGGTATTGATTCTTGATCATTTTCTTGTTGAGCGCTTTGTAATCGATGCACATCTGTAACGTCACATCCTTCTTCAGTACCAAAGAAGATGCAAAGGGACTCATGTTGGGCCTGATGTGCCCCATCGCAAGAAATTCTTTGATTGCTTTCTCAATCTCATCCTTAAATTTCTTGGGGTGCCTATAGGGCATTGTGATCACTGGTGTAGCCCCTACCTCTAACTCAACCGTGTGCTCAAATCCCCTGTCGGGTGGTCTCCCTGGTGGTATCGGCCCAAATACTGGCTCATTCTGACCCAAAAACTCCTTGATCTGTGGATGGTAATGCTCCCTACCCTATGAATCCTTCTGTGTGGTGATCAAACACTCTGATGTGTAGGCCACATCATCGTGACGAAAGATCTTCTCCATCCTCTTTGTCGATATTGCTCGAGGTGCCCCTGTAGACATTCCTCTCAGCACAACTCTTGATCCAATGGCATCTTTGAAGCTCATGGTCAACGTATGATAGTTGAAACCAATCTCCCCCAATGAATATAACCATTGTACCCCCAACACGGCATCAGTATCTGATAGGTCAAATACATAGAAGGTATCTGTCATGGTGTAGTTGCCTAGTTTGACCTCTAGGTCTGGGATCATGTCCAAACATGTCATTGTGTATCCATCTACCATTGCTACATGGAATCCCTCAAAATCCTCAGTGTGTAACCCCCTCCTGACTACTAAGGATGTGTCTATGAAATTGTGGGTGGCCCCGCCATCAACTAAGTCGGTCATGCACTGACCTTGTACAAGGCCCTTTAGCCTGAGAGTGTTGTACCTGGGTACTCCTGAAAGGGTGGCTATGGTTCCCCCTTTCACCTCTGTACAAGGTTTTGTATCCTCCTTGGGTTGTGCCCTTGTCGGTATCTGAGGTTTCTTCGGTTGTTGCTCTGGCTCATGAGTAGTCTCATCCTCCTCCTCACTGTCTTCCCATGCCCCGATATCCTCATCCTCCTCCTCACTGCCTGATTCCACTTCAATGTAGTGGATTTGTCTCTTTCCCATGCGTCTATGCCCTGGGACCCAAGGGTCTCTGCAAGAGAAGAAAATCTTCTTCCTCATCAACTCACGTCATGTGTCATCATCCAACTTCTCCTTGCCCTTCCATTCTCTCTGGAATGGCTTCCGGTCTTGATCCTACTATGGTAAGAAGGGTTTGGAAAAGGGTTTAGTTTTTGGCACTGAGTCCGCCAAATATCTAGTGCGTAGGATGGCATCCTACAAGGTGCGAGGCCGATATGCCTTCACCTATCCTCTCAAGGGTTTGATGATCCCTTCTGTGAATAACATGATCAGCTGGGGCTCGGATTTATCTTTCACTACCACTGCTACCCGCTGAAACTCTGAGATGAAAGCCTCTGTTGTGCCAATTTGTCTCAACTGGGCTAGATCTCTGAAATGGATCTTTGGGTCCCTCCTGTCAAATCTTTCCATGAGTCTCTCTGTGAACTCCTTGTAGGAGTTGATTCGACTATGGCCCAATGTCACCAATCCATAATGCCACCACTCGTGTGCCTCACCCTCCAAGTGTAAGGTAGCGAAACTAATGGCCTTTGTCTCTGTCATCTGGTTGAGCTTGTAGTAGGTGTCTAGCTTCCGTACCCAAGCGCTGGTGATGCATTTGGATGATCCGTCGAAAGAAGGTATGGTGAGTTTACCAACTTTTCGGATGAAATCAATGTTATTCCCTTGTTGTTTTCGTGGCCCTCCTCTCTGTGGCTCTCTAGGGCGGTTCCTGAGTCTGAGTCCACAATACTTGACTAGGGTCATGTCCTGATGGAAGTCATGGACCAATGCTGCATACTCCCTCTGTTACTCCACAATGTCCTCTGCATGAGTGGGTGGTCTATGTGCTATCGACATTTGTGCTGCTACTGAGGGTGCCCTCTGGAAACTGGGAAACAAATGTCGAGGAATCCTACTCGCAGAGGTGTATGTGTGAGTGGGTGATTGGGGCCTACTACCTGCCCCTGAGTTCCCTTGTGTTGCATGTGGGGCTTGTGTGCCTGGGATGCCCACCATATCTAATCTATCAGCCACCTATGCCAAGGACTGATACATGGTCCATTGACTAGCTAACATATCACTGATAACCTGCATGAAGGTTGCCTCTGGTTCCATGGGGGCCTTACCACTTCCCTCTGGTCACTCATATATGTCTCCTAGCAACCTCTCTGCCTCGCTCTCATCCTCGCACTCTTCTCTTCTCTTTGCTTCTTCCTGTGCCTCTTCCTCTTCCTCTAAACTGGGAGGGAAAGGAGGAAAGTAAGGCCTATGCCTTCTTTCCTTGCGCCTGTTGTAAGTGATATATCCGTCACCTACGTGCTTACGGCCATCTGGGTCTTGTGTTGTACTCATTGTATTTAGTCACAGGCTGGCAAGACTAAAGCTCTGATACCATTGAAATATCCTTGATCCAGCTAATCTGGATATCTACTATAGATCTAGTGTTCTGACTCACAAATCTGATACTCTAGGGGTTTCTGGATGCATTTTATCTTCAGATCTAATACTTTGGGGGTTTCTTAATGCGTTTTAGTTATGTGCTTGAGATGTTTTGTGGTTGCTACATGTGCATGTTATACATTATGGTTTAAACAGTATGATGCATGCAGAAATAATGAACATCAACCGCCCAACAATATGTATTATGAGACTAAGCAGGGAAATACAATGAAATATTGGAAATATAGAAGATAAGCATCAGATAGATCTCATAGATCGTCACTAGAATACAAGAAAATAACATAAAATACATGTTGTCATAAGATGAAGGTATATCTGATGCATGCACGGATAGATCGACAAAATAGGCGGTTCCGGTGAAGCATGGTAACCACTACAAACTAGGAAACTCATTTGAAAGGTTGTACTCATCGGAATGAGCTAGAAATTGTCCCAATAGAAGTGCCCTGGCCTCTAGACTGATCCTGGTGATTGTCGGATGGAAGATTTGTCCTTTGATGCTCCGGATCTAGTCCCCTAGGGGTCTGGGCACCTCCTGGGCTCTTTGGATGCACCTAAATGATTCCACCAATGGAATCGTCTTATATAGGACTCAAAACGTTCTCCCCGCCAAATGCAGAACTGGTTCGAAAGGGTTTCCCCATATCTGCTTTGATGCTCCATCTATGACCCTAACTGTCCTTCCATAAGAGTTGTGCCCTAGATGGTTGAATGATGCGCTCTGAAAGATTCCACTGTCTAAATCTGATGGTAGGTGGCTCAATCAATGCGCCCTGGATGGATCTCAACTGGGTCRGAAGGAAACTGCAATCCGAGATYTRGTCTCGTGCAGCTAAACAAACCCTCTATCTGACCTTGCACCCTCATTGGYTGAGTTGTGCATACTGCAAACTGGATACTTCTGAATGGCATGGTGAAATACCTRGATGGTATCTMGATGGGCTAGGGTGTGTCTCTCAACACCAAAATCGATCAATGGTGGTGGTTTCCTCCAGAAATCCACAAAACAATAGAAGTTGAATCTCTTCCTCCTCTGGGAACCTCAACATCAAATCATAACAATGCATAATGAGGAATTAGGTTGAATTCCTCCCTTTATACTCTTCCCGATCTAATTCACCATTGACCTCACTTAAGTTAGGCATTTTTCCTCCTAAGGTGAGTAATTAATTAATTAAGTCCCCATTTTGCACCTTTTCGTTCTAATTCTTCGTTGACTTAAGCTTAAGTGACTTTTCCTATGCTTTTTGGCTTAATTCATCATTTAGCCACCAAATCACCATTATTTCTCCTCTTTGTTCCCTATTTGTGCCTGACTATAGTCTACGGGAACATATAGACTACTAAATCACTCCATGTTGGCCTACTCTTGAGAACGGGACATCACAGCTAGGGCAATGTAATATGTAATAATTATGTAATGCATATTACATATTATGTAATAATTATGTAATACATATTACATATTACATACACATATGTATTACATATTACATATATGTATGTAATATGTATTACATATTACATACACATATGTATTACATATTACATATATGTATGTAATATGTAATATATATTACATAGCCCAAGGCTTGGCCGTGGGGGCTAGGGCAATGTCGGGCATCACCCTAACCCCCACGGCCAAGCCTCGAGCGCAAAACTAATAAAATTTAAATAAAAAAAAACTAAAAATATATATAAATTGTATCTAAATTTCACTTTTTTGCATTTTTTTTTCAAAAAATCTTAAGGATTTTCTTAAGATTTTCTAAAAAAAGTCTCAAATGTTTTAAAAAGTTGGGTATTTTTTAGAAAAAAGTAGAAAACATCTAAACAAATTTAAGGTTTTTTAATTTTCGCATAAAAAAAAATTAAGTGATTTTAAGATAATCTTATACACGGTATGTTTTCATAAATTGTAAGAATTTAACAAAAAACTAACCTCTGAAATGATAAATTATCCTCGGATGTCGAGCTCGATGTGTCTGCTTTTCTTGCTAGATTCTCCTTGGATGTCTTCTCGAAGTTTTAGCTTGCTCCAAATCCTAAAACAAATACTGCCCAAGATATAACACAATATAAAAAGATAAAACAAGGCTATGTATATATAACACAGATGATATAAATCACTGTTAGTATAACGAATGTAGGATAAATAAAAATTAGGTATATTGTCTACATATATACCTAAAATTGTATGGATCATCAATATGTTTAATAAATGTGGGATAAATAAATAAACATGATAAATATTGTATTTAACATCTAAATAACAAAATAAAAGAGTAAAAATTGTTTTTAACTTTTAAGGGAAAATAAGCGAAAAAAATTGGGGGGAAAAATTGGAAGGAAA
>ML797160.1:103652-122611 GCA_009831015.1 Picea engelmannii
GTTGTTGAACAAATATTACAGAGAGACATGAGGTATTTTCATTTCCTCTCAAAGTTTCATATAAAAAAAAAATCCCCTTTTCAGCCGATATGCAAAATTGCATTGTCCTCATTTAAGGTGAATTTGCTTTGTATTTGAAGTTGTCGCAGCATGTAGACATTGCTTGTCTTTTTCTGTAGATATGTTTCATACGACAACTCTGCCAACTCAGGAAGCACATTTTGTAATAGCGACTCCCTGATCGTACAGTGCACGGTTGTGTTACCCACGGTTCGAATAACACCACTGAGGCTATGTCCATAAATATATGGACATTTTTCACCGCATCGCAGATAATCAATCGTATCATCAATTATCAAAGCGGAAACTGAGGCAGCAAAATGACATTTTGCACAAACAGACTTAAAGGGGGTCGAGTACACATTGGCTGCAACTAAAAGACCTTCAACCTGGGAATGTGAGCAAATGAATTAATACATTGAACAATATAATACACAACTGCATCCCACCCTCCCCTTTAAAACAAAAAAAAAATATTTAATAGCGGCAGAAATTTGTTGAAGGTTATTTCTATAAGCAAAGCAAGGATGATTTTGTAAATGTATACGTACAACAATTGTAGAGCTAGCTAGCTTCTCCAGATCCTTTACTGTATCTGCTCGCAACTCTATTACAAAAGTTGACTGGGTTGTCCGAAAGATCGTTTCTATAGCATCCTTTTTTTTTGTTATATTTTTTAACAGCATAAGTGGAATCTGCCCTATATGCAATCGTTGTTCCATTGAGGAAAACAAATCTGAATACGTATCGAACAATTGTAGCTGCAACATGGAACAGTGCAATTTTTGTGTAACTTATTCGACATACATGCAGAAGTGAAAGTAAACAACAAAACTAAATATGAAAAGCGATACCATTGTCTTCTCGTTGTCTGACTCTCCATCCTTTATATGGAGAATGTGTTGCAACCCAAATTTCCTGGCCAGTGTGACAGCAGCCTCAGTTGTTCCCATTGGATGAATATCAGTGCTCTGTGCAAGTTGCCTAATAGTCGAGTCCGGGAGGAAGCGGTATTCTGAACAAATAGGAGCAATTTTTTCCACAATGCTTGTTTCGTTGACCGAAATAATTCGATTGCAATCACCACGGTCATATACTATTTTCGGCAATATATTAAAATTTGTAATGGGTATCCCATTATGCGGCAATATCTTTTATGCATGTTTCTGAACAAGTTGAGAAGGAATAGTCAATGTGATTGTCAACATGGCGTCCTTGTATGTCATATCAGCACACATAATGGGTCTACTTTTGTTTGCCTTGTCTAAGTAGGTGGTATAGACAACCATTATGTTTCCGACGAACACCTGTCCAGTTTGATAGATGTTCAAGGCCTCTATTGACAGTGCTTTGGATGTCATAACTCTAGACCTGAAGACATTTTTCGAACAAGAAAACTAAAGTGAATGATAGTGTGCTACAAGTACACGCATATTTTTGATGAACTATGGAGCCAGAGTTTCGCAATGACACATCTTAGTCTGCGAAACATGCAGTAGGTTCGGCATCTCGCTCGTACTTGTTCATACTTCTTGCGAGATGCAAACCATGTACTGCAGATGGCATCAGCATATTCGCAATGCCATAGTTGAATATATAGCCCGGGGAATTTGTCTAGTAAACATAGTAAGAGCACAACGCATGCATCTTTACCTTTGGCTTTGTCGGTCCGTCGATGTTTGGGATCACTGACTGTTCATGGCCACCTCACTAGTCCAACTTTTTCTGATGCAAGCATTTGCAGATGGACATTATGACTAAGCAAATATATGCATTCTATATTATATGCCCGCACCCGGTTTGTATATTTAATTTGTCGGCACACTTGGTATAACTTTTAGAAGATTGTACAACAGAACCCTCTGTTGTTGCACAGAAGAATTCATCTCCATGTCCAAGCAACCTGTTTTTTCCAAGGCAACAACGCGGAAGATGCAATCGACAAGTAGGCAAGTTAGTTTAAAAACAGACATGTAAAACAAAAAAGAAAGAGATCTATTTACCCGCCAAAGAGTCCTTCGTCTTGTCCAACCATTCTGTTTGTTTAAATGCAGCGATGCAGCGCAAACACAACGGACATGCACTAGCTTAGTATGCAAAAATAAACGTATGCAACCAAGAAAACTTACCATGTAAGAAGGCACGCAACTCGCTTAACACATATCCAGACCATAAATGAAATACAAAACAACGCAATATGAAACAACAGTACGAGCATGCACCTTTCTATATCCTCTTCAGCCAATGCAGTCGAGTCTCTCTCCTTTTCTCCGGCTACTCTGTTTGTTTCAATTTGGGAACCCACAAAATTTAATGAACATCAATGGAAGCTGGTATTCAGCGAAGAACAAACAATATGTACATAGAGCAAAACTGACTCAACGAACAGTCTACAAAGGCAGAAACATGAACCTTTGCATTTCTCTATCCATCGTTGTAAACGTGTACAATTTTTTTCCCTGGTCAAAATATATTACAAGACACAAAATATCACGCAACTGCATGGTCGCAGCGAAACGATTTCTACTTTTCCCTGGGAATTTATCCACATATGCCTTCTAGCCATGTTCTTTACCCTCTACACAGATTGTTGTGCACATAATACAAGTTCTCAGTTTTTCGTGGTTAATTACCCACACATGCTTCCAAACATGGAAATATAATCTTACAGAATCTTTGTTGCACATATCATATGTCAAGAACAACGCAAATTGCATCCTGCGCACACCAGTCTATGTAGAGGAGAAATGACATGTTGTCATATCCACACATCTGACCATACATGGTTTATAAATATACCCTACATACATATGCTTTATTCCAACAAGAAAACAACGGGTATTGTAACTTCACATGGAATCCTCGAACAATTTTTTTGCATGCAACTATTTTCTTTCATGGCAGGACTACAGCACCAGAAAAATCTCACAGAATAACAAATCTAGACTCCCGCAGACATGGCAAATAAAACAACTACATATCCACTGGTGGGTGCAGGCGTTGAACACTGTAAAGCGCCCCAAACAAAACAATAACAATCCAAAAAAAAAAAAATTCCAACCACCGCCGCTGCACCCCAACCCTGCAAGGCCGAATCAAAGAAAAGAAACCACCGTGGACCAAACCAACAAGAAAGCACGAAGAGACCGAACTGCACCCCCAACGCCCCAAAGCGCAAACCGTAGCCAAACAAACAGAACCAGCGACCCGAGAACCAACAAATCAGCAAGAACCACCAAGCCAGTGAACAACATATGTATCTCCAATGATTATGAAACTGCAACCCAAACAGAAAAGGAACCGAAAACACACAAAGAACATGCGACTACAAATAAGCAAACATTCTTACTTGCAAACTGCAAACTAAACATCAAAAAAGGAATACAAAATGAAACCACAGCATCCAAACATACTCTGAAACGATAAAATGCAGAATCACAATTCGAATCACCAGCGAAACAAAAACAAACAGCAACCAAGAAACCAGCAAAGAAAAACCACTCATTGAACCAATGAACAATGTATGTAGCCTCAACAATTACGAGGATGAAGCATACAATGGCAACAATCGACAAACCAGCGAATAAAAAACAGTCACTGAACTAGTAAACAATGTATGTAGCTTCAATGGTAGAACAAGGACGAAACATACAATGGTTATTGAACTGGCAGTAGACAATCAAGTGCAAATTCACTGTAATTGTATAGAAAATTTCGAAGAAAAATGTACACTGAAACCCGTATTTACATAAACATTTAAGACTCTCATGTTGTCTAAGCACCTCGCAAAATGCAAACATTTAAGTTGTCAGGAGTGTTGCAAAACGTCGTGTCGTGTGAACATCTACGCAGTTGGTTCTATTGACGCATCTCAAAATAAGTGTCAATACATTTCAAGAAATATACATCTGCCAAAAACACTATAAACTTTGGAATTCTCAATCACTACAAAGCTTGGATATCAAAACTTTTCAATACGCTTATTACATATCAAAACTTGTGGATATATTCAGGTAGCAGAAAATGCTAATACAAACATTCAAACCAACACTAAGATTAATCAACCTTGAAGCAAGATACAGGAAAATATATGATTAAAACATACTGACTACGAGAAAAACTTTGGATATGTTGTCATATACTACATTGGGAATAGCAAAACCGGCAATAAGACCTCTAATCTTTTATCCAATCATATCAGTACATATATATTTCGGGTCAATGGGCAAAGTAATACACTTTCAACGATTTATCAATTGCTATAGTCCCTCTACACCTACGGCAAGGACTAATAAAGATCCTCTCTCATTACTTAATAGATGGATCCATCAATTTCTTTATTACAACTTAATAAATATAAATTTGATCCTTATGTTATATAACATATGTTATAATATAACATATTATTTATTACATCTTAAGAAATTTGATATATCCTCTCTCATGACTTGATTTATATATAGATCCAGTTTTAAGATGAATCAGTCAATTTCTTTATTACACCTTTAAAAATTTGATCCTTAACATATGTTATATTATAACATATTCTTTATTACATCTTAAGAAATTTGTCTCTCATAACTTAATTTGATCGATCTTCCTTCAGCGCTCCTGACTTGATAAATCCAGATTTAAGATAAATCCATCAATTTCTTTATTACACCTTAATAAATTTGATCCTCTCAGGACTTGATAGATCCAGATTTAAGATAGATCTGTACTGGTTGCAGATGAATCATACTTAAACAATGTTAAACTTTAGATAGCACTGAAACAAAGCACAAAACACCTATAACATCACATCATCTGCATCATTACCTAATCCATGATTAACACCAATAGGGTTCAAGATCGGTTCATAAATCACCTATCTGCATCATTACCTAATCCATGATTAACACCAATAGGGTTCAAGATCGGTTCATAAATCACCTGATCCATTATCAACACCAATAGAGTTAAACAGCAATACAATTACAGATAAGTTCAAAATAAAAAGATCAGTTCGTCCAAAAAGACGCATTTGATCTAGTAAATACATTGTTGCAGATAGAATACAATTTTTTTTAAATAAGTTCTATGATACATATGCATTTTACAATTTTGTAATGTACAAAGTTTCCTTAAACGCCGCATAACCATAACCATATTGCATAGTGCCCACATCATAGTTGAGGTACGCGTTCTCATTACGAGGATTTATAGTGGCCTCATCATTAGCAGTTGAACAGCAATTCAACATAAATACGCATTTGATCAATAGACTCCTTTGATCCAATGAAAACATAGTTGTAGGTTGAATACAATTTTTTCGAAAACAAATATTTTTATAATACATGTGCATTTTTCATCTTTGTGATATACAAAGTCGTCTCGAACACCACATGAGTTCTGCATAGTGTCCTCAACATTGTTGAGTGTCATGAGCATTGTATGCGGCTTCAATGTAGTTGAGCGTCCTCGTAATGAGGATTGCATAGAACCTTCATCATATAGACCTAGACAGACCCATGCAACATATATCCTCGCGCATTCGAAAAAATCTTCTGGCCACAAATCCAACTTCAAATTGTCGGATGCATACTCATGAACTGTACCCAATATATTCAAATTTTCTCATATCTTGTGTCTTCTCTGAAGAATGGATGTCTCAAAGCTTGCAAAGCTGTCAAACGTTCGGAGGGTTCAAACTTCAGAAGGCCTTGCAACAAGTCTATAAGAAGACCTGCGGAATGGTCTACATGCTGCATTATGAAATCCTGCAAAAACCAATAGCAGGGAGTAACACGTTATAACAGAATTGGTGAAACAAAGCATATATCATTCATAAGAATGATTGAAGCTGCTTACACATCTGATCAGTATTATAATAATCATACCCTAAGTTTTGGTAATTTCCTCACTGTTCTGATGCTCTCTCTAGAAGATGCTCCTTCGGGCCAATTCAATCTTGTTCCATGTCTAAAATATTTTGCATATCTTCTACTGTTGACAGGATAACATTGAAAGTTATGGTTTACTGTAAGTATTTTGCCTTTTACTGTGCCTAATTTGATCAGGGTAACAACAGTTCCTTGGCAAACATCAAAAAACTCACTCTGCTTTCTTTATCATATGATGAGGCAAAGGTCCTAAAACCCTTTCCATCATAGCAAGATGTTCCAAGTTTTCATGGGTCTGAAACAAAGTATCTCCCTGCAAAGTTAAGATGCAGGTAGCATAAATACCATTTTTTCAGGTTTGTATATAATATTTAAACACAAGGGAAACTAATGTAAAAGGTTACCGAGCAGATTTCCACAAGTATGCACCCTACACTCCAAATATCACAAGGGTAATTCCATCCAAGTCCTGTTAAGAAGAATAAATAGCAAATACAAAAAGGAGCTTAGATTCAATAAGATGGAATTGTCCTTGGTCCTTTCAATGTTGCTGGTTAAACCACTAAATAATATTTCTGGCTCACCCAAAATAACTTCAGGAGCTCGATAATGCCGTGTAGCAACAACTGAGGTGTGATTTTGATATTCAAATGTCGTGCTTCCAAAATCAATTATCTTAATTGCACTCGACTTTGGCAACCGATTGAAGTCATCTGGAGATCCCTTAACACCCTTGGAACAAAAACCATTCTATCAGAGTTGATTTTTTTACATAAATGTCGGTTGAAATGTAGAAATTAAATTATTAAAATGATTGTAGATACTATCATAGGGCATCAAAAGAGATACACGACATGACGACAGACAAATATGTTGAATTAGTCATTCTCACAGTGACAATCATTAGGCCGGATCTTGGGATGATCTGCGATTTGTGCCAAATTTATAGTCAACATTTCAAACCCTTCCACCGGAACTTCATCATCAGGACAAACATTCATTGTCAGGATGATGAACCTCGGGTGGAAAGGTTCAAAACTTTGACTATAGACATGGTACATGGCACATATCACAGATCATCCCAAAATCCAGACTAAAGAATATGTTATTAAATAAAATACAGTTCAGCCTTATACCACAACACTCTAGTACCATATAAATTAGTATTATCTAATGCTCGCTGATCAAGATAGGTTGGATGTGCTATCCAAGTCAATTTTAATCATAATCATAATCACTAACACACCACACTAGCAACTACCTTGCAATCTGGAACCTTCACATATTCTGAAGAAACAAAAAGTATATTTTCAGGCTTTAAATCCGTGTGAACGAGTTTCAACTCATGCATATCTGCCACAGATCATTGGCAAAATTAGGAAAACAAAATCCTAAATAGATATTGTTAGTACCCTTTTCAAGGGCCGTGACAATCCCATCTCATAAATTGAGGCTAAAGTTGACCTAACTAGTAAAAATTTCCGGCAACTTTCAACCACTATAAGAAACCAACCAATTAAGCATTCTAGTGAAGGGACACAGACAAAAGCATTTATAAAATAAAATTACACACATGCTACTGATTCCAACAGTTGCCTTCCAACCTCCCGGACAAGATCAATTGGAAATGGACGGTAATTGTTTTTCCGTAGAAAATCATATAAGCTTGGCCCAAGCTTCTCAAAAACCTGCTTTTACATCCATCCACAACCTTAAACACACACACTAACAACCGTATACATGATGCAGAGTACTCTAAAGTGTTTGTAAACCAAAAGGGACGAAAATATAAATTGCCACAGAATACTGACAATGCAAGTGTGGTTCCGATAGTCAAACCATTCGCGCATCTGCACACAGCTGTATTTGGAAAGGGCATACATCTCAAGCAGTCATTTAAATACTCTTAAATATATCCTTTAAATCCAAAAACCGTCCTAACATGTTACCCAACATGCATATCTATTAAATCATGCATGTAAAAATAACACACCCTAAGAAAAGCTTAAAAACAGATACTCTCCCATACCGTATGCTATTTTTGTCATACTTGGAAACCTCGCGAAGGGCATCTATTTCGATCATTGCCGCTTCTCGGTACTTCTGTACACCACGAACAATTTTGATAGCTACAAAATCCTTTGATTTTCGGTCCCAACATTCCAAAACTTGGCCAAATGCTCCTATAAACATGAACCACGACTCCATCAATAACAAAATTCATTGGCTTAAATGTTTTACGCTAATAAAAATCTCACAGATCTTGCCTTGTAGATCCTTACCTTCGCCCATTTTACTGAGTATTTTATCTGCAAAACCGATAACAGGGGAGACATTATCCAGATTAGTACAATAAATCAAAGTAAAGGGTGTTTTTAATAACGCTGCGACATAAAGAGAAAACCCTTGTTCAGATCTAGGGTTTGAAAAGAATTGAACAGAGGTGCAGCGAAAATTTATCCTTACAGCGTGGCGTCAAATTCTCTCCAAGTTCAAACACATAATGGCCCTCCTTGTCATCATTACGCCATGGCGGGGAGCCATTGCGGGAGATCCCTACTTTGGGTTTCAAAGTTGAAGAAGACCGACTATGGTCAGAAGGAATGGAGGGTTCTGCCCCTGATGAGATAGGGGCGCTTACTTTTCCATTTCCATTTTCTGGGTTGGTAAATATAATTGTCGGCTGACCCTGCACATATGGCCGTTCATTAATTCACCACTTATCAAAATAAACGATACAGCACCCTATGAATATATTTCTTAAAACCTCGAGGGAGGTGAAATACAATATCAAACAGCAATCTGAAGGGCGGGAGGAAGCCATGTTTTCTAAATGTAATGGATAAAAAAATTTGATTATACTTTGAGAGAATCGAAAGTAGAAATCCAACCTGGAGCTGAGAGGGAAGAACATCCCACGACGAAGTGAGCTTCCTGCGCTTCCTGGGACTTTCGTCAAGCAGATTAAGAGGGCGATGATATTTTGCAACGCAAGCCATGGCTGTTGCACGGGATCCGTAGATTTCAGACGCGTAAAAAACAGGCTCGCTCGCTACGGTTTCTAGATCCGAGAATGAAAAGGAAAAAGGAAAAGATAGGGTTTCAGAGGCCCAAACAATAGCGCTTGTGATATTGTTATTGACGATTTAAAGGTTTTTATAGTCGTACTTCGTTTGTTCCTCCTACTTTGTTATTGTACACCGACATAGGGTTTTGGCCCAAATCCACAAAGGGCACGGTCTTATTGCACGCTTTGCGGGGGACTTTTGAACTTTCTTAGCCTCTTCGCTGAGTTTTGGGTTGTTTCCACAACTAAATCAAACAAAATATTTAAGAAAGGCATTGAAAGCTTCATTTGATCGTGTGATGTCTCGGATATACTTATTAAGATGTGGAATATTGTGTTGCACATAATAGCAAGCAACTTGATTTAGAGAGTTATTGTTTAATATGGTAACAACTTTACTCTAATTCTAATGGTGAGAATCAAGCAATATATGGAGTTATAGTTTTCATCAATCTATAATTCTAATTGATTTTTTGACAATTTGGATTGATTTAAAATTAGACAAAATCTTTATGGGTATCATTTCATCATGCACAAAACTTAAATTACGATAGAACTTTGATTATGCATAAAATTTATTTCAGATTCTTATAAGATTTGTGACAAGAAAAAATGTTCATTTTGTTATAAGATTAACTTACTCCTTGACTTACRAGTTATGACAACTTCAACCAATCAAACCAACACCTTATAGGGGTGTGTAGATGTCATCTAAAAATTCAAACCTTTGTATGGGGAGTGGGTTAATAAGTGGACAAACTCAACCTTTTTGGTGAGCCCATTTTTCTTGAGTRAGGGAAAGTTCCACCTTGATCGAGTCATTTTTTTWAAAATATGATCATTTGGTCATATTTTTTCAAYAGAAAAAATTGTTCAATTATATTASTAAAAATAATATGTTCTCACATCAAAATACAACGACAGGGAGATATCGYTRATATGTATCTTTCACCAGGCAATTGGTCTACAAGCCAAGAGAGTTGGYGAGATATCAAATCAATGAAAGAGGAGTACATCGAAAATATTGCTATAGATCTTGTGTTCTAAGAAAATTTTAGAAATGTTGGAATGTTCCGACAAAGTTGGGGAGTCTTCAGTCCTAGAAAATTTTGACTGAATATGTGGGTCYTTTATGGCCATCCAGCTAATGGTTATAAAAAAGTAGTCCTACTTCTCCTTGAAGAGTTGTCTTTGATAGCAGGTCTGCTTCTTTGTTATACTCTCGGGATGAGTATGAGACAGATAGTTTCTTGAAGTAGCGGAATAGTGATTTGATTCTATCTTTCCAGACCAAGAGGGTGATGATATTTAGCTTACCTTGGTGATTTAGCCAATCAATAATAACTCTAGAGTCTCCAATCAAATGAAGGTTTTCAATGTGAAGCTTGGATGCCAAGAGAAGAGAGGCCCAGGCACCCATTAGTTATGCCCTTGTGTTGGTGCCTGGGCCGCAGCAGAGAGTCCATCTAAAAATAGAGTTTGTACAGAGCCTTATCACTCCACCTGCACCACACAAAGATCATGTCGTTTATTTCATTTCGTTCATGTGTGATTGTTCAAGAGTTGATCGTATGAGTTCATGACGAAACTGGATAAGTTTCAATTGTTTCTCTTCTAAAACTCATATGCAAGGTGTGCATCTCGAACGCAAGGAGTGCGTCAATTGAGTCTCAGATTGATTCAGAGGAGTTCAGAGAGAACAAAGGAAACTTAGACCAGGTGCAAGGAGTGCACATCGTCAAGAAGCGACCAAGCGTCAAAGAACCAGAACAGAGGACCGTCAGGTGGGCGAGAAGAATTTCTTTTCAAGAAATCCTTCGATCCGAGTTATCGAAATCTTGAGAATGCAAGGAGTGCGTGGGAATTCAAAATCCTTTAAGGATCAAGCTCATAAGGGATAACACTTTTCAGAAGTGTTAACGAGATCCAAGAGTCGGACTCGTAGGAGGAGCAAAGGTTCGAAACCTTTGAAGACTGATAAATCTTCTAAGTCGAAAGAAATCAGAAGCTCGGGAGGAGGAGTGACAATGGCCATTGGATCATAGAGCAAAGGATCAACATTCGTCTGATTTGTGTAAGGTGCACGAGCCTTAACGCTTTGCACGCACATGAGAGAGAACCTATCAAGGTTTGAGACTTGAGATTTATGAAGCATGAAGAGCCGGAAAGCCGAAGTGAAATCTCAGTCATTCGATCATCTGAAGCGGACCTGAGTCGTCGGATCATCCGAAGTGAACCGCAGGCGTCGGATCGACCAAGTGAATCTGAGTCGTCAGATATCGTAAGCTTAGAAGGAGGCAAGCTTGAAACTTGAGATTCCCGAAGCGCTAAGAGCCAGAGAGCCGAAGCGAATCTGGACCATTAGATCCAGAAGGGTACATGTCAACGGGTCATGAGATCCAGAGGAAGGCAAAGGTGAAAGGTTGAAACATCCAAATACCGAATAGTCGAAGAGCCAAGAGTCATCGATCTGCAAGGGGACACTTGTCAACAGATCGCGAGCTCTGGGTAAAGTGTAGCGGGGTTTCAGTTGAGATCTGAGATTACTGAATCCCGAAGATCTGAAGTAAATCTGGGCTGCCAGATTTAGAGGAGACGTGGCGTGAATCCATGGACTCCGGGTAAAGTCCCGAAGTGATTCATAGTCATCGGATCTAAGAGAGACATGGCATAAATCCATGCACTCCGGGTAAAGACCCAAAGTAATCCTCGATCGTCAGATCAACAGGACATGCGTCAGTGGATTATAGCCTTCGAATAAAAGGCATTGGGAAGTAGGGTGAAGTTTGAGATTTGAGATCTCAGAAGTTCGAAGACCCAGAGGAGATTTCGACCGTTGATCGAGAAGAGGGCTGCAAGACCGTTGATCTGAGTTGAAGGGTCAAACACATGAAGTGAAGGCAGGACAGTTGAATGGAGGATAGGTGTCCACAGATCGTCAACTCCGGAAGATTGACGTACGGAGGAAAGCGAGGTTTGAGATTTCAAAAGTCTGAAGTCCAAAATTGCAAAGGAGATCGCAGTCGTTGAGTTAAGAGGGACAGATCTGGTCCGTGGATTTGAAAGGCACAGATATGAACCGTCATTTTAGACAGTACCATCAAGATCGGGAGATCGACGGTCCTGTAACATTTCGGGGACAGGAAGTGCGCGAACTTTAAAACATTGAGGGTGGGCTGCAATCCATACCGTGGTTTTGCCAAGAGGACACGTGGAGATTCGAGGAGAATTGCGGGCCTAAAACCAGTTTGATCCCAAACTGCTATTGGTCGCGCCCGCAATCACATTGTCACGAGAGGCCACTGCCTAAGGTCATATCAAGAGGGGGCTTATCAGAAAAAGAGCTAACGCTCAATACTCTGAGATTTCACAGAAGAGTGAAAGGGAAGGTCACGGGTGCTATCAGACCTGCACCAAGGCATCGAAAGGGCCTGTGTTTAGATATAGAAGGGAACCATTAAGGTTCCAAAGAGTCACTTGACTCAAGAATCGAAGATCCTAGACCGGGAGGTCACGCATCCCTTTGGGGAGAAGGGGGGGTCTGCATCAGGTGGTATCAGAGCTGATATTTTGCTTGCAGACAGCATGCAAAGAAGCAAGGAGGTGAAGAAGATAATATGATAACATTGAATGATATTAGAAGCTAAAGTTTGCCTATAGATAGAAGGTGAGAAGGAGACAGAGAACTGATGCTCTGTGTGTGATTTCTAGCAAGGTGTGTTGTAAATGGTAGAAAGCTAGATGAGCTGAAAACATAGGGTAGAAAATGGCTACTGAAGGCCATATGGGTGGTCAGGGAAAGGACCA
Source organism: Picea engelmannii (assembly GCA_009831015.1). NCBI lineage: Eukaryota > Viridiplantae > Streptophyta > Pinopsida > Pinales > Pinaceae > Picea > Picea engelmannii. Next base: position 116,469 of record ML797160.1, read on the forward strand.
CCAGCAGAAAAACAAAGTTGAGATAGATAAAGAGCTCACAAAAATAAGAGAAAAGATGGAGAGGCCAGCATTGAAGATGCATCAGGATGCAAAGGTACATTGGACATATGAATGGCCTTTGAAGAGGAAAGTAAAATGGCATGTTTAGAAGTTGATGTCCATAAGGAAACAACAAATGTTGAAAAGGTGGTTGAGGCATGCTAAAAACCTCAGTGATACAGAGGAGGAAGTGGTTCACATCTGTGAGCCAGAAATTGGGAAGAGTCTCAGTGATAATGAGGATAAGAGATCAGTGGATGATCTCAAAGACTGCCAGAAGGGCAGCAGTGAGCTATCAGATTGTCAGGTGGGAAATGATATGAGATAAGCAGAGGATTCCATAAACTGCCAAGAGGGCAGAAATGGACTTTCAAGTTGCCAGGTGGGCAATGGAAAGAGATCAGTGGGAGGTCTCATATACTACCAAAGGAGCAGCAATGAAAGTTCAGATTGTCAGGTGGGAAATGAGATGGGATCATTGGAGGATCTCATGGACTGTCGGGAGAGCAGAAGAAAAATCCCAAGTTGTTAGGTGGGCAAGGGAAGTGAGAGGAGACTATTTGAAAGTCTCATGAACTCGGCTGAAAGATCATATCAGCAAGGAGAGCTGGTGGAGGTGGATCAGAGGAGTATTTTGATCATTGGAGGAATTGAGATATTCCTACCAAGTAGCCCAATTGGGTCTAGAGCATGTGTTGCAGGAGAAGCAACAGAAGGATAGCCAACATAGACTATCAAAGAGGAGAAAGAACATACATTGATGTCTACCTCAGCAAAAAAAGAGGAGAATTCAGATGAATTTCTCACTCAATGGGAGCAAGAGCTGAAGATGTTGGAGGATTGGTTGGACAATCCAAAACCAGAAGATGGATGCCAGAAGATAGTCACGAAGATTGCAAGAGAAGAGCATTCGACAGAATTGCTCATAAATTTCAGTCAGGAAGCTGAACAAATGATGACTGCAGCACTGAAGCATGCAACAGAAGAGGGAGAAGAATTCCAGCTAGAGGAACAGCTGATAGAAGATGGAGATATGCCAACACAAGAGGAGCTGACAAAAACTAATATGTCAGAGGAAGAAGCTAAGCAGCAATTCAATAAGGAGACTGTAGAATTGAAGTCTACAACTAAGTGGAAAACTAGTGCCACAAGAGGAGATGAAGACAACATGAGAGATCAAGTAGATATGCCCATTGATAAGTATGGAGAGGAGGACGTGCAACAAAGAAGATTGCATAAGAAGAGCCAGCCACTGGAGCAGCTAGACAGGGTGATAAAAGAGATCAAAAAGTTGATGTTGAGGTCAGCAGAGGAGACTGTTGGCAAGGAGAAGCTGAGCAGAAGAGATCATGCCATAGCAGCAGGGAAGCAACAACACCAACAATGAAGCAGAGGAGCAGGTAGACAACTCCAAGTAAGAGTTTGGGATCCAGGTGGATTTCAACAGAGTTGGAGAGCTCATGAATTTTTCAAAGCACTGGAGTATGATGCAGGAGCATCTTTCCAACTCGACAGATGCGTTATAAAATCAACATGTCAGCACGCATTTAGAGATAGGGAGAGGCACCGACCCTCTCGTTTTCAAAATTCAAATTATAAAATTAAGTTAATTTATGTGTAAGGTCAATAAATACCAAAGCCATGCCTTTGGATAGGTGTGGATGGGTTCATCGAAATAATCGACTGTAAGCAGGTCTAGATCCATGTCAGGTCTGGATCTCTGTCCAATGTAATGAGTCATGGGGTTAAGGTGTCTTAATGGAAATGTTGATGGCACTAAGGCGGTGGAGAGGATAATCTCATAGAGCCCTCTTTTGTAAAAAAGAGAGATCTTTTTGTATAGAGATGAGTTTTTTTTATTAGATTAGGAGATCATGAGACAGAGATAGAGATCAGTAGAACAAAGTAGAGTAGAAGAAAGACGTAGGAAAGAACTGCAATATTATGTAATTTGTTTTCATGAATGAATAGAACAGACATAATTGTCCTGAATCCTTAGACTATGTTCATTTGATGTGTGAATGAATGAATGCTATATTCTGTGTATGTCGTTTATTTCATTTCGTTCATGTGTGATTGTTCAAGAGTTGATCGTATGAATTCGTGACGAAACTAGATAAGTTTCAATTATTTCTCTTCTAAAACTCGTATGCAAGGTGTGCATCTCGAACGCAAGGAGTGCATCGATTGAGTCTCAGATTGACTCAGAGGAGTTCAAAGAGAACAAAGGAAACTTAGACCAGGTGCAAGGAGTGCACAGCGTCAAGAAGAGACCAAGTGTCGAAGAACCATAACAAAGGACCGTCAGGTGGGCGAGAAGAATTTCTTTTCAAGAAATCCTTCGATCTGAGTTATCGAAATCTCGAGAACGCAAGGAGTGTGTAGGAAGTCGGAATCCTTTAAGGATCAAGCTCAGAAGGGATAACACTTTTTAGAAGTGTTGAGGAGATCCAAGAGTCAGACTCGTAGGAGGAGCAAAGGTTCGAAACCTTTAAAGACTGATAAATCTTCTAAGTCAGAAGAAATCACAAGCTCAGGAGGAGGAGCGACAGTGGTCATTGGATCATAGAGCAAAGGATCAATAGTCCTCTGATCTATGTAAGGTGCATGAGCCTTAACACTTCGCATGCACATGAGAGAGAACCTATCAAGGTTTTAGACTTGAGATTTTCGAAGCCTGAAGAGCTGAAAAGACGAAGTTAAATCTCAGTCGTTCGATCATCCGAAGAAGACCTAAGTCGTCAGATCATCCAAAGTGAACCTCAGGCGTCGGATCGTCCAAGTGAATCTAAGTCGTTAGATATAGTAATCTCAGGAGGAGGCAATATTGAAACTTGAGATTCCTGAAGTGCGAAGAATCGGAGCGCCGAAGCAAATCTGGACCATTAGATCCATAAGGGTACGTGTCGGTGGGTCGTGAAATCTAGAGGAAGGCAAATGCGAAAGGTTGAAATATCTGAAGCCTGAATAACCGAAGAGTCGAGAGTCGTCGATCTATAAGGGGACACTTGTCAACAGATCGCAAGCTCCGGGTAAACTGTAGCGAGGTTTCAGTTGAGATCTGAGATTGTCGAATCCCAAAGATCCGAAGTAAATCTGGACCGCCAGATTTAGAGGAGACGTGGCGTGAATCCGTGGACTCTGGGTAAAGTCCCGAAGTGATTTGTAATCGTCGGATCTAAGAGAGACGTGGCATAAATCCATGCACTCTGGGTAAATACCCCAAGTAATCCTCGATCGTCAGATCACCAGGACACGCATCAGTGGATTATAGACTTCGGATAAAAGGCATTGGGAAGAAGGGTGAAGTTTGAGATTTGAGATCTCAGAAGTTCGAAGACCTAGAGGAGATTTTGACCGTTGATCGAGAAGAGGGCCACAGGACCGTTGATCCGAGTTGAAGGGTCAAACATTCGAAGTGAAGGCAGGATCATTGATTGGAGGACAGGTGTGCGTAGATCGTCAACTCCGGAAGATTGATGTACGGAGGAAAGTGAGGTTTGAGATTTCAAAAGTCCGAAGTCCGGAATTGCGAAGGAGATCGCAGTCGTTGATTTAAGAGGGACAAATCTGGTCCGTGGATTTGAAAGGTTCAGATTTGAACCGTCAGTTCAGATAGCACCGTCAAGATCGGGAGATCGATGGTCCCATAACATTGCGGGGATAGGAAGTGCGCGGACTTTAAAACATTAAGGGCGGGCTGCAATCCATACCGTGGTTTCACCAAGAGGACACGTGGAGGTTCGAGGAGAATTACAGGCCAAAAATCAGTTTGATCCCAAACCGCTATTGGTCACGCCCACAATCACGTGGTCATGAGAGGCCACCACTTAAGGTCATATCAAGAGGGGGTTTATCAGATAAAGAGCTAACACTCAGTACTCTGAGATTTTGCAGAAGAGAGAAAAGGGAAGGTCGTGGGTGCTATCAGACCTACACCAAGGCGCCAAAAGGGCTTGTGTTTAGATACAGAAGGGAACCATTAAGGTTCGAGAGAGTCACTTGATTCAATAATCGGAGATCCTAGACCGGGAGGTCACGCAACCCTTTGGGGAGAAGGGGGGGTCTGCATCATGTGGTCGGATCCCATCTTCCAGCAGAGTCCTCTTTTGATCCACTGTGTTGAATTTGTGAGGTTCCTCCAAGTTCGAGAGGCGTTTCTTGTATGAGAGTGTCCAGATCTAAGCCATGTCGTGATGGAAGAATAAGGCAGGTACTTGTCTTTGATGATAGTGCTCCAAATGCCATTAGAAGTCAAGGCACGCCAGAGCAAATTAATGGCCAATGCTTGATTGAATTTGAAAATGTGTCTAATCCCCCATCCGCCTTTGTGTTTCGGTTTAGCCAGTAGTTCCCAGTTGCAGAGATGTAAATTATGTTGGTCCTTGCTACCTGACTAGAGGAAGTTGTAAGAGATTTTCCTGAGTTTTTCCAGAACATAAATGGGGATAGCTGCAAGGGCCATCCAGTAGATCAGTTGACCTTCAAGAACAGATTTTAGAAGAGTATAACGACCTCCGATGGTAAGCCATGTGTTGCACCAATGACCAACTTTTTTTTTCACCTTTGTGACCAACCAGTCCCATTCTGTAGTCTTGTAGTGATCAACTTTAATGTAGTAGCCAAGATATTTGAAGCCAATGGATAGGTGGACAAAGGTATGGGGAAAGATGGCTTTCAAAAGTTCCAAGTTTTGCTCTTGAATGTTGGGTAAATGGAAGGTCGACTTTGTCCAGTTAATTTGAAGGCCCAAAGTAGAGCAAAAAGTCTTTAGGAGATCAGAGATTTCTTTCCATTCGTTCAAGCTGGTCGAGGTCATAATGAGAACGTTGTCGACAAAAAGGAGGTGCATAATTTTAACTAACCTTGAGACTTTTATCCCTGAAAGTTTACCTTCAACTTGGATTTTTTTAGACTTGGACCTTCCATGACCAGGATGAAAAGGAGTGGGGATAGTGGGCAACCCTGTCGAAGGCCTCTGCCAGTGTGAAAGAAAGTAGAGGGTTCTTCATTAACAAGCACTACAAAGTTAGCACCGATGACGCAGGGTCATATTAAAATGGACCAAAACCCCTAACGACATAATTTCATGGTCAAAGTTCCCATTAATCATGTGGAACTATAACTTTAGGCAAAATTCCTACCAAAATTGGAGAAGAATTTCCACTATAAAGGGTTCACCAAGGGATTGAGCTCCCTTTGCCTAAAAAGAGAATCACCAAGGGATTGAGCCCCCTTGCCTAAAAAGAGAATATTAATGTAAATTTCAATCCTAGGATAAAGGATTAAATTAATAAGTGGACAAACTCAAACCTTTTACGCATTTTTTTATAATTATGATGATTTGGTCATCTTAAAATGGACCAAAACCCTTAACGACATAATTCTATGGTCAACGTTCTCATTAATCATGTGGAACTATAACTTTAGGAAAAATTCCTACCAAATTTGGAGAAGAAATTCCACTATAAAGGGTTCACCAAGGGATTGAGCCCCCTTTTACTAAAAAGAGAATATTAATGTAAATTTCAATCCTAGAATAAAGGATTAAATTAATAAGTGGACAAACTCAAACCTTTTAGAACAAAAATTCTTCCCCAAATCCAATAGGAATTTTGTCGTAAGTTATTGTTCCCCTTGATTAATGGCAACTTCAATCATGGAACTTTGCTTGGAAGGGTTTTGGCACATTTTAAGAAAACCCTAATCATTAAAATTTTGAAAAAATGAGTGGATCAAGTTGGAACTTTGACTCAAAATTAACCCACTAGAAAAGTTGAGTTTATTCATTGATTAACTCACTTCATAGGATAATTGTGATGTGAGATTTTAATTTTTTATGGATTTCATATGGATAATAATCTCTCAACAAAGACACTACATGCACCATGATATCAAACATTTGAAACTATAGATACCATTGTTATCAAAGTGATTGATGTTGTTATCACATCAACTTTGAGACTTACGACCCAAGAGGAAGAGGAAGAGTATTATTGTAGAAACAAAATTTAAATTGTGGACATGTCATTCTAATAATAAGAATTGCAATTATTATAAACATCACATACATAACAACCACAAACTAAAAGGGGTTTACAAGG
>ML797160.1:178538-191795 GCA_009831015.1 Picea engelmannii
GGTGAATCGATAATAGAACAATTCAATCCTTTTTAACCACATTATGCAAGTGTTATATCAATGTATCATTATCATCCAATAGTTTCAGAGTAAATAAACAATGAACAAATGAGAAATCACACACATACACAGTACACCAGTGTTTTTACATGGAAACCCAAAGCGGGAGAAAACCACATAATGTTTTTTCTTATATGTATTTAAGAATTACATTCATTGGAAGCACCAACTTCTTTTTTTTCCAGCTACAAATGGAAGGAGGCTCCAACCCCCTAGTTTCTCAGGCTACAACCTGAGGGAAGATCCAACTCCCCAATTCTCTGGCTACAAGCAGAAGGAGGCTAAAACCCCCTATGTTCTCCGGCTACAACCACCTGTCCTTGCCCTGTCCAACCGCCATGAAATATAAGTAGAATGATGGAACTATTGTCACACTATCATTGTGAGATATACTGCTGTAAACCTGTACTAATCAACCTGTACCATAAACAAGTGCATCAACCATGCACTAACCTGTACCTCAAACTGTACCATAAAAAAATGCATCAACTATGCTCCAACCTGTACCATAAACAAATGCATCAACCATGCACCAACCTGTACCATGAACAAATGCATCAATCATGCACCAAACCTATACAAATAACCTGTCACAACAACCTGTCCAAACAACATGTCCAAACAACCTTAGAAAGCATCATCAAAATAATTTATTCTCCCTTGAATTTCCACCTTCTTTACTTCACCTTCCCTCTGAAATTTGGCTTACATATCCTTTGGTTACCTCAGTCACCTATAGATATTCAATATGCTCAAGTGTGATCAGAATGAGAGAGCCTTGCCTCTTATTTATACTCTCCAAGTAGCTTCCTAAGAAGCATCTTCTAGGTCACTTTGCCCACATAGCCACTTTGTCCACATAGTCACCTATGTCCAACTTTGCCCAAATTTCCACTTATCCATGTATCCAATAACCACTTGACCACTTAACCCATTTTCCTCATTTTATGGTTAACTTTCTTATAACCACTTTCCAGAATTATAAAGTTCTCCATTTACTTTATTATTTAAATAATCCTTTACGACTTTGCCACTTCACTTTATTATTTAAATAATCCTCTATGACTTTGTCACTTCACTTTATTATTTAAATAATAATCCTCCTTGACTTTGTCACTTCACTTTATTATTTAAATAATCCTCTTTGACTTTGTCACTTCACTTTATTATTTAAATAATAATCCTCCTTGACTTTGTCACTTCACTTTATTATTTAAATAATCCTCTTTGACTTTGTCATTTCACTTTATTATTTAAATAATATTTTTTGACTTTGACACTTCACTTTATTATTTAAATAATCTCTTCTTTGCAAGCACTTTGACTACTTTGATCTTTTGGGCCTTCTAGATGACTCATGAGAGTTTTCCAACTTCACATAGCCATAAATCTCTAACCGTGATGAGTTATGTGACGTTCCACATACCACCAAAAATGGCATGACATGTACTATCCATATAGAATAGTATTACCTACAAATATATCAAAACTCATACAATTATACATCAAACAAACTTGGGTCCATTACCCAAACCTTTGTGCTACCGAACTTTCTTCAAGGGTTGACAACAATGACAACCAACCCAATTAATCAAAAGATTTCATCTAATCCACCATGAGTTTGGTATTGTTTGATGTTTAGTTCAACTGGAATAATAACGACAACTTCTTTCCTTTGAATGATCTCTCTATTTTATAAAAAAAAATGGAGATATTTAGAAAATTGTCATAAACAATTTTTTTTTCTTTCTTACTTTCATTAGATTCCACTTTTTTTCCCACTTACATGCCTCCTTTAGAAAAAATATTTATTGAAGTTAGGCTTTTGATGGTACTCTCAACCTTGAATACCTTTTTATATTTCAAATACTAGAATACCATTTTAACAAGGGAATGGGAATGCCGAAGTGATACAAGGAAGGAAACATAAGATGAGGCAAGAAGGAGCTTGTGTTATCTCCACTATGGAGTCATGATTGAAGTAAGATCTCATCATCAAGTAATCAATGGAGAATTATTGGAGTGACGTTTAAGACAACAATCACGTTGTTGAAGACAATAATTCAAATGTCCTAGAAAAGCAGAATACATAGTAATGACTAGAATGGGAGCTCAACATCAAGTTCACATGAATAACTCCATTATAAGTAGAGTTAAATACCTTATGTTAATATTATACCATGGGACATTATTAGGGTATCCACAATATGTTTGTGGATATATTGAGTTACTATATTGGATAAAGTATTTGTAGGTGATATTTGGGGGATGACTACTATTACTTGGAGGATATTACAATATATAAATCAATTTATCAGTAAGTTATACTTATTCCCTAATTACTTTGTAAGGAATTTCTATATGAAGTCCATATATGACTTGACTCTTTGGCCACACCCTATTGTTAGATGTTCATTAGGATGATTGGGCCCCCCTCCATCATCCACCCTGTCACTAGTTTTCATTTTGTGGTCGTATTCTTCATACTAATTCGTTATCGTCAATGTAAATTACTTCCATTTTTGTAAAGAAGTTTTTGATAGAAAAGAGAAAACATCCATTACAAGGAGAACACCTTCTAGTGAAGGTTTTGGAACATCCCCGAAAAATTGATCGCTTCTCTGTTTATAGCGGAGGTTGTTAGTAGAGGCAGACGATCGAAGGTTTTTGTGGAGGTTTTTTTACTAGTGCGCCTATAAGGTCCATACACACCAGTGCACCAGTGCATCAGTGTCGTTGAATATTACGACCCAGTGTGTATGCCTGTTGTCATGCGCACCACGGTAGGGTAAATAAAAAAATTTCCAGACTAATTTTCATTATGATACCTCATCCCGTGCTCCCAAACTCTTAAGAAAGCATTGATGCTCACTCTCCTTTAAAAGATACCCTATTTTCAGTGCTCTTCGATGAGTTGGATAGCTACATTGGTAGAGTCCACACATTTCCAAAATTTGAAAATTACCATGAATTTTCATTTCCTCTCAATGGTGGAACCATGCCTCCTCGAGACATAAGAGTCCAGGTAAATTGTTTATTACTTTTCCATTTTCATTTTCATTAGATTAAAATTCGAATTTAGCTTGAAATTTGACCCTTTTTATAAAATAAAATCCCAATTATGCACAGTGCACCTGTATGATTCGATTCACCCCGATGTGGTGCATCCTATGCTAACTTCACAGTAAGCACCACAACTGATGCATCTAAGCTAATTGTACTTAAACAATGCATCGTTTGTAACACCCCACACCTGGTGCACTATAAAATAAAAATATTGATAAACAACATGCCGATGCTTTTCGAACACATAAACATCAATGTGTTATGTTTAACTAAGCACATCGCTAATTTTATGACTCAAAAAATTTAACTCAACGGTGCAACCATTTTAAATAAATGCATCGTACTATTAATAGAACCACACCCGGATAAATAGTTATCAACTTGGCATAGCAGGGTGTTTCATTTGACACGCTCTAACCAGTGCTCTATGATTCACAACGCACTGCTAAAAAAAACATCGATGCTCCAATAACACAATAACACTAGGCATAGATGATTTTAGGGGATAAATTTCACAAATGGGTTAATTTTCCATGGTTTTTCCCAAAAAAGATTCGCTAATTTCCATTTTTTCTAAGAAAAATTTGCCCAAATTCCATAGAGTATAATTATTTTACCTTAGTCCCCGAGATGTAGGACAGTCGGTGACAGAGTGTGTTGTTAAGGCACTCTGTGATGTTAAAGTCACCGGTTCGAAACATGTGGGGACCAAAAATCCAGCCATGTTAAGGGTTGGTGTGTGTTGAAGGAAAATCTCCCTACGGACAGGTAGATCTCCTCAAAGAGCTAGACTCTTAACTCTAAGACAGAAAGTGCTTATCATGGTCACTGACTTTCTTTTAAGCCTACACAAACTAATGCATGAAGAGGAAGGAGGAAAGATGTACCTTTTACCAGTGTTTGTCCCTGCACGCTCCGAGATGAACTCCAATCTTGAGCTCCTCGATAATCTCTGTAGAAAAACAAAGTACAACCACTTCCTATTCTATCGAGATTAGTTCGAAGCAGACCTATCTACTCAGAGACAAATTCATGTAATGTCAAACAAAAATTAGAAAGAAACAAGCCAAGCATATTACATTAATGAGGACAAAACGTTACTTACATCCATAGATGGAATGTAACAGTTTCGTCAAGTTCTCCTTGTCTAACCCTTGCTCAAAAGCTCCACGATCGGAATGATGATAGCTTCGCTGATTAGCTTCCACTTCACTGTGTGTTCCCTATGAGATCATAGGTTTCATGATTCTCATCTCTTCTCCAAATATCACTTATGAGATCATAAGTTTGGTATCATTCTTCATCCAGATCCCCCTTTCACCATGAGAAAGCTTGCTTATAGAGCCTTGGAGAGGCTCAACCACTTGAGATGTCATTGGGGTGAGTTGAGGATTTTCCTCCTTGAGTTAGGGATCTTCTCTAAGATCATGGTTGGATTGAGGATTCGAATCCAAATGCCTTCTAAGAGTGAAAATATTCTTCCCCCATTCTTCTCAACAAATCAATTGTTGCCTAGAATAGGTAGCGCTCCCTCAAAAGAGCACTTAGAGCGTTATAACACTCCCTAGTAATGTATAGGGGAGCGCCAACACTCATGAGGGTAGGAGAGCTCCTACAAAAAGGAAAGTGAGTGTTATAACACTCCCTGATAGCTTATAGAGGAGCGCCAACACTCCTGAGAGAGGTATAGGGGAGCGCTCCCCTCCAAAAACTCAGTTTTTTGGGTGCTTTCAGATGACAAGAGGTTCATAAGCCTGTTGAATCATTTCTCTTCTTCCAAATCAAATGTTTGAGGTGTTTCAAGTGTCCTTCTCATGTCGTTACAGGCACGACATAGGCATCATGGCAGTATGCTTTCTTTGACACTTGCGACACTTGTGAGCAAAATGCAACACTTGCGACACTTATAATGACGCCACTTGCGACACTATCGAAGTGAGTAATTTCGATGTGTAACAGTGTGGCTCAGGATGGGTGTGATCCCTAGGTGATTTTGACGGCTTAGATGCCCCTGAGTTGCAATTTCTCGACCACAGACTAGTCCCGCAGGTCACAGACAAACTAGCAAAAAAAAAAAAAAATTTACCTTAAAAATCGCCAAAATTTTATAGAAACTGTACAAAATCCTTAGAAATTTGAATAATATTACCAAACTATCGCCAAACATTTTACATTTTTCATATTAAGGACTAGCAAGATTAGCCTAGGTTTCTACATTTCAATATAAATTTCCATCCTTAAAATTATCCCTGGCACCAGGGCATTCATAGTAACACATCGTACAGTTTAGTTTGCAATAAAGCAATTTAACGTAGTGGTGCCCATAGGTCCAACAAATGCACCAATGCGTTATAAAAGAAGACACACTGCTAAACAACATGATAGTGCTATGGAAACTCTAGAGCACCCATGCGTTCAATTAGACAAAGTGCACCACTAAGTTTATTTTCCATAAAATTTGGGGTGGCAGTGCATTCATGTTAACCAAATGCACTGGTGTTGTTAAAAGAACTGCACCGAGAAAAATATTGAATGATGTGGCATTTTGGTGGATGGCTTGTTACCAATGCTCTTGACAACACAATGCACTATTAAACAAAACAACGATGCTTAGATAACACGGTAGCACCAATGTGTTTATATTAACACATCACATCGCTTAATTTGCAATAAAACAATTTAACCTAGCAATGCCTCTAAGTCTAAACAATGCATCGGTGTTGTAAAGAGCACGACATGAGGCCGAATTTTCACAAATTAGCAAAGCAATGCATTTTATGGTAAGAACCACTAAGATTCGTGGTGGTACACCAATAAGTTAAATGCACTAGTGCGTTCTATTAATTGATCACACCGTCCGATTTTTTATTACAAAATTTTTGCCCAGTCGTGCGTCAAATCCATACAATGCACCAATGATGTGTACTACAAGGCACCATAAAAAATATATAATAATTTACCATAGTGGTTCGTCTTATGGGACGCCCCATTATTAGTGCATTATAAGACAATCACATTGGTAAAAAAATGCACACAAAGCAAAAAATGGAGAGTTGGTGCGTTAAATTCAACAAAACGCACCAATGTTGTTAACAGAGTTGCACTAGGACAAATGATTAAAAAAATATCATATCAGTGCGTCTTTTAAAACGTGCTTGTTACCAATGTGTCATAAAAGACAACCCAATGTTAAAAAGCATTTGGTGCTCCAAGGAACATAGAGTATTGGTGCTTTTCATATAAAAAAAGTGCACCTCTTGGTATATCAGTTAAATTTTTTAGCAAAGCGGTGTGTTCTGTAGAACCAACCACACTGTTTTACAAATTTCATACATAAAATGACATTGCGACGTGTTTTGTAGGACGACCCGTGACCGATGTGTTATATAACACAACACATCACTATAGATATCGGTGTTCTACTAACAATGAAGCACTCTTGTGTTAGATTTAACACACCGTTGTTTGGTGCCTTATGTCTGACATGGAGCACTTGTAACGGTGCTTGTTAACTTTTGTAATAACATTGGTTACTTTTTCACCTTTTTTTTTGCAAACAAAAATTAATTTCAGTTTTTTATAAATATAAATTAGTTATATATGTTTACGCTTTATAATTTAAATTTGTTTTATCTATATATATGTTCCTAAAAAGAATTTTATGTGAAATAGATACAACGATGACGATGAGCGCAATAGCAGTAGGAACAGCCAGAAGAAAAACAATTTATTTTACAAACTACTTATGCAAACCTCCACAATAAAATTTTGGGGAGGTTTTTCTTTGCAGAGGTAAAAACATAGATCACTCTTTTGTGCCTCTCATAATTTAGTGCATGGACTTGATCCTTTGCCACTTCCTCAATGCTCTGCCTCGCGTCTCCCCCTCCACGGGCCGCTTGAATTTCTCCAAGATACTCTCCTCGTCATTCTTGTAGCCATAATATGAACTTGCGTCAATTTTCTTGTAAATCACATACCTACACCTCCTCTTCTTTGCTTCGAGGGGGATTATCGAATAACTCTTTGAGGATGGGGAAGAATTTCGTAGCCCTGAAGTATCTGTAACCGGGGTCCTTGCCAGTGGAACCGAGCACATCAAATTTATTCTTTTCCAAGTCTGTCATCTTAGCCCCTACTTTGGCATAATTATGACTGTAAGGCTCTACAATCAAAGCTTCCTAGTGCCCCTTTTCCGTCATCAACAAGAAAGGAGCTCGGTGGATGTCTTAATTATAATATTGTGTTAACCTTAAGAATGACCTAATTTCCATATTGTGTATTTAATATAAGTTAGGAAGCACATTTGGAAAACCAACTAATGATCCATAAGCTTTGTGAGCATGCCTTATTGCTAATTATTAAGAATCTCCTTGCCCTCGACCTGCTCCTCCATGAGATCCTTACTCATGTACTTACTGAGAAGCTCGTGTTTTTTTATTATCCATAACCATGTGCTTGATCAATTTATCATCTGGAAGGGGCATGATCCATATAGATATCGGTGGCCACCCACCTTTTCCAACTTGCTCAAAATAGTTTTCTGGCAATTTTGGTAATTTACTATTTTTAGCAGTTTTCACTTCCAGAGCCGTTTTGAGGCCCTAAACGATGTTTTTTGGGAAAACAGGTTTGCAATATGGAAGCACCTTTTATATTGTGCCTAAAATGAATATCCTCAATGATACCTTTCCAACGGGCTATCATACGCCTAAAACGGAGATCGTGTGCAAAAGTTACGACCCCAGGAAGTTGATGTACTAACTTACCCAAACGGGGCCCACATGACTTTTGGCGCTTCATCTCCTAGGGTTAGGTTTTTAGATGTCTAGGGTTTTTGACATATTTGATTATTGTAAAAAGGCCTTCAGAGCCTCATTGTAATCATATTATTGCGAATGAGCGCAACCATCACATCTCTTCTTAGAGATAAGCCGCCACCATTCCAGCAAGCTTGTTTCCGCTGCATTTTATAGTTTTCATCTTATTTCGTTATTGAATAGAAAACCAGTTTTACTGTATCTATTTTATTTTGTGTTAAACACCTGTTAATAATATGTATTCATTTCGTTCTGCTCATAAAATCCAGATCAATGGTATCAGAGCGGTCTTCTCCTTGTCGTCTTAATGCATGTCCCCAATGAGGTCGAAGTACAAAGAGTTGGGTCTCGAGCTTGTTTCTCTTGAGGACAAAATCTCTCGCATGCCCAAGCGACCTCTCATGGCAGGAGAAAATAAAGTTGGTAGGACAGGATATCCTTTCAAACTGTTGATTGAGGAATCCCTCACGCAACAGAGGAACAAGATGATGGATAGTTTCATGCAAATCCTTGGCATCTACCAACATGCGATGCATCTTCTTCGAACGGAGGCGCCACCCCCTTCAAGGTGCAAATAAACTTCGATATTCCTATATTTGAAGGCCAGATAGACGCAGATGTTGTAGACAAGTGGTTGAATCTACTAGAAGGGTATTTTTCTGTCCATAACTTTTCAAATAGAGAAAAGATCACTTTTGCGCTCCTCAAAGTCGTTCCCCATGTTAAAGATCGATGGGAAAAATTTTGTGAGAAAAAGGAAAGAGAGGAACCCTCATTATTTTCAGTCACGACCACCTGGGAATCCTTCAGGGATGCTATTAAGGAACAATACTACCCGTCGAAAGTTATGACGACCTGTATACCAAATGGACCACACTGTGGCAAGAAAGAGACCAAGCAGTGCCAGATTTCACAAATATCTTCCATACCTTGTGCACCAAGCTAGGTATCAAAGATTCAGAGTGACATCTAGTGCTCAAGTATCACGGTGCTCTGCATAGATACATCCAAACTGAAATGGAATTTCTGGACATCTCATCCTTGGGCGCGACCTACTGATATGTCATCAAAATTGAGCAGAAGCTCAAACAAAATACGCAACAATTTGGGCCTGGGAACCCCTCACAACAAAATCCAGGAAAGGGCGACCCCAACCCACAGAACAAAGGATAGAGAAAACATGGACAGTATCAGGACAACCAGTCCAAGACGCAAGAAAAAAAGGACATCAGAAAGACAACGAAAGATACCGGGAAGTGGTGGGACTTCCATAAGAGCCCTTGGCATAATACTGCTAATTTTCGCTCAAAGCAGTCGCTGGTGGCTGAAGTGAAAGCCTCTGAATCAGATGTGGATTATGACTCTGATCCAGAACCAGAAAGGGGAAGACAGATCATTGACACAGAACCCAGTGCCACCGTTGCTACCACCAAGCTCCAGCTTGGTGAACAAGACGAGCAAGAAGAAGGAGAGCGCCTCTTCCATTCACAGATGTGGGTAAAAGGCACCCTGCTGCACTTCATCATTGATAGTGGTAGCAAGAAGAATCTCATCTCAGTAAAGGTCATTAAGCGCCTGGCCCTGCCAACAACGCCGCACCCAAAACCCTACACCATTGGATGGCTTTGCCAAGGAAGCGATCTTTGCGTCAACCAACAGTGTCGACTATCGTATGACATCAAGCCCTTCAAAGACGAGGTATTGTGTGATGTTTCTCCTCTCGAAGTTTGTGATGTTATTTTGGGCCAACCTTATTTATGGAAACATCATGTTGTATATGAGTCTAGGTCTCATAGTGTTATTATTACTTTGAAAAGGAAATTGTACAGGATACTCGAGGCAGTCCCACCTACTGTTATTTTCTTGATCTCTTCTAAGCAATGCAGGAAGGTCATCTCTCAGACGGGGAAGTTTTTCTTCTTCGTGATTCGCTCTCAGAATAAGCGAAAGATTACAGCCACATCCATGGTCTCTGCGGTCGACCTATCCACATAGCAGAATCAAGTAGATAAGGTCATGGAAGAATACTCAGATATATTCTCCTCACCTATAGGGGTACCTCTGCACTGCTAGGTCAAGCACCCCATCGATCTGACCCCCAACGCACCGCTTCCCAATGGGCTAGTCTATCATCGCTCTTTGTTAGAGAATGAGGAGAACACGTGACAGATCCAAGAAATGATCCACAAGGGGCACATCCATCCCAACTCATCACCTTGCGAGAGCCCAATCATGCTGGTACAAAATAAAGATGGAACCTGGCGACTCTGTATTGATTATCGGGCTCTGAATAAAATCACAGTCAAAAACCGGTACCTGATTCCCCGAATCAACGACCTCCTTGATCAACTCATGGGGGAAAAATACTTCAGTAAGATTGATCTGAAGTCTAGCTACCACCAGGTCCCGATAGAACAGACAGATGTATGGAAGACCGCTTTCAAGTCAAAGGAAGGCCTTTTTGAATGGTTGGTCATGCCCTTTGGTTTGACAAATTATCCAGCCACTTTCATGAGGATGATGGACGATATCCTACGACCATTCACCAATAATTTTGCAGTGGTGTATCTGGATGACATTCTAATTTACAACAAGACTTGGGGCAAACACTTGCAACATATTCAGCAGGTTTTTCACACCCTGTGACAGCACAAGCTATACGCCTTACTTGGGATAGGGTCCATTACTTGGGATGCATCATTGATCAGCATGGCATACATGTGGATCCAACCAAGATCCAAGTCATCCGTGACTGGCCAACCCCAACCACACTCATTGAGCTTCAGAGCTTCTTGGGCCTCACCAATTTCTACCGCAGGATTGTCTTGGCATTCTCCCATATTGCATGGGCCCTTAGCCAAATAAATAGGGGTGGTGGTAAGGAGAAATTTGTGTGGGGCCGGTCTCAACAATAAGAGTTCGATGATTTGAAGCAACACTTATGCTCAGCCCCAGTACTTTCACTACCAGACCTGCAACATCCCTTTGAGATTGAGACAAATTCTTCAGACTATGTTGTGGGTGTCGTTCTCACTCAGCACAACCACCCTGTGGCCTATCATAGTGAGACACTGTCAGATACTGTCCGTAAGTACCATACTTATGACAAAGAAATGTAATCCATTGTGCAAGCATGCCGCCAGTGGAGACATTACATTCTTGGGAAGGAAACAGTCATCCACACTGATCATAAGCCACTGCAGTTAATGCAGACACATGAAAAATTGTAGAATGACCACCATCAAAAGTGGTCCACATACTTGCAGTGATTCCACCTCAACATCAAGTATAAAACATGAAGCACCAATCGCGTCGTTGATTTCCTCAACAAACCGCTAGTTGCGACACTCACCACGGTGCTAGACTCTTGCGGCCAGGAGACCTTTTGATGGCCCCAACTCTATGAGACAAGCCCTCACTTCAACACCACTTACCAAATGTTGGGTGCAAATGCAGTTGTCGATAATTTCCATCTTCAGGATGGGTTGTTGTGTCATCTGGGCCATATCTGTGTTCCATCAAGCGAGCGAGCGAAGCTGATCTGGGAAGCCCACTACAGTCAGGTGGTAGGGCACTTCGACATCAAAAAGAAAATGGTGATGCTACAAAAACATTTCTAATGGCCGAAACTTCGACAAAAGGTCAACAAGTATATCAAGTCCTGCACTGCTTGCATTATTGCCAAACCGACCACTAAGAAACATGCCCTATACATTTTTCTTCCTACTCTTGACAGGCCATGGGAATCCATCTCAATGGACTACATGTCAAGCCTCCCTTCCAACAAGCGGGGAAATGACTATGTTTTTGTGGTTGTTGATCTCTTTTCTAAGATGGCGATTCTGGTTGCCTGTAAGAAGAGCATCACAATAAAGGCCACTGCCAAGCTATTCTTTGAATGAGTCTAGGTACATTTTGGAATCCCACAAACCATTATCTCAGATCGGGATAGTCGATTTCTCAGCACATTCTGGTTGAGCCTCTGGTCATTACTGGACACCAAGCTCACCAAATCCATGACCTTCCACCCCCAGACAGATGGCCAAAGTGAGGTTGTAAATGTAATGATTGTGCATATCCTTCATATGTATAATTCAAAGCATCCTCGTACATGGGATGAGAGCCTTCCCTATGTCCATCATAGCTACAACCGAGCCCTGCATAGCTCAACCAACCACAACCCCTCTCAGGTAGGGTTGGGTCCATTACCTGCTCTCTTGCTCCAACTGAAGATGAAAAAGCCACCCGGTTCATTGAGCGGATCCAGCACATCCGCCAACAAGTTCAGGATATCCTACAAAAGTTCAATGACAAGTACCAACAACGCCATGATCAACATCGAGTGCCACATAAGTTTCAGGTGGGTGATAAAGTTTGGTTGCACTTGCAGAAAGAACGCCTTACAAGACCCCATCAAAAGATTCACCCACTCTATTATGGGTCGTACACTATCACCAAGTCCGTGGGGGATAATTCTTTTGAGCTCAACATTTCTCCTTTCCTTGGTCCACACCCAATGTTCAACGTGGTTCTCCTTCGCCCTTATTTCCACCATTATTGGACACCTCATAAGTAGCAGAACAACTGACACCAACAGAGATCAACCCCGAATGAATACAACAAGCATTCAATGATCAGATTGTGGACACACATATCAAGGGCACTTGACAACAAAGGATCCAACTTTATCGAGTCGTCAAAGCAGGGCAGTTCCTGCACCAAGGCAAGTGGCTCACCCGGGGCCAAATTCACCAGAAATTTCCTCATATGATGGGGGACCTCAATGCAATGAAGACCATTGCTTCCTAAAGAGGGAGGATTGATCCAGATGGATATTGGTGGCCACCCACTTTTTCCAACTGGCTCAAAACAATTTTCTGGCAATTTTGGTAATTTACTATTTTTAGCAGTTTTCACTTCCGGAGCCATTTTGAGGCCCTAAACGATGTTTTTTGGGAAAACAAATTTGCAATATGCAAGCACCTTTGATATCATGCCTAAAATGAATATCCTCAATTATACCTTTCCAACGGTCTATCATACGCCTAAAACAGAGATCGTATGCAAAAGTTATGACCCCGGGAAGTTGATGTACTAACTTACCCAAACGGGGCCCACATGACTTTTGGCGCTTCATCTCCTAGGGTTAGGTTTTTGGATGTCTAGGGTTTTTTACATTCCTTCTTATTGTAAAAATTCCTTCAGAGCCTCATTGTAATCATCTTCTTGCGAATGAGTGCAACTGTCACATCTCTTCTCAAAGATAAGCCGCCACCATTCCAGCAAGCTTGTTTCCATTGCATTTTACAGT
>ML797160.1:211216-239417 GCA_009831015.1 Picea engelmannii
GCACGAGGACATTATATTTGGCTATCAGTTGTTACAGGATATGATAGTTCAAAAAGGGAAAAGACTGTAGCCAAGAAGGAATTGAAGAAGAATAACAAAATAGCAATGGATTTCATCTGGGAAGGATTACCTAATCCGGTAAGAGAAAAGGTTGGTAAATGTTCAACGGCCAAAGAAATTTGGGAAAATTTACATAATGTATATTCTTCACCCATCACAGAATCAGAAAATGCCAAAGAAGATGCAGGTACAGAACAAGAAGAAAGATGTTCATCATGTCAGACAGATTCAGAAGAAGAAGTTGATTACAGAGAACAATTGATCAGTGCAATTGAATATCTAAAGAAAGAAAGAGAAGAAAACAAGTCATCCAAGCAAGAATTGATGAAGCAAAAGGAAAGTGTTCAAGGTTCCGTAAAAGCTCAGCAGGTCATCAAGACTTTAAGAACTTAGCTAGAAGAGGCCAGAAGAATTGAAGAAACTCTAAAATATCAAAAGAAATGTTTAGAAGCCAACATAAAAGCACACAAGGAAGAAGCAGAAAAAAGAGAAAAGATACTAACAGATCATCTCAAGGAAAGAACCGATGACTTAAACCAACTTGAGGAAGAGTTTGGTCAAGAAGAGAGAAGACTCAAAGAAGAAATAATTACATTGAAAATCCAACTTGAAGAATCAAAGAGAACATAAGAGGTCATGAAGTCTCAGATAATGAATAAAGAAGAAGAGGTTGAGAAGCTTGAAGAAGAAGTTGTCACACTAAGAGTCAAAGTCGTCAAGCTCAACAAGAATGTTAAAGAGACAGAAACATCTACATTAGTTATAGAGAATGAAGAGAAACATTCAAGGTTGCTCGAAAATAAGAATGAATAAAATAGAAAGAGTTATGCAGAAGTAC
Source organism: Picea engelmannii (assembly GCA_009831015.1). Classification (NCBI taxonomy): domain Eukaryota; kingdom Viridiplantae; phylum Streptophyta; class Pinopsida; order Pinales; family Pinaceae; genus Picea; species Picea engelmannii. The sequence goes on from ML797160.1 coordinate 212,115, forward strand.
TCAATGGAAGGAATCATGGTCAACCAGAATCTAAGAAAACTATTGAAGATACATCTTCAAGAAGACCATTCATGTTCAAGCCACAAATAAGCTTCAATCATGATCATGATCAGTCAAGGAAGAAATTCAGAAGGACTACACCACAAAGAAGATCATTCACTCCCAGGTATGCAAATTTATTTTATGTTCATTGTTTTTATTGTACTAATTTTGGACATAAGGTTGCAGATTGCACAGATTATAAAAGAAATGTTCAAGCAAGAAGTGCATATGTGGACCCACATAACATTGAATGTTACAAATGTCATAACTGTAGACACATAGCTAGTGATTTTAGAAGCATGATCGATACTTCCATGAAAGAGAACATTGATATCAGATATAAGAAAGTATGGATAAGAAAACACGAAGAACATGTGAACAAATACCAAGTCCCAGAGATCACAAGATTGGAAATAAAACAAGATGAAGAAAATTCTACAGAGAAAAAGAAAGATGTCGGATATAGAAAGGTTTGGAAAATAACTGAAAGAAAAGAAAGACATGTAAATAAGGAACAAGTTCAAGAGATTGTACTTTCAGGCATTGTAGTGAAAGATGAATCCACGGACAAGAAGGAATAAGTCAGAGCTCAGAGAGATGATGAATCTACCAATGAAGATGATGATGAATACACATTAGAGCTAGAATTGTTTTGAGCCATCCAGATCAAAGACTCCCCTGTAATATGAATATTAGACAGGGGGAGTCTATGCGATAGTTGTGACAGACCAAAGAACCATCCTTCGAGCAGCTTGCAGAGTTTGAGAAGACAGAGCAAGCAGTTAGCATAAGTACAATTTGATGGATTAATCAAGACTTCATGATAGTATAGTGATAAATGGGTCAGCATTATGGACAGTTGCGAAAGTAGATTCTTGGACAGTATGGACGAGAGCATGGATTCATAGAGTGGTTCAAAGAGTGGTTCAGAGACAAAGGAACATTATCATAATGGATGATAATTACACAGGAAATGGCTCGAACAATGTTAATGGATTCCAAATTGACAGATATTTTTTGGACACATGCAGTGCATACAACAATTCACATTCAAAATAGAGTAATGCTCAGAAACAACAATGAAAAAACTCCCTACGAACTATGGAAAGGAAGCACAAACAACAACCTCTACATCAAGGTAACTCAAAGTAGTATTTTATTAATTGAAATTTATGTTGATGATATTGTTTTTGGAAGTACTAATGACATGTTAAGCCATAAATTTGCAAATGATATGCATAATGAATTTGAAATGTCATTACTTGGAGAACTATCCTTCTTTCTGAGTCTTCAGATACGTCAAAGGAGCCAAGGAATTTTTATTTCTCAAACCAAGTATATCAGAGAAATGCTAAAGAGGTTCGAAATGGAAGATTGCAAACCAGTTATCACTCCCATGCAAACCAGTTGCAAGTTGAGCAAAGATGACGATTCAAAGTCTACAGATCATAGGCAATACAAGTCAATGATTGGCAGCCTATTATATGTGACAACATCCAGACTAGATGTAATGCAGGCAGTTGGACAAGTGGCACGATTTCAAGCAACACCAAAGGAATCACATGTATTAGCAATGAAGAGGATTTTCAGATATCTCAAAGGAACAAAAGAGTTTGGATTATGGCATCCAAAAGGAAAGGATCTATCACTTATTGCCTACACAGATGCAGATTGGGCAGGTTGAATTGATGACCGATGAAGCACCAGTGGAGAAGTGTTCTACTTGGGTGAGTGTTTAGTATAATGGATAAGCAAGAAACAATCATCAATATCTTTATCTATAGCCAAGGCAGAGTATATTGCAGCAGCAACATGTTGTACATAAGTTCTATTGATGAAACAAAATCTGACAGATAGATAGGTTGAGTATGATGAGCCCATTCCAATCTATTGTGATAATACAAGCGCCATCAGTATCTCAAAGAACCCGGTTATGCACTCCAAGACAAAGCACATTCCAATCAAGTATCACTTTCTACGGGAACGGGTTGCAGAAAAGAACATCAGAGTTGAATATGTGGGCACAAAAGAACAAGTGGCAGACATCTTTTGAAAATTGTTTCCACGGGAAGCCTTTGAGTATCTTCGCTATAGACTCGAAGTTATTTCTACTCCAAAATGAATGATTTTGAATACTTATCTTATATGTCTTAGATGTACATGAGGAAGCACCATAAAGAGGACAGTTCAGGTTGGGAGATCAGGTGAGTCAGTTAAGGGGAGCAACCCCGAATGGAAAGATACCTTTGCCATTGATGATAAAGGGGGAGATATTTATCAGATGCAGAGGACAAAGGCATGGTTCCAAGGGGAGCATTGGTCACGGAGATGCAGACATGGTTCCAGGGGGAGCACTGGTCACAGAGATGTAGGCATGGTTCCAGGGGGAGCATGAGTGATATGATTTCAGTATTGCAGCATAGTGTTTCCATCAATGTCAAAGGGGGATATTGTTGATTAATTGGGTTGGTTTTCATTGATGTCAACCCTTGAAGAAAGTTTGGTAGCGAATTTCTGTAGCACAAAGGTTTGGCTAATGGACCCAAGTTTGTTTGATGTATAATGGTACGAGTTTTGATATATTTGCAGGTAAGACTATTCTAGATGGATAGTACATGTCATGCCATTTTTGGTGGTATGTGGAACGTCACATAACTCCTCATGGTTAGAGAGTTATGGCCATGTGAAGTTAGAGAACCCCCATGAGTCATCTAGAAGCCCTAAAATGTCAAAGTAGTCAAAGTGCTTGCAAAGAAGAGATTATTTAAATAATAAAGTGAAGTGACAAAGTAAAAAAGAATTATTTAAATAATAAAGTGAAATAACAAAGTCAAAGAGGATTATTTAAATAATAAAGTGAAGTGACAAAGTCAAAGAGGATTATTTAAATAATAAAGTGAAGTGACAAAGTCAAGGAGGATTATTATTTAAATAATAAAGTGAAGTGACAAAGTCAAAGAAGATTATTTAAATAATAAAGTGAAGTGACAAAGTCAAGGATGATTAGTATTTAAATAATAAAGTGAAGTGACAAAGTCATAAAGGATTATTTAAATAATAAAGTAAATGGATAACTTTCTAATTATGGGAAGTGGTTATAAGAAGGTTAACCCTGAAATGAGGAAAATGGGTTAAGTGGTCAAGTGGTTATTGGATACATAGACAAGTGGAAAATTGGGCAAAGTTGGACATAGGTGACTATGTGGACAAAGTGACCTAGAAGATGCTTCTAAGGAAGCTACTTGGAGAGTATAAATAAGAGGTAAGGCTCTCTCGTTTTGATCACACTTGAGCATATTGAATATCTACAGTTGACTGAGGTAACCAAAGGATATCTAAGCCAAATTTCAGAGGGAAGGTGAAGTAAAGAAGGTCGAAATTCAAGGGAGGATAAATTATTTTGATGATGTTTTTTAAGGTTGTTTGGACAGGTTGTTGTGACAAGTTATTTATACCGGTTTGGTGCATGGTTGATGCAATTGTTCATGGTACTTGTTTGGTACAAGTTGGTGCATGGTTGATGCACTTATTTATGGTACAGGTTGATTACAGGTTGAGGTACAGGTTGGTGCATGGTTGATGCACTTGTTTATGGTATAGGTTGATTATAGGTTGATTGGTATAGGTTTACAACAGTATATCTCATAGTGGTAGTGTGACAGTGGCTCCATCATTCTACTTATATTTCAGGGCGGTTGGACGGGGCAAGGACAAGTGGTTGTAGCCACCTTATGGTTGTAGTCGGAGAACATAGGGGGTTGTAGCCTCCTTTTGTTTGTAGCCAGAGAATTAGGGAGTTGGAGCTTCCCTTGGGTTGTAGCCTAAGAAACTAGGGGGTTGGAGCCTCCTTGCATTTGCAGCTGGAAAACAAAGCAAGTTGGTGCTTCCAATGAATGTAATTCTTAAAGACATATAAGAAAAAACATTATGTGGTTTTCTCCCGCTTTGGGTTTCCACGTAAAAACACTGGTGTACTGTGTATGTGTATGATTGCTCATTTGTTCATTGTTTATTTACTCTGCAACTATTAGATGATAATGATACATTGATATAACACTTGCATATTGTGGTTAAAAATGATTGATTTTCTCTATTACTGATTCACCCCCCCTCTCAGTAATCCAAAAAAATTGTTTACGACAATTTTCTAAATATCTTCATTTTTTTTTATAAAATATAGAGATCATTCAAAGGAAAGAAGTTGTCGTTATTATTTCATTTGAACTAAACATCAAACAATACCAAACTCATGGTGGATTAGATGAAATCAACAAATTACAATTGATGATTAGTGGTCATGCTTTAAAATCTTCATTCAAAGTCTCAACTATATGGTGTGACATGTCTCAACTATATGGTGTGACATGGACATAATTTCATGTACACAATGGATGGAAACATTAGGTCCTTTCACCTTAAATATAAAATACAAATATTTAATTATTTTCCATTATAAGGATAGGATTACATGGCATGACTTCATTAAAAGATATAAAGGATGTCTCAAACTCACTACTCAAATAGATAAGAAAGCACAAAAAAATATATATATATGAAATTTGAGAACTTGGAAAGATAGTTACAAGACCTTAAATAAAATAATCAAATTTTAAATGGAGAAAACCATTAATTAAAATTTAAGAAAGAAAATTAAGTTTTTTTTTTTTAATTCTAAGTGACACCTTTCTCACAAAAGTTAAAATTAAAACCATGGGAAAAAATGAAAATGTAAATTAAGTACAAGTTATTGACAAAGAGATGTAAATTGACCCAATTGAATGAAGGATATTTGTATAACCCAAAGTATACATTACATATATATATAACTTAGTGAATTCAAGTTTTGCTACCAATAAAATATTAACAATCGACCAAATAACACTAGTATATGACAAGATATGAACCTAAAAGTGAGTTAAAGGAATACTATTAGAGCCACAATTGAGCCACTAATTTATGGGTACACTGAGTCAATCCACCACCATCAAGGTTTGTATGAATTTGTATGGAGTANACCAAATAACACTAGTATATGACAAGATATGAACCTAAAAGTGAGTTAAAGGAATACTATTAGAGCCACAATTGAGCCACTAATTTATGGGTACACTGAGTCAATCCACCACCATCAAGGTTTGTATGAATTTGTATGGAGTATTTGATTTTTTCTATCATATGTCTATCTTACAATCTCTATGGTTCATCTATGATGCAATTAGTAATCATGCAACCACCAAAGCTCCATAAAGATTCTACATACTTTTGATCCATTAAATTTTGACCTATTGATCATTGTCTTTTGATAACAAATCTCCCTCTTTCATACAACCTCACTGTTATGCAAATGTTTGGTTTCAATGATCTCAAATATATTATTATCTACCATTCATAGATCCCCTCATCCCACTTAAAATATTGAATTGAAAGACAAAACATAATTACAAAATAAAACCCCTCATCTTTATTAATTAATGATTTGATAAAATGGATGTTAAAGGGAAATAAAACCCTTTGTTCTTAACTTCCTAGCCATAACCTCTTTCTACCTCCCTATTCTCCCATGGTAGATCTTGGAAAGGGACACCTTGGATGCCATAATATGGTTCACCAACCAATATATCCCCTCTTCTCCATTAGTTCACCAACCAATATCTCCCTCTTCATGAGTAAAAAAGGGACAAAACATAATTACAAAATAAAATTCCAGATTTTTATTAATTAGTGATTTAATAAAATGGATTTTAAAAAGAAAAAAAACCCTCTACTTTTATCTTCCTATCCATAACCTCTTTTTCTCCCTTTTCTCCCATAACAATTCTTAGGAATACTTTTATCCTCCTATCCATAACCTCTTTCTATCTCCCTTGACACGGTTATAACTTAATGCTCATTCAATCTAAGTATAACACGGTTCACCAACCAATTTGTTATGGAGTTTACAAATCTTCTTACATGCATGTATTTATAATCCATTCAATAATTTAATGTTCATTCAATCTAAGTACTTTTGTGGGCCATATGTGACAAAAGGAATTGTGAACTTTCCACTTCATGTGATCACTTACAACTTTCAAGTCCTCTTTGAAAATGAATTAAAAAACCCAATTTAAACGCCTTTGTTAACCTTTGTTTTATGTTCTAAAAAGTTTTATGTTCTAAAAAGTTTAATCTCAAGCAATATGTAATCATTTTTGGTTTTTGAAAAGGCTTTTTGGTTTTGATAATTTGATTTTTTGGGGGGACATTCCATTAAAATTAAACTTGGCTAATTCTAGAGTGGTTGACACGATTCTTATTTGCAAGTCTCCTGGTATAATATATCTTTACTGATGGAAATTTTTGGCAAATGTGGAAGAGAACATTAAGAGAAAGGTTTATTATTTAAGTTTTTTTTCATAAGTTTAATTTTTATTTTTAATCATAAATGATAAAAGTGATATTTTAAACTTATGAAAATGGAATTAAGTTAATTATGTTGAAGGTGTTTTTTAAGGGGTTGTTCTTCTCGATTTTTTGTCGTTTGTCAATATCCATTTGTAACTAGTCACGTGTCCCTTCTAATCTGCTACCTGTTATTTGTGGCTCCACCACCTCAATGCCCCTTTTCCCTTCACCCATATGTTATAACAGGATTCATGTCCCTTTTAATTTGTTATTTTCTTTTCCATTGCCTCAATGCCCGTTCACCCATACGCTATAACAAGATTAATTTTTTCTCAAATTTATGTTGTCTTCATCTACAACAACTCGTTGCATTCATAGTTAGTGGACCTAAAATTTGTCTAATTTTTTCTACGCTTAAAAGTCATCATTTCATTTTAATATATTTTAGGTTACTTTCACCGTCCATATGCCTAATTTTTGTTGGATTTAGATATTATCATTCCATTTTTTAGTATAAAGACACTTTGATCTTTAGTTGACATCTTTTATTTCTTAAAATTAAAGTGTTGTTTGGCTATTTGATCACATGATCTTTAATAGTGATCTATTTCTCATTTTGTGTAGGTATCTTTAATTTTAAATAAGGATACATTGTTTCTTTTGAAGGGGGTTGATTTATTTGATCAATGATCTTTATTACTAATCTATTTCTCATTGTTTGTAGGCATCTTTAATTTTAAATAAGGATACACGGCTTCTTTTGAAGGGGGTTGATTTGAAGTTGTATTGGAGTTTGAAAAATTGAAAATGACTTGAATGACCAAATTTTGTTCTCTTTGATAATGTATTTCCTTGTAGTCCGGGACCAAAAATTGTATTCAACAACATTGATTCCATGATTAGGAAGTACAGGGATTTTGTTATATTTAGCCAGAAGGTGGCAACAGTTTCTTATGGCTTCCTTCACTAAAACCTACCACCACTTTTATGGCTTCTTCAACATAAAAGGTGGTAGAATCATTCTAGCCATTAGGTTGGATATAGTGGTTTTATATTTTCTTGAATGAAATTGATAACCGACCTCTTCTCCTCTTATTTTTTTGGGCGATTTTAAATTTTTAAAATTACAGAAAGTGAAAAGACCATTGATTCAAATAATCTTGTATCATTGTGAATATTATGATAAATAAATTTCTTATTATTAAAAATGATTGAAATCTCCAATCATTAAAAATAATTGAAATCACAATTTTTATAATTCTAGTCATTTATTTTAATGATGATAAAAATAGATGTTAATGATTGTTAGAATTACAATTCTCGTTCTTAAAATTGCTTTTTTTATTCCAAACATTTATTTTGATGATTAATAATTTTCTCAACATTGAGAATGTAGATTTATCAAATTTTTAAGACAGGAATCAAATCAAAATTTTGTAAAAAAAACTTTACAATAAATAATATGAGGGTCATTTATTCCAAGATGTAGTATGTTCTTTAAAATTACTTTAAAAAAAACTCAATGTTATATTCATGCATGAAATATCTTGAATATGTTATATTCACACACGAAATAACTTGCATATTTGTAATTATCTTGCTTCATTTCCTTTTCGATGTCTTTTCATGTCAACTTCGAAAAAAAAACTCAATGTTATATTCATGCATGAAATATCTTGAATATGTTATATTCACACACGAAATAACTTGCATATTTGTAATTATCTTGCTTCATTTCTTTTTCGATGTCTTTTCATGTCAACTTCGAAAGTGTAGCTTCCTTTCAAGAGCATAAGGATTTGGGAAAACATTCATCATTGTTTTACTTTTAAAGAAGTTAAGTCATATTTTTGTATCACTATAATTTGCAAAAATAAAGATAAATATAGTTTATTAAATTTTGAATTTGTGTATTTTTAGTTTACATTTTATAAGTTTATATGTTGAATAGATAAATAAAGTTTATTAAATTTTGAATTTACATTTTATATGTTTATATGTTGAATACTTTGATTTAATCTTGTTTTATAAGTAAACACCAATATATTATGATGAATTTATCTATATATATTTATTGTTATTGTATTATTGTACTGTCAAAGGTAGTATATAGCAATGAGTTAGCATTGATTTTCATATTAGTTTTGTGATGACTTGAAAAATTTATATCAGTTTTAATGTTCAACATAACAAGTAAAAAAAAATATTTTTTAATATAATAAAAATAGTATTTTTTTAACTCTTCATTGGTCAAAAAATTGATAGTGTTATTGCAGCCTTCACATATTTCGAGACCTTCAATTAATGGGGAAGGACAGTTTTTAACTCCTCATCCTTATCCATTAGTTGACGTGTTCCCCATGAACTGAAGTCGGGCAACTGCCTCGATCCTTCCACTCTTTCCATTCGCTTTACTCACCCGTTACGTGTACGCTCCTTCCACTCCTTCCATTCGCTCTACTCACTCGTTCATGTACGCAACTTACTCAACAGTAACAGCGACAGTGCATTCATTAATCTTGGGCACCGCTGATGGAAAATTGGGTAGCGGTAGTGAATTTACAGTTTGATGGAAAATTGTGATTTCATCTTTGCAAACTGTGTGATTTTGGATTAATTTCAGAGGCAGTACATCGCAGCATGTTGCCCTTGTTACTATGTAACTCTTTTACACAACGTTGAGTGTTTTCCTTTCTTAGAAAAAAAATTGTACAATAAAACCAATGGAAAGACAGTTTTCTTCAAGGAATGATTATATTAGTGTTTAATTTACATTTTGTTATGTACGAAGTAATAAGATAAAGAGCAAAACCTAATAGAAAGATCTAAAATGTTCCATTTTTTAACTCAGCAACTGGGCGGGAAAGCTTTGGAGCTCTAACAATGGCGAGTGATCGGCCACCATGCGGATGGAAAAACTCTCATAGGCGAAGAATAAGTTTTAGGTGTTTCCGAAAGAAAGCTTTGTGGTATCTTCATGAAGTTTAGTGTGATTGTAGGTGTTTTTTAGGTCCTATCTTTGTGTTTTGCTATCCAATCTTAGTATCTTAAAACTACCTTCCTTCTCCACCTTCTCCGATCCTGACATCTTGTTTTAGCTCAACTGACATTGTTATTAATACGCCCAGATTACACTGATCTCGGTGCCTTACTATTTAATTTTCCCGTTTGGGAAACTGAACCAAGTTTCTTCAATTCTATTGGAGCTCGTATTTTATTTAATGTGGTGGGGTTCTTGTTTATTATTACTTTCGTTGGTTATAGAACCAACTACCTATAATCCTTTACCGTTTCTGGGTTTTTGAACCGTAATAAACGTCTCTTAGTGCTAAACAGGTGTTGTTAGTATGGAACCCTTACCTGATGTTAACATAAACGAAGACATTAGGGCACTAATGAGTGCAAAAGACGAGGTTAATTGGCTTCAGGAAGGTCTTTTCACAAAGGCTAATGCACTGGGTGAGTTAACTGGCACATTAAACCACACATCACGTAAACTACACCTTACTACAAGCATTTACGATCTTACTCGGAACACTTCTCCTGGTTATACTTCGAAACAAGAGACGTTTCCAGGCCATAATCCTTTCTTTGGTTCCCTTGTTGATGCGGGCAAAAAACTCCCTTAGTGTGAGCCAAAGGTTGTTTCTGCTACTAAGTTGGGTGTTAAAGGTGGTGGTCTGTCGGATAAACTTAGGAATACCAGTAAACTTACTAATCCGACTGGTGTTCGGAGGCAGGTGTAGAAGGCTAATAAGCGGATTAGGAGGATGGTGTTGGGTTCAGACGTGGGCCTTGAAGAAACTTCTAGGTTGTCCCTTTGTGGTTTGGTGGGTAGATTATCATATTCCTATCTAGCTAATAGCCCAATCCTTGAATGGATTGCTAAAAATTGGGTTCCCATACTCGGTTATGCACTTGAATTGCTCTGCCTTACAAAGGGTTGGATGGGCTTTATATGCAAATCTTCGGAAGATGTTACATTACTATTGAAGAAATTCTGGGTTATTGGGGGTAGTAGCCTTATGTTGAAATGGTGGCAGGTGGCTTTCGACCCGTAGACTAAACATTTCCATCTTCGGCATTTGTGGGTCCTTTTGTCGAGTTTGTCATTTCACCTGTGGAACAAAGGAGCATTGAGGGCGATTGGAGATGCTCTGGGGAGGTTCATCACTCTGGATATCACAACTCTGGAAAAATCTATTAGGACAATGGGAAGGATCTTAGTGGAAGTCGATATCCATGGAGGACTTCTGGAGGAACTTGATATTGAATGGCACGGTCATCATATCACTCAGCGGCTAGACTACATGGGTATTCTCTTTCGGTGCAGTTGGTGTCGAGGCACTGTCCATCTACGTCGTGACTACATTGGGAAGGTGCTTGAAGAGAAGTCGGAAGACACTCTCCTACAAGAGGACCCACCCGAATATGTTATTGAAGAGGACTCCTTCGGTTGTGAACCTATTCACTATGAACCCGAGCCAAGTTCACAGACTGAAGAGGCGACGTCACTTACAGGTAAATTAAAAAACTTTTGCCCAAATTTTTTCTTGTCATTATCTCTTTGGGAAAGGGATGCTTTGGAAAAATCGCGTTGGCTACAAGTTTCTACCTCGTTACATAAAGGACTTGTCAAAGGGGGCTCTGAAAAAACCAATCCTGTTGTGATGACATCGACAATACCAGTTGTTGGGGTTACTTCCCCTTCCACGGGGTCTGGACATGTGTTGTTTGTTTCTTCTGTCCTAGCTCCTTTTACACCTGCAATATCACCTCGACAATCCCATCCACAAGTGCATAACCCTCGAGACCTAGGAACAATATTGTCACCTTCCCCACCTACTTTGTTAGACATCGTGATAGAGTCGGGGTTCAGAGAATCTGAAGAGGGCGAGTCCTCACTCAGTGTTGTTCTTGACTCACTGATTCCTTTCATCCAGGATAAAAATCCATCGATCAAACTATCTACCTATTTGGGGAAAACCATTCATAGCTCCGTCAAAAACATGGAGGCTACTTCAACAAAGATTCAATCAGGGTTGTCGGGGAAAAAATTCGCTTGGTCTAGGGGCCTTGGTATAGAAATTTCCCATATAAAAACTTGTAGTACTCAGAAAAAGTTGGCACAAAATTTTCCACAAACTGATGATTCGGTTCCATCCTCCACCGATAGTGTGCTCTTAGAGCGATGAAAGCTCTGGCGAGGGCTAAGTAATGTTATTACTTTCCTTAAATTTAAGAGGGGTTGGAGGCACCCTTAAAGCGGCCTCTGTTCAGTGACTCTTGGATAATGCTTGTCCTGAAATTGTTTTTTTGCAAGAAACCTTGGTAAATGCTCAGAAAGCAAGGGACTTCATGCATCTCTTGTGTCCATCCTGGGTTTCGAGTGCAGTTAATTATGTGGGTACTTCGGGGGGACTGTTAGTCTCATGGGATCCAAATTTATATGAATTGGTTCCTTATCTTACTATTGGTGGTATTCTGTTAACATGCAGGTGTAATTTAAACAACCAGGAGTTAGCATTGCTTAATATATATGGCCTGTGCATGGATCGGAAACAATTTTGGAAGTTGATGGAAGACAATGGTATCTTATCTATTAAGAATTTAATCTTTGCAGGGGACCTAAATATTGTTTTATCTTCGGACGAGGTCTAAGGAGGAACATTCAGGTCTAGGAATATAGATGATTATTACAGAGGGTTATTTTCATCCAAAAATTTGATTGATATCAAGCCGACGAATTTGGTTCCTACCTGGAGGAACGGGCGTTGTGGAAAGGAGGTAGTTGCAAGGAGATTAGACAGGGTACTTGTTTCTGAAGATTTATTATCTATTGTCGACCTTTATAGGTCTTGGGTAGAACTTCCTTTTATATCCGATCATGCGCTAGTTATTTTACAACTGGATTTACCTCCTTTCAAACTTAATGCTTTGTGGCTGAAGGATCAAGATTTTGTGGACTTAGTCTATAAGATTTGGAAAGACCCAATTTTTTTGTCTGAAGGTGGGAAACAACACAGGATTGTATGGAAGTTAAAAGTACTAAAATCTCAAACAAAGCTTTGGTATAAAGAGAAATTAGCCAAAAACAATACTAAGTTGTTGACTCTCGAATCAGACATAAAGGATGTGATTATTCTATTGGCAGGTGATCCTTCAAATCATGAAACAAAGTTATATCTTCGGCAAATGGAATTAGAAAGAAACGATATATTAAAAGGGGTTGAAGAACAGTGGAGACTGCGCAGCAGGGCAATTTGGATGGCTAGCGGGGATAATAATACAAAGTTCTTTCACAAATATGCTACCCCCAATAGAATTCGGAAACATATTTGGGAGATCACTGATATCACGGGAGTAAATATTTATGAACAGGGAGCCTTAAAGGAAGCAACGGTTCGATATTTCAAAATTTTCTATAAGGATCTGCTCACATCGAACACTATTGAACAAATAAAGATAAATGAACTCTTTCCACAGATTGTAAATGAGGATGAGTCTTGCTCAGTGTACAATCTTGTCACTTTGGAGGAGCTAAAAGCTGTACTATTTCTTTTTAAGAAGGATAAGAGTCCAGGGCCAGACGGCTGGACGGTTGAATTTTTCACTTTCTTCTTTGATTTAGTAGGAGAGTATCTCCTAGAAATGGTAGTCAAGAAGATTAGGCAATATCATTGGAAGCTTAAATTCAACCTTTCTAACCTTGATCCCGAAGGCAAACAAATCGACCTCCTTTGACAACTTTCGTCCAATATCTTTGTGCAATCTATGTTACAAGGTGATTTCAAAAATCATCGCCAACCGGATAAAACCATTTCTTTCTAGATCACTTTCTGAAGAACAGTTGGGATTTTTAAAAGGAAGGAGGATCCAAGATGTTATCGGCACAGCTCATGAGAGCCTCCATAATCAAAAAGAAAAATTTAAAATCGCTTGTCCTAAGACTAGATTTAAGGAAAGCATATGACTGTATTGACTCGGTACATTTAAGACTGATCCTTCCAAAGGTGGGGTTTGGAATTCAGATGACAAATGGGATCATGTCATGCGTCACATCCTCCTCCTTTGCAGTTTTACTAAATGGTGAGGCCACTGACTTCTTCAGAAGTGGTAGAGGATTACGCCAGGGGTGTCCATTATCACCATTACTTTTTATACTGGTGATGGAAGGCCTCAATTTATTACTGAAATCCAGCATTGGTGAAGGCAAGCTATCAGGTATAAAAGTGTCCAGATTGTTAAATATTCTTCATCTATTGTTCGTGGATGATGTATTGACGCAAACGCGCCACCCCGTGCACGTCCGCTCCCTCGGGACCTTCTTCTTCTCGGCCTGAAGAACTTGAATGTTCTTCTAATTCCCTATCGGGAATTCTTCACCCACAACAACTCTTCAATGATCTCCCTTAACAGTCGGAAAATCGAAATTCGCGATTCGCGAATTCTATGTTCGCGTACCTTGTGTCTCACGATTCCCTGAAACCTAATATGGGTCAATCGTTGACTTTCTCCCCTTTTGTTATCAGAGTTCTCCCTATCGGGAAATCGCTACTCGCGATGTTTAACTAATGGAATATCCAACCTTCGAACCCCGATGTACCGATGCTCAAATGCACACGTGTGGATAGATCCTTCCACCTTCCGTCGCTTCCGTAGGGATTTCGAGATTCGCTGGATCGTGAATCCTGATGTCAAAGGATTCAGAACTTCCCTTTTCCCGATCTCCGATATTCCGCCACCTGGCTTCCACTAACTCCAGGTGTGGCCCACGCGACCCTTCAGTCGGGATATCGTGTATCGCGATTTTAACCTGCAAGAGTTTCTTACCTCCAGAACCTACGATATGTCGAACCCTGACTCCTTGGGATATCCTGACACACGTCCTCCTCAATGAACTGTTCTGATCCTATCGGGATATCGCTACTCGCGATATCGCGATCTTTGTTGCAATCTCTTGGAACTTCAACTCGCGATTACCCGATATGCGATGTCACGTGCAGATCAAACGGTTGCTTCTGCCTTGGATCGACGGCTCTGCTGCCTCCTAAGTTTCAAACCCTCGGGTGTCCTCGTCGTAATCTCCCTGCACCTCTGTGAGATATGACGGCCCACGGAACTCTACAGAACCTCCGAGAGGATTTCAATCGTCTATCCTTCCTTGGATGATTGCTGCACAATGAGTCAAGTACTTCTTTCACCAAGACTTGGCTCCTGCTTTCCAATCTGCGATGCTTCCTTCAGACCTCCAATAGAAGCTTCCCTGCACTTCTCCTTCGGTGAATTCGAAGGTCTACTCCTCCTGAGCTTGTTCTCGACTTCTCAAGTCCTTTTGAGAACTTCTTGCGCGCACTCCTTGCGGCAACCTTTCAACCTTGTCTAAGTGTTGAAGTCCTTTGACCCTGCGCACTCCTGCAGCTGCAGTCCTTTGGAACTTTGCTCAGAGTCGCAACTCTGAGACTTTTCCCTTGGCCTGGGCACTCCTTGCACGGAACTGTGCCTAACTGTACCCTCGAAGAAATGAGAACAAGATTTGTCTCTAATTGAACCCTTCTGTCAACGCACTCCTTGCAAACAATTCGACTGCACTCCTTGCAGGAATTCTCTAGTTCAAATTAGAGAAACAATTGAAACTAATTTCTCCTTCCCTTCAGACTTCAAGTTCACCATGAAATCACATACATAGCATATAAAAGAAATGCATGACAGGAAACAAAACATCCATGAGCATAATATCAATACACAGAGAAACAACACAAACCATGAAATTGAATTAAAGCTTTCTTCTATAAATTCAATATATGTACATGGGCGTTCTTCATACAATTCTTTGCATGCTCTTCTCTTCCTGCTCCTATTTCAATGTCTGAATTATTACAATGATACAATGAGGGTGTCTATATCTGTTTTCCCTCTTGGACTCTAAAGCTATCAAATCTACAATTAAAATCTACCTACCAGCATTAACTTAAAATAAATGTCGTCTATCTACCTAAGGACGAGAGCTTAAAGGCTCAAGGTCCAATACAATATACAAATGCGCTTTCATAAATGGTCCATTAAAGACTTGCGCTACAATCCCAAAGCATTTCAAAAATTTGGGTTGGTTTATCCAGCTGATCTCAGCTTGATGTGTTGGCTTGCTTGGTGAGTTGGCGATGCTCCTGCATCATACTCTCTGGCTTGAAAAATTTCATGGGCTCCTATCCATGAGCTCCTGCATGGTCTTTCCATGCTTTTGTATCTTCACTTCTGTCTCCCAGCTGGCATCTTCCACTGGATGATTCTTCCACTTGACCATATACTCAAAGTATTCTTTTCTCCTGGTCTTCTTACCTACTCACTTGTCCAGTATACATTCCATCTGTGGCTTCTCTGCAATCGGCATCTGCTTCTGCCACTGGACTTCTGGTTGTTCATCACTTCCAGCTCCTGCTTCCTCAGTCTTATATGGATATAAGTCTGAGACATTGAATGTCAGAGATATCCCGATGCCATCCGACAACTCGATCTCGTAAGCATTTTCTCCGAACTTCTTCAGGACTCTGCAAGGCCCGATTTTCTTCATTTTGAGCTTGTTGTATGTTCCCCTTGGGAACCTTTCCTTCCTCAAGTGTGCCATAACTAAATCACCAACTTCGAACTGAAGTTGCCTCCGATGTTGATCTGCTCTGCACTTGTACTCCATATTTGAGTCTATTAGTCGTTGCTTCACCCTGCTGTGAAGTTCCTTCATCACTTTAGCGAATTCTTCTGCACTAGCACTGCTAGTCACAGTCTGTTTTGAATCCCTCAGTTCAGATACTCCTCTTGGTTGTCTGCCATATACAATCTGAAATGGACTTTTGCCTGTTCTTCTATTCACCGAGTCGTTGTATGCAAACTCTGTCTGTGGCAACACATTGTCCCAACTATTATGGTGCTCTGTCACCAAGCTTCTTAATAAGTCTCCCAGACTTCTGTTGACCACTTCCGTTTGTCCATCCGTCTGAGGATGATAAGAAGAACTAAACGCCAAGTTAGTTCCTAGCTTCTTCCATAAGGTCCTCCAAAAATGCCCTATGAATTTCGTGTCCCTGTCCGAAACTATACTTTTCGGCAATCCATGGAGTCGAATGACCTCCTTGAAAAACAAATTTGCGATGTGAGTCGCATCGCTGGTTTTCTGGCATGGAATGAAATGTGCCATCTTTGAAAACCTTTCTACCACCACAAAGATCAAATCAACACCTCTTGGTGTCCTCAGCAAACCCAATACAAAATCCATGCTAATCGCCTCCCATGGTCTTTCTGGTATGGGCAATGGCTGATAAAATCCTGCATTATGATTCCTTCCTTTCGAATGCTGGCAAACTCTACATTTGTCAACAAATATTTTGACATCTGCTCGCATGCCTGGCCAAAAATATGATTCGCTCAACTTCGTGAACGTTTTGTCATGGCCAAAGTGTCCTGTTAATCCACCACTGTGCTTCTCTTTCAACAGGTTCTCCCTCATGGAGCAATTTGGAATACACAGTTGATTTCCTCTGAACAACAATCCCTCCTGGACCATATAATCTATCCAAGGAATTCTGTCTCTGAGAACTGGATTCTCAGCTGCTTCATATGCTTCTCCAAAATCTGCATCTCCTGCATACATGTCCCTGAGATTTTCAAAACCCAAGGTTTTGACTCGGAACTCCTGCAACAGCAAACATTTCCTGCTCAAAGCATCAGCCACTTTGTTAGTAGTACCTGAAATGTGTTTAATCACAAATGTGAAATTATGCATATACTCTACCCATTTCGCATGTTTCTGATTCAACTTCTCTTGTTGACTCACAAACTGTAATGCATGATTATCACTGTACAATACAAATTCCTTTGGAATCAAGTAATGCCTCCACTTCTTTAGCGCCTGTATGATAGCATAAAATTCTTTGTCATATATGGAGTATTTCAGTTTCGCCTCATCCAGCTTCTCACTGAAATATGCAGCTGGTCTGTCTTCCTGACTCAAGACCGCTCCTATAGCAAATCCACTTGCATCACATTTCACCTGAAATGTCTTCTAGAAATCCGGCAACACCAACACTGGTCGTTCCGTTATCTTCCGCTTCAACAGATTGAAGCTTTTCTCAGCCTTTGTTGTCCAATGAAAAGACTTATGCCGCTTCTTGACTGTGTCCATCATCGCTGCGCTAATCCCACTGAAATTCCTAATGAACTTTCGGTAGAAACTAGCCAATCCATGAAAAATTCTCACCTCGAAAATATTTCTCGGTGATGACCAATTCTTAATCACTTCCACTTTACTTGGATCCATTTTCAATTCATTCGCTGAAATAACAAAACCCAAGTAAATGAGCTCTGTCTTCATGAATGAAGATTTCTTCAAGTTGATCAACAACTTCTCCTGTTGTAGCTTCCTCATCACAATGGCCAAATGCTTCAGATGTTCAGCCTTTGTCTTGCTGAAAATCAATATGTCATCCAGATATACGACGACAAATTTCCCGATGAATTCCCTCAGGACTTCATTCATCAGCCTCATAAAGGTACTTGGTGCATTTGTTAAGCCAAACGGCATGACTAGCCACTCATATAATCCTTCGTTTGTTTTGAAGGTTGTCTTCCACTCATCGCCTTCTCTCATGCGAATCTGATGATATCCGCTTTTCAAATCTATTTTTGAAAAATACTTTTCCCCACTCAGGCAATCCATCAGATCATCCATTCTCGGCAGTGGAAATTTGTACCTGATGGTTATTTTGTTTATCGCTCTTGAGTCGGTACACATTCTCCAGCCTCCATCCTTCTTTGGACTAAGTACTGTCGGAACAACACACGGGCTCAAACTTTCCCTGACCAGTCCTTTATCTAGCAATTCCTGCACCTGCCTTTTGACCTCTTCATTTTCCTGCGGCGTCAACCTATATGCAGCTTTGTTCGGCAAGCTTGCTCCTGGTATGAGGTCTATATGATGACTCACACTCCTTATCGGTGGAAACGAATGAGGTAATTCATCCACTACGATGTCAGCGAACTCTTCCAGCAGTTCCTGAATCTCATCTGGTAGATCATCCACTCTTGTGCTAGTCAAAACAATTCCCGGCTTTCTGACCACAAAGAATTGTGGATCTTCTTTCTTCTCCATCTCTGTGAGAAGTTCCTTCCCACTCATGAGAAGTATTCTGTTGCTTACTTCCGGTTTCACCTCCTTATCCTTTGTCGGAAGCAACCTATATGTCCTCCCATTTCTCTCCAAGGTATATGTGTTCATTCTCCCATCATGAACCACATTTCTATCATATTGCCATGGTCTACCCAGCAATAAATGACATACATCCATGGGAATAACATCACAGAGTACTTTATCATTATACTTCCCTATCTTGAATTCAACTAAACATTGTTTAGCGACACTCACCTGATGTCCCTTCTGTAGCCATGAAACTTTCTATGGACTCGGGTGATCAATTGTCTCTAGCTCCAATTTCTCTACCATCTTGGTTGAAACGAGATTATCTGTACTACAGCTGTCAACAATAACCTTGCATACCCAATCCTTGGTCTTGCAAGCTGTCCTGAACAGTCTGGTCCTCTGGGCTGAGTCCTCCACCTCTTTCCCAGGTGTTAAGAGAGCTTTACGCATCATTAGCGACCTTCCGCCTTCTGTATCTTCGGTCTCAACATCTCACCTCTACGCTTCTTCGATGTCCTTCTTTTTCTCTGGACACTCAAATGACCTGTGCCCATTCTTCCCACATGTTAAACATGTGATAACTCCACCTCGGCCTCTTCCTCTACCTCTGGTACGAGGAAAAGTATTTGCGTCAGCATAATCTCCCTTCTGCTCATTATGCTGCCCTCTCTGCTCAATGTATGGTCTTTTCTGTGAGGTACCACCTCTTTCTACTCTACCCTGAGGTTTCTTCCATTCCTCCTTGGGCTTCTGAAATTTCTCCTGGACAACTGCCTTGCCCCTGGGCTGACTTCTGCCTCGCCCTCGCTGGCCTTGCTTATGGCTCAACTTCTCCTCTGCCTTCAGAGCCATCTGATAAGCATCCTCCACCGTTCGAATGGTTACCATGCTCAGTTCATCCTGAATGTCATATCTCAGACCATTCAGATATTTGGCAACCTTCTCATCATCACTCTCTTGATGACCTGCTCTGATGTTCAGCTTGTAGAATTCCTCAGTATACTCCTTCACTGTCATCAGCTTCTGTCTCAGGTTCTACATTCTCCTGAACAGAGTAATTTGGTAATCCCTTGGGATGAACTTCGCTTTCATCTTTGCGATCATTTGATCCTAGCTTTTAATCTTTTGCTTACCCTTGGAATGTCTATCAGCTTGTAGCTCATCCCACCACAATGCTGCATGTCCTTTCAGGCGCGTGACAGCATGTCTGACCTTCCTATCCTCTTCGATATCTTCATAGTCGAAGTAGGTATCAAGAGCTCTAATCCAGTCTAGTAGCTCCTCTGCATCCAAGTTTCCCTCGTAAACTAGAATGTCCATTTTCGCCTTCGCACCCATTCTGGCGATAGCTTTAATCAAACGCTCAGTTGATGCGTCTTCGGCTGCAACTTCCTCATCGCGTTCAGCTTCAACTTCACCTTCGGAGTCACTCAGATCTCCAGCATTGGCTATGCGTCTCTGCGCTACCTCCATATCTTCTAATATCGCTCGAAGATCTCGCATTTGCCTCTCCATTTCTAGATTTCCTACCGGACTACCTCTTCTTCTCACCTCCCTATCTTCTAGGTCAGGTGATTGTCTCTCCTTTCTGGGCGGCATGGTGAATTCTCTCTCTCTCTGCTACAGAAAATAAAGAGTTAAACCCGCTCTGATACCACTTTGACGCAAACGCGCCACCCCGGGCACATCCGCTCCCTTAGGACCTTTTTCTTCTCGGCCCGAAGAACTTGAATGTTCTTCTAATTCCCTATCAGGAATTCTTCACCCACAACAACTCTTCAATGATCTCCCTTAACAGTCGGGAAATCGGAATTCACGATTCGTGAATTCTATGTTCGCGTACCTTGTGTCTCACGATTCCCCGAAACCTGATATGGGTCAATCGTTGACTTTCTCCCCTTTTGTTATCAGAGTTCTCCCTATTGGGAAATCGCTACTCGCGATGTTTAACTAATGGAATATCCAACCTCCGAACCCCGATGTACCGATGTTCGAATGCACACGTGTGGATAGATCATTCCACCTTCCGTCGCTTCCGTCGGGATTTCGGGATTCGCTGGATCGCGAATCCTGATGTCAAAGGACTCGGGACTTCCCTTTTCCCGATCTCCGATATTCCGCCACCTGGCTTCCACTAACTCCAGGTGTGGCCCACGCGACCCTTCAGTCGGGATATCGCGTATCGCGATTTTAACCTACAAGAGTTTCTTACCTCCGGAACCTACGATATGTCGAACCCTGACTCCTCGGGATCTCCTGACACGCGTCCTCCTCAATGAACTGTTCTGTTCCTATCGGGATATCGCTACTCGCGATATCACGATCTTTGTTGCAATCTCTTGGAACTTCAACTCTCGATTACCCGATATGCGATGTCACATGCAGATCCAACGGTTGCTTCTGCCTCAGATCGACAGCTCTGCTCCCTCTTGAGTTTCAAACCCTCAGGTGTCCTCGTCGTAATCTCCCTGCACCTCTATGAGATCTGACGGCCCACGGAACTCTACAAAACCTCCGAGAGGATTTCAACCATCTATCCTTCCTTGGATGATTGTTGCACAATGAGTCAAGTACTTCTTTCACCAAGACTTGGTTCCTGCTTGCCAATCTGCGATGCTTCCTTCAGACCTCCAATAGAAGCTTCCCTGCACTTCTCCTTCGGTGAATTCAAAGGTCTACTCCTCCTGAGCTTGTTCTCAAATTCTCAATTCCTTTTGAGAACTTCTTGCGCGCACTCCTTGCGGCAACCTTTCAACCTTGTCTAAGTGTTGAAGTCCTTTGACCCTGCGCACTCCTGCAGCAGCAGTCCTTTGGAACTTTGCTCAGAGTCGCAACTCTGAGACTTTTCCCTTGGCCTGCGCACTCCTTGCACGGCACTGTGCCTAATTGCACCCTCGAAGAAATGAGAACAAGAGTTGTCTCTAATTGAACCCTTTTGTCAACGCACTCCTTGCGGACAATTCGACTGCACTCCTTGCAGGAATTCTCTGGTTCAAATTAGAGAAACAGTTGAAACTAATTTCTCCTTCCCTTCAGACTTCAAGTTCACCACGAAATCACATACACAGCATATAAAAGCAATGCATGATAGGAAACAAAACATCCATGAGCATAATATCAATACACAGAGAAACAACACAAACCATGAAATTGAATTAAATCTTTCTTCTATAAATTCAATATCTGTACATGGGCGTTCTTCATACAATTCTCTGCCTACTCTTCTCTTCCTGCTCCTGTTTCAATGTCTGAATTATTACAATGATACAATGAGGGTGTCTATATCCGTTTTCCCTCTTGGACTCTAAAGCTATCAAATCTATAATTAAAATCTACCTACTAGCATTAACTTAAAATAAATGTAGTCTATCTACCTAAGGACGAGAGCTTAAAGGCTCAAGGCCCAATACAATATACAAATGCGCTTTCATAAATGGTCCATTAAAGACTTGCGCTACAATCCCAAAGCATTTCAAAAATTTGGGTTGGTTTATCCAGCTGATCTCAGCTTGATGTGCTGGCCCGCTTGGTGAGTTGGCGATGCTCCTGCATCACGTACTCATTATGACAAAGGCAAGTTTACAAGAATGGAAAGAAATTGACAAAATAATCAAATTATTCTATAAAGCCTCTAGTCTTTCGGTTAACCAAACAAAGACAACGGTTCATTTTGAAGGGCTCGCGGAGTTTGAATTGGCCCCTTTCAAAACATTCCTTCCTTATACTTTCAGTGATCTTTCGATCGGTTTCAAATATTTGGGTTACTTGCTAAAGACAGGGATGCATAAGGCAGATGATTGGAATTGGCTTGTGGCCAAATTAACCAAGAAAAACGGTTTATGGTGTAATAGGTGGCTTTATATTGGAGGTAGATATATTCCAGTCAAAACAGTGCTGGAAGGCCAGCCTGTTTATTGGATGTCTATGGAAGCAATCCCTCGATCTGTATTAAGCAAGATTAGAAAATTGATGTTTCACTTTCTATGGAATGGCCATAAAGAATCGCAGCAATATCATCTTTGCAGTGCGGAGACATTATCCATACCAAAGAAGAATGGAGGTTGGGGTTTCTGGAACCTTGCGCACTTCAACACGACACTCATTGTAAATACCCTTTTGAGGGTCTTAACGCAGGGTGGTATCTGGCATAAAGTAGTAATGGACAAATATTTTGTAAACATTACAGTTATAAACTAGCTTAGGCTGGCTTCACAAAAAATATGTTCTGCTTTCAGGATATGGACGAGCCTTACACGTTATGTTCATGTCATCACTCATTGGTTGGCTTGGTGGTCGGGATCTAGACATCTCGTCTCCATTGGAAGAGACCGAATCATGGGCATTGGTGACAAATCCTTCCTCTCGACAGAGATCCTTTCTTTTTTAAATCAAAAAATAATTAATGTGTTAGCACAAGCCACTAAAGGTCGAGACCCAATTACACAATCAGAGGTTTTGACGAGTTGTGAGAAATTGGGATTAACTAGGGATCTTGCTAAAGAGTGGGATAAGTATATTTCAAAGCTTAATGGGGTTGGGATCTCACTCCATGACACTGATGACACACTGCTATGGACAGGAGGTGATTCATCTCAGAACATCATTGTTAGAAACATTTATGCAACCCTTATATCCACTCAGAATTTTCCGATTTGGTGAGGATGGAGAGTTAACTTATGGAAATGGAATTTACAGCTGAAGATAAAAAAAAAATTATGGTTGGTCACGGACAACATGATCCTTACCTGGGAGGTATTAAATAAAAAATGATGGGAGGGCCCGGGGATTTGCATACTCTGTATACATAACAATGAAGACACAAACCACCTCTTTATTCATTGCTCCTTTTCCAAAACTGTTTGGTCCAAAATTTCTCATAGGCTTCAATTTAAAAATGCATGGGCTGGAAATTCTCTTATAGACCGCTTAGACTCCTGGACTATAAAGAATTCTATTTCAAATAGGCTGGAGACAATCATATGTTGGAATATTTGGATTGAAAGGAACAAAGCGATCTTTGATGAGAAAGCTCCTTCGGCCTGGGTTGTAGTTTTCAAGACACTTGGCTCACTTACCAAAAATTCTCATTCTCAGAAATCGTTGAACATAAGACAGAGGTCGATCATTCAGATTCATGAATGTTCTATTGCTTGTTTTGATGGGGCAGCTATAGCAGCTGGTTTGAATTGTGGAGCTGGGGGTGTCATAAAATGCACAGATTCAACTGTTTACAGGTGGTTTGTCAATTGCGGGGAAGGTACTAATACAAAAGCTGAGATTTTGGGAGCATGGACCACTCTCACATTAGAAAAATATTCAAATATTCAAAACATTCAAATTATGGGGGACTCTAAGGTGGTTATTGACTCGCTAAACCATAAAGGAAATCTTCAATCTACCGCCATCGAAGGATGGAAGCGCAGAACTATGGAGTTGTCTACAACATTTCAAGGTATCTACTTTCATCATATCTTCGAGGAATTCAATAAAGAGGCATATCTTCTATCAAAGCATGCCATATTGGAACTGAAAGGAAGATTATCATATTTTACTTGGGATGGAGGGACACCGAGCTCTACAATTCATATTGATATGTTTTAAGTCCCCTTTTGTTTTTTAGTTTTGGTCAGAGAGCGGGCCCTATTATATTATATGCATTTGCATTGTGTTAGTGGTAGCGGATCCATTATGGATGGTATCTTTTTGTAGTGGATAGTAATTATGACAAAATGTATTCTTTTGGATCGTCAAGTTTCAGAATGTATTATATATCTTCTTATTTGCTTACATTTTATATGTACGAAGATTGCATGAATTTGAATTTGAATTTGTATCATAAGTATTATCTTTTTTCACAATATTATTTTAATCTAGTCAATCTGTTTGCATATTTACCAGTTAGTTATCTGGAACAGTTAGTATTGGTATTCGTTTAATTTTTATATGAAGATTTTAAATTTTTTGAAATTGTTTCCTTAATAGAATTTATTAATCATTAATATTTCGTGTTTATTTTGTTTTCATTTTTATTTTTTTTAGTTACATTGTTTTGATCCCCTTAAGTTGTTTACTTTAGATGAAATTATGTAAATATTGGTTAAAAACATAATTTATTATTTTGCAAAATATTTGGTGCTTATTTTGTTTTTCATTTTCATTTATTTTGGTTTTGATTTTAGTTAAATTGTTTTGATCTTTTTGTGAAATTTTTTAGTTGTTTATGTAGATGGATATTGGTTAAAAATATAATTTATTATAATGCAAAATATTTGGTGTTGGTGTTTATTTGGATATTGGTTAAAAACATAATTTGGTGTTTATTTTATTTTTCATTTTCACATATTTTAATTTTGAATTATTTTGATTTTTGTTTCATTTTGGAGAAAAAACAATGAATTTCATTATATTTTGGATTTTTTGGATGACTAAAAATTATTAATTTCTCTACAACAACTCATTGCATTCGTAGTTTGTCAGCTTAATCTAATTTTTTTTACTCTTAAAAGTCATCATTTCATTTTAATATATTTCAGGTTACTTTCACCATCCATATGCCTAATTTTTGCTGGATTTACATATTACCATTTCATTTTTAGTATAAAGACATTTTGCTGACATTTTTTTTTAGGGATTTGGTTATATTTAACCAAAATGTTATAGTTTTCTTCACTAAATCCTACTACCACTTTTATGGCTTATTCGACATGAAAGGTGGTAGAATCATTATAGTCATTAGGTTGGTTGGACATTAGGTTGGTTGGATATAGCGGTTCAATATTTTTTTTTATGAAATTGATAAGTAATCTCTTCCCTTCTTATTTTTTTGGGCGGTTTTAAAATTTTAAAATTACAGAAAAGATTGAAATGGTGAGAAGGTCATTGATTCAAATAATCTTGTATCAGTGCGAATATTACTATAAATAAATCTCCTATCATTAAAAATGATTGAAATCTCCTTTCATTAAAAATAATTTAAATCACAATTTTTTTTTTAATAATGATAAAAATAAATGATTAATAATTGTTGGAATTACAATTCCTATTGTTAAAATTGTTTTTATTATTCCAATCATTTATTTTGATGATTAATAATTATTTGTAGATTTAGCAAATTTGTAAGACTGGATTCAAATCAAAATTTTGTAAAAAAACTTTACAAGAAATAATATGAGGGTAATTCATACATGAAATAACTTGTATATGTTATATTCATACAAGAAACAAGGCTACTAGGTAGCATATACCTGTGGAATATAATAATGAAAGTATTGTTTAAGGAGATAGGGAGAGAAGGAGCAAGCATGAAATGACTAGATGGCAAAAATATTTATTACAATAACATTGGGGGGAGTGAAGGTAGCAATAAGACTTAAAAGTCTTTGGCCAATAAGATCTCAAATAAATGAGATTTGAAATTTAAAATAAATCATTATTTTTTTAAACTTTAGACATAAAGAGGTGTATATTTTTTGGTCAACCATGAACTAATAGAAAGTCAAGCCTAACTCAAAGCTATATACCATGCCTATCGACAAGTATAATATCAATAGGTATAATAACTTGCATATTTGTAATTATCTTAGCTAATTTCTTTTTCAATATACTTTCATGACAACTTCTAAAGTGTAAATTAGAAAATGGATAAATTCAACAAATAAATATTAAATTAAGATTCCAACTTCCTTTCATGGGCATAAAGATTCGCTAAAGCATTCATCATTGTTTTACTTTTAAAGAAGTTAAGTCATACTTTTGTATCACTATGATTATTTGTAAAAGTAAAGATAAATATAATTTATTAATGTTCGAATTTGAGTATTTTTAGTTTACATTTTATAGATTTATATGTTGAATAGATAAATATAGTTTATTAAATTTTGAATTTACATTTTATATGTTGAATATTTTTTTTATAGATTTATATGTTGAATAGATAAATATAGTTTATTAAATTTTGAATTTACATTTTATATGTTGAATACTTTGATTTAATTTTGGTTTATAAATAAACAACAAAATATATATAACTCTTTTACAAATACTTATGACATGACACAATGTTGAGTGTTTTTCTTTCTTAGAAAAATCTTTGTACAATAAAACCAAATGGGAAGACACTTGTATTAGTGTTTAATTTGCATTTTGTTATGTATGAAGTAATACATTTTTTTTTACCGATATTAAGAATTTTTTTATGATATTAAGAATTTTTTATGATGATTTTTTTTTATTTTTTTTAACTATTTTTTATATAAAGTGTGATATTTAAGTTCAGTGGGTTAGCTCAAGTGGATGAGTGTTTTGATTCTAAAGAGAGAGATCTCTAGGTCAAAATCCTTGATCATTAGTTTGTTGGTTGTTGGGCCTCACTTGATATTCCCACCAAGTTAGGCTTTATTTCATTCCTTAAAAAAGAAAAACGGTTCCATTCATCAAATTACTTGTTGCAACCTTTATTTCTAGACATCAAGAACCTGCTATCCATTTTCTTTGGGAACAAAATTTTGAAACTAATAAATTGTCCAAGGATTGGCCACAAAGCTTCTCACTTTCATGAACCCTCATTTTAATTTCCTTTTAGTATTAAAGTGTACTTTTTTATATAAGGCCCATTAGAGGCAAATTGAAATATCAATAGATGTTTTCATTTATAATTTTGTTATCTTTTAAAAAATTATTATTATTAT
>ML797160.1:239446-249771 GCA_009831015.1 Picea engelmannii
TTTGGGGGATCCCTAACATTTCATATTTCTCGAGGCTTTATTTGCTCAGTAATTAATATTATATAATTAATGATTTTGAAAATTAAATAAACATTAATAATAACATGTTGATTTTAAAATTAATTATATTTAACAATTGAATAAGGTGAAAACAAATAACTCAACTCTAATTCCATGGTTGATGATTTTTTTTTAAAACAAGTTTTTGAGCTCTGATATTTTCTAACGAGGGTTTCAAGGCTAGGGTTCGACGGTTACAGTTTAAGCAACGACCGGCATGGTGACCAGAGGGTGAGGGAGTAGAACTCCCTCCTACAAGCAGGTAGTGGTGGACAGAGGAAAAGGCCCACGTGGCGTGGGATTTAAGGAACCTCGGGATCCGGGACTGAGAATAATCAAGAGGTTAACCAAGGAAAAAACGACCGTGTGGGGGAGGAGGCCAGGGAAGCCCGGAACAGTACGCCAGAAACGGATAACCCTAGTGGGGTAGGTCGGCTTAATCCATGTAAGCCAAAAACAACGTTAATCCCAAAATTTATCCTGGAAGATCCCCAAACTCAACTCTTCTGGGATCACATGAAGACGCATGCCCTAATCTGCAAGTTTATGGGCCTGTGGCCCACACAAAATACTCTGTGCAGCTGAATAAAATACCAATGGAAGTCAAGTGGAGAATTTGACCTCCACCCAGGATCAAAAGGCTTCTTCACAACAGTTTTCATGAACCTAGAGGACAGAGATAAAATCTTTGAGGGGGGGGGCGTATTTCTATGCCTCAGCGGGGATGTACATGCGGCCATGGAAGGAAAACCTCTCCCCAAAGAAGGAGACTTTTAAAAACGTCTCAGTCTGGCTTAGGCTTTATTCCCTACCATTAGATTATCGGTTGTCGTCCACCTTCGAAGCGATAGGGAACAAGATGGGAAAATATGTCAAGACGTTGAAAGCAACATTAAAAGGGAGGTATACATCCTATGCAAGGATCTATATGGAGATGGATGTCTCCGGGGCTCTCCCGAAGGCCATAAGTTTGGAATTCAGGGATGAGGAATGGATCCAAAGTATAGACTGTGAGAAGATCTTGTTTCGATGTAGAAGGTGTCATGAACATGGACACCTACTAAGAGAATTCCTCTAAAAGAATGGAATAGGAAAACTCTAAACAACAACAGGATGATGACGGATTTGTGAGGCTGGATTACAAAGGCAGGGCAAATAAGAGACAAGGAAAGCCCCCCATAGGGAGTAACCCAGACGCAAGGAATAGAGAAGAAGGAAAGGGAAACCCTAAACGGGGGGAAGAAGAGGAAAAGAAAAGGAGAAAATCAAGGGAGGTAAATGAACAGGAAACCCATGCGATCATAGAAAATCAAAACACCAAAGGCAATCAGGGATGCAACGTGAGCACAATGGAAGGAGGATGCGAAGATGCAAATACCCCAATGCAGGAGGTAGACAAAGATTCATAAATGACACCAAGCGAGGTAGGAACATAATACCCATACCTCAGAGACATCGTGGAAAGGGAAGGGATAGACCTCTCGAACATATTGGAACAATGGAAAAGGTAGGGAGTCGAAAATATACCAACGGAGCAACTGGATCACATTCAATACATGTTCCTTCTTAGGGAGGAGGAAAAAACCAGAGGAACCAAGCGCATGCATGGAAAAATAGGACAACTGGGTATTAAAACTAGAGATGGACAACCACAACACTAAATCAAGTAGGCAAGGTGGAAGAAAGGGGGGAAATTAAACAATGTAGCCCTACAAGAACTAGGCGCTCTACTGATAAATTCAGGTAAGATCAAAAAGCTCTTTCCTAAATCCCCCTCGCATGTTTAAATGAAGGTTATCACTTGGAATATAAGAGGCCTGAACATCCCAAGAAAACAATGAATCCTTAAAAATAGAATGAGAAAGGAACAACTTGATATTTGTTTCATACAAGAGACAAAATGCAATCTGGACAGAATGGAAATAATTAGTAAGAAATACTAGAGCAAGTACAACTTATTGGTTGTAGAGAGTCAAAACATGGCAGGAGGAATACTCACCCTGTGGAACCCACAATCGGTGAACCTACTCTCTACTGAAGCCACGAGGCACATTTTATCTATTAAAATGAAAGTGATAGGGAACACGGAGGAGGTCCTTTGTACAAATGTGTATGGACCTCTGGCGTTGGAGGAAAAAAGAAGAATGCTCCTAGACCTAGAAAATATAAAGGAGAGGACCAGTAACCTTCATTGGATTCTGGCTGGGGATTTCAACATTATCACTACTTTGGCTGAGAAAAAAGGGGGTAACCGGAGATTGGACAGGGATGCGAAAGAATTTTCATCCTTCATAAATACAATGGAGCTAGTGGACATCAGGACAAGCAATGGCCAGTTTACTTGGAATAATAAAAGATTAGCAAACCACCATGTGGCCACAAGGATAGACAGATTCCTAGTCTTAGAATCCATCATTATGTAGGGTTTAGCATTGGATTGCAGTATCCTTCCCTGGGGGGGATCAGATCACTGTCCAGTGCAATTGGAAGCAAATGTTCAGACAACACCAAAGAACAGGCCCTTCAGATTTGAGAAATCCTGGATTGACCACCCTACCTTCAAGGAGAACATCAAAACATGGTGGCAAGAGGAACTCTCGAAACAAGGGACAAGGATGTTTAGACTACACAAGAAACTCAAGTACATAAAATAAAGACTTAAGGAGTGGAACATAGAAATTTTTGGGAACATTGAATAGGAGAAAAAAAATGATCGAGGACATAATGGGAGAGTTGCAGGAGCAATGCATCTAAGAGGGCTACACAAAGGAAAGGAAAAAAGAAGAAAACAAATTAATCCAGGATTGGGAATCAAGATGTAAGCAGGAAGAGACCATGTGGGAACAAAAATCCAAAATCATGTGGCTTAAGGAAGGGGAGAGGAATACCAAGTTCTTCCATAGGAAAACTATAGAGAGACAATCTCATAATAAAATTTTGAAGATTTGAGATTAGGATGGGATAGAAAGAGAGTCCCACCAGCACATTGAAAACACATTATTCAAACACTTCCAGGGGATAGCCAAAGAACCCAACCGGGATAAGACCGCTGCCATCCAGAGGATAATTAGGCACATCCCCAAGATGGTCACATAGTAACCTAATGTCAACCTGTGCAAACCCATAGAAAAGGAAGAAGTCGACTAAGTGGTCCAAGAGATGCCTAAGGGAAAGGCCCCGGGCCCGGATGGCTTCACGGTGGAGTTTTTCAAAGCTTGATGGGATGTGGTTAAGCATGAGATTTATGGCGTAGTGGAGGACTCCAAACGCTCAATCTCCATCTTGAAGGCACTAAATGCCACGATGATCACTTTGATCCCAAAATAAAACAAAGCCATAAATCTATATCTCTACAGGCCGATAGCTCTGCGCAATGTGGTGTATAAGATAATTTCCAAAGTCATAGCCAATAGATTGAAACCACTCCTTCCAACATTGATATCACAGGAACAGACAAGCTTTGTGGAAGGGATATAGACTCTGGATAATATCATTCAAGCCCATGAAATAATACAGACACTGAATATTCAAAGGAAAGGGGGGATGCTAATCCAGCTGGACCTGGAGAAGGCTTATGACAAAATAAGTTGGAACTACATGGCGAAGATGATGGAAGATTTTGGTTTCGACCAACATTGGATTAAATGGATCATCAACCTAGTTTCTACAACAAGCTTCTCGTTGTTAGTTAATGGAGCCCCAACCAAGCCTTTCTATCCAACGAGAGGCATAAGACAAGGGGATTCGTTATCCCCCTTCCTATTCATTCTAATGATGGAAGGGCTGAGTAGGTGTATAAAAAATGCAACGGCCGCAGGAGAAATAAAAGGCCTCAAACCGTTCGAAGATTGCTCGACCTCAACACACCAACAATTTGTGGATGACACCCGGCTACATGGCACCCCCACGGTAAAGGAAGCTAAGTCTTATACAAAAATCTTAGAGGATTTTTGAGAGGCCTCGGGGGATGAAATAAATCACTCCAAATCCATGATATATTTTTTCAATACAAATCCTGCAATCCAAAGGAACCTGGCCAACATTATGGGGTTTGAACGTAAAACACTCCCAACCAAATATTTGGGAGTCCCCTTGATGGATAGGGCGTGTAGGAATGCAATGTGGAAAGGAGTTATCAAAAAATTGTGGGAGAGGGTAAAAGAATTGGATGTACAAAGCACTAAACCTAGCCGGACAAATAATCCTCACTAAAGTGGTCCTACAAGCAATCCTGACGTTTATGATGTCGGTGTTTCCAGCCCCCAAAGGCATACTACAAAAAATCAGAGCCATCCAAAGAGATTTCTTATGGAGAGGAGCAGAGGATAAAAAGAAATGGGCCTTGGTGGCGTGGGACAAGGTGTGCAGATCGAAGAACAAAGGAGGCCTCAGGTTACAAGACCCACAAGTAACCAACGAGGCTTACGGGGAAAAGTTGTGGTAGAGATGGGTAAAGGAAAGCTCGACGCCATGGGAAAATATGTGGAAATATAAATACGCCCCAGAAGTCAACAACCAGAAGCGGATCAGGTTCATGGGCACAAGGGAGGGGTTAGCCATCTGGAATCTAGCTTGGAGAAAAAAAAATTGGATACAGAGTCATAGCTTTTGGGAAGTCAGGAATGGGAGAACATCAAGGTTCTAGGAGTACATGTGGCAACAGGAACCCAGAATGGAAACTCAAGAAAGGAAGGAGCTCAAACATGTAATGATTAGGCAAGGAAAAATGAAAGTCCATCAGTAATGGAAGCAAAGGGATGGGAACGCCAAATGGAGGATTTGGGACAAACTTAACCCACAAAATAGAGCTCAGATCGAAATGGTGACGAAAGAGGTTGAGGAGGAATTGGGGAAAAAGAAAATTGGGGTCTCGGAAGAAGAGGACCAATTGAGGTGGGGCAGGAAAAATGGGGGCGAATTCAACCTAAAAGAGGCTCGGTATTACATAGCAGGTCAGGACCAAGAAAACCTGGAGCCACACTTGGAGAGGATATGGAAGGGCCCCGAATGGCCAAAAATCAAATTGTTCGAATGGCTAGTCCTACACAAGAGGATTCTAACCTGGGAGAACCTAACAAAAAGGGGTTTCATAGGTCCCTGACGGTGCCACCTTTGTGAGGTCAAGGAAGAATCGACAGATCATCTCCTCAATGAATGCATCTATACAACCAAGATCTGGGATTGGGTGGCCTATATTTACCGCCAATCGAATCGGGTCAGGGGGATATCAGAGTGACAATCAAAGACTGGAAAGAGAGGTACAATGAAAATTAGGTGGTGAACCTTTGTTGGGGTCTGACGCCAGGGACGTTTATATGGGTGATTTGGAAGGATCAGAACAAGCAAATTTTCAAGAATGAAAGCCAATCGACCAAGCGAATAAAGGATATAATTGTATCTCAAATAAGAGAAATAGTGCAGAGCCTTAACCTTAACAATGCCAAAAGCCAAATCACAGATCAAGAGTCCTGAATTTTGGAACTGTTATATCTGAACGACTGGAGCTAGAACATACCTGTGGCTCATAATCCGCAAATCCAAATAGGAGTTGGTACCTGGGCTCCTCCTCCGACATGGTTCCTCAAACTGAATTTTGACGGGGCGACGAAAGGAAATCCAGGAGGGGCAAGAGCAGGTGGAGTAATAAGAGACAGTGGAGGAACTATCATTCGCCTGTATTTTAGGAGCATAGGAAATTCAACAAATAACGCAGCAGAGTTTGGAGCTCTAGAACTTGACCTAGATATTCTGCGAAGAGAAGGTATGACAAATACCATCGTGGAAGGAGACTCGACTCTGGTAATCAACACGATGAAGAAACTCTAGTATGGAACCAAGGTGGGAAAGGTGCAACGACATTGGCGCCTAGCGCAATCCCTACAAAAAATCAAGGAGCATATGAGAACCCTGAACACGATGGAGTTTCATTGGATTCGCGGGATGACAAATGCACTAGAAGACAGGCTAGCCAACGAGGGGGTTAAGAGGGATGGCCAGGAACTAGATGAGGCCTGGACCATAATACCCACAGGGAAACTTAGAAGGAATTGTGTCCACCTGGCGGCAAGAGATCATGGTGGCAGCTTCAAAGACGAGGGTCACATTGAGGAGGATGATGTGATGCTTCTTGAACGGACATGGGACGCAGGGAGAATATGATTGTCACAACACTTGGCCAACAATTATCATGCGGGAACACGATAGGATGTAGGTGGGTGAACATAAGGAAGTACAATACATTAGCAAGGGTCATGGTGAAATCAAGATAGAACGACCAAGCAACAGGCCAGATGTGCAAGAAGAATTAAGGCATGAGGAGATGGTGATAATCATGGAAGAATCATAAGCCCCCAGGACAAGTATGGGGATAAGAACGGTCAGATCCCAAGTGAGTAAGGGCAAAGGAAAGGACAGGGGAAGAGATCGTAACATCATGGGAAGTCGAGGCTTACCAGCCAATAATGAAGGGCGAGCTCACCACCTTGGGCAAATATTGGTAGGAGGTACATGCTCGTAGATGAGGAAACGCTATAAGAATAAGGCCAACAGACAAGATTACAACCCGAAGGTGTTAAGGAGTAAGGGTCATTTGATCCAGATTATTTTTGGCACGAAATGAGAGTGGAGAAGTAATAAATAAATGCATAGAGATATCACGGATATCCAATAATATAACATAAATGTATCAGAGATGCAACCATAAACACAGAGATACAGTAATACATGATTTCTATTAATGAAAGAAATGTACAGAGACTGTAAAAATACAGAGTGGAAGACTTGCTAGAATGGTGGGAGCTTATCTATGAGAAGAGATGTGACATATACTCGCATTGGCAAGAAGATGATTGTTACAATGAGACTCCAAAGGCCTTTTTAACATAAGTAAAATCCAAAACCCTAACCCTGGAAGATGAAAAGCCAATAGTTTTGTGGACCTCGTTTTGGGTAGTTTGGTGTATCAACTTCCCAAGGGCGTAACCTTGGCATACGATCTCTGTTTGGGGCGCACGATAGATCGTTAGAAATATATATCCAAGGACTACAATAGTTGGCAGAAAATATCATGTTAATATATTTTGACTTGACCATGCCCCAAAAAACGTCGTTTAGGGCCTTAAAATGGCTCTAGAAGTTCAGGACTCGAAAAACTGCTAAAAATAGTAAATTACCAAAATTGCCAGAAAATTGTTTTGAGCGAGTTGGAAAAGGTGGGTGGCCACCAATATCCACCTGGATCAATCCTCCATCCTTAGGAATCAATGGTCTCCATTGCGTTGAGTGCCCGGGGGAGAGGGAAAAGCGTTTGTTGAATCTGCCTCTTGATGAGTTGTTTGCCTTGTTGGGGAAGTTGTGTTGCTTAGCTTGTTGAAGGTTGTCATGAACATGTGGCTGGAAGGGTTGGAACTTTTTAACCAGTCTGGCTACATGAGATTCCTATGTGCAGAAGGAATATTTACACTTTCTTGCAATCTTTTCGACCTGCTTCTGTTGGATAGAAGGTGCTTGGGTTGAGACTGTAGTGGTTGCAGTATCCTTTTGTTCGCCCTTTGAACAGATTATGAAGAAGCTGAATTTTGTAGTATGACATACTACCTTGTGACACTGTTTAGGTGGGACAGTATTTGGAACTACCTCTCGTATTCTGTAGAGATGCCCCCAAAGTAACAAAGACACAATGGGGTTGAGACTCATAAACAACATGGTGTCTCCACATATATGGTTGGCCTAAGAGAACATCACAGACATACAATGGGGAAACATCACATAATTCCTCATCCTTGAAGGGCTAGATGTCGTATGACAACCGACACTGTTGGCTGACACGAAGATCTCATCCTTGGTGAAGCCACCCGGTGTTGTATGGTTGCGGGTGTGGTGTTGTCAACAATCCCAATTGTTTGACGACCTCTACTGAGATGAGGTTCTGCTGGCTTCTGCTATCAACAATAAAAATGCAGTGGGGTCCCCTTCACCCACATCTGTGAATGAAAAAGGCACTCCCCCTCTTCAGAATATGTTGGTTCTTCTGGTTGAATTGTTGCGGTCGCAATAATAGTAGTGGGGTATGCGTCAATGATTTGTCTTTTACTAGTATTTTCAAAATCAGATTCTGAATCAGGGTTCGTCTCCTTGTCTTTGATCTCAGCCACCAATGATTGTTTTGAGCGACATTCATCGGTGTTGTGCCAGGTGATTTTGTGGAAATCGCATCATTTTCCAGTGTCCTTCTTTGTCTTCCCGTGACCCTTCTTTTCCTGTGGCTTGGACTGGTTTTCGAGAGACTGTTTGTTAGGGTCATCTTTGTCATACTTTGGTTGTTATGGATTTGCAAACCCGAACTCTCGTTTGTTTTGGTGCTTAAATTTTTTCTCGATTGTAACAACATATCGATAAGCAACACCAAGTGATGAGATGTCCAGAAAATCCATTTCAGTTTGGATGTATCTGTGTAGAGCCCCACGATATTTCAAAACCAAATGTCGTTCGGAGTCTTTGATACCCATCTTGGTGCACAAAGTATGGAAGGTATTAGTGAAATCTGAAACTGCTTGGCCCCTCTCTTGCCGCAGTGTGGTCCATCTCATGTACTGGTCCTCGTAGTTGCCAACAGGGTAATACTGTTCCTTTACCGCATCCACAAAAAAATCCCAAGTGGGCTCGACCCCATATATTCTAGACTCCTCTGTGGAACTTTTCTCCGAGTAAGTTTCCCACCAATGTTTGACATGGGGGAGAGCTTTAAGGAGCGCGAAGGTGATATTTTCCCTGTTGAAAATATTATAAACAAAGAAATAACCTTCTAACGGATTTAACCATTTGTCTAGGGCATCCACATCTATTTGACCTTCAAATACGGGAATATAAAAATTAACCCATACCTTAAAAGGAGAGGTGCTTCCAAAGTGGTTGTTTGATGAAGATGCACCTGTCAC
Source organism: Picea engelmannii (assembly GCA_009831015.1). Taxonomy (NCBI): domain Eukaryota; kingdom Viridiplantae; phylum Streptophyta; class Pinopsida; order Pinales; family Pinaceae; genus Picea; species Picea engelmannii. The sequence goes on from ML797160.1 coordinate 248,443, forward strand.
TATCGGCAGGCGTTGAAGGATGTGGGAAAAATTCTCCATCATTTCGTCCCTCTGTCGCGTGAGAGTTTGCTCAAGCAAAAGATTGATAGGATCGTCTGCTCCGTCATTTTTCTTTTCTTCTGCCATGGAGGGTTTCTTAGGCGTGAAAGATCGATTGTCTTCAAGAGAGACAAACTCGAGACCCAACTTGCTATACTCAGACCTTGTCGGGGACATGCACTGAAAAATAATCAAGAGCAGCGTGCTCCGATACCATTGATCCAGATTATTTTCGACACAAAATGAGAGTGGAGATGTAATAAAGAAATGCACAGAGTTATCGCGGATATCCAATAATATAACAGAAATGTATCAAAGATGCAACCATAAACACAAAGATACAATAATACACGATTTCTATTAATGAAAGAAATGTACAGAGACTGTAAAAATACAGAGTGGAAGACTCGCTAGAATGGTGGCAGCTTATCTCTGAGAAGATATGCGACGGCTACTCGCATTCGCAAGAAGATGATTGTTACAATGAGGCTCCAAAGGCCTTTTAAACATAAGTAAAATCTAAAACCCTAATCCCGAAAGATGAAAATCCAACAGTTTTGTGGACCCCGTTTTGAGTAGTTTGGTGTATCAACTTCCCGAGGGCGTAACTTTGGCATACGATCTATGTTTGGGGCACACGATAGATCATTAGAAATATCTATCCGAGGACTACAATAGTTGGCAAAAAATATCGTGATCATATTTTTTGACCTGACCATGCCCAAAAAAACGTCGTTTAGGGCCTCAAAACGCTTCCGGAAGTTCACGACCCGAAAAACTGCTAAAAATAGTAAATTACCAAAATTGCTAGAAAATTGTTTTGAGCCAGTTAGAAAAGGTCAGTGGCCACCGATATCCACCTGGATCATCATTACAACATCAAGATCAGAGTTGGTAAGGAGATTATCAAAGTGAGGAATAGGAAGAACTGCTAGAGCAGGGTCTTGGGGAGACAAAGAAAAATGGCGCGCCTGAAGCACACATAGAGGAAGAGAAGCCCCCTGGGGAAGGAGATCCCAGAAAGTTCGAGGTGTTTAACTATGATTGAGCAGGCTGCGAGAGAATCAGAGAGCACCTTCCATACATTGGTCTCGCCGAAGGGGAAGGCAACAATCAACATGTGAGAAGAGGAAATAAAGGAGGAGCATAGCGACAAAGAGTGGGGTGAGATGGCGCAGGAAGCAAATTGGGTGACGGAACTGGGGGCTATGCATCCCAGGGACACCCTCTACCATAAAATGGTAGAGACTTCCTTATTCACCAAGATGTTGATTGGAAAAGTAAAATCAG
>ML797161.1:0-10341 GCA_009831015.1 Picea engelmannii
TTTTTTCCAAAAACGAGATTCACTATTTTAAAAATGATTCGCCCAAATTCTATAGGATAAAATTATTTTACCTTAAAAATCGCCAAAATTTTATAAAAACTATATAAAATAATTAGAAATTTGAATATTTTTACAAAAATATGGCCAAACATTTATAGTTGAGATATGAAGGATTAGTAAGATTCGCCAAGGTTTCTACATTTTAAAATAAATTTTCATCCTTAAAATCATCCCTACTGCTAATTAGGTCTTTTCCCAAAATGATGAACCATATAGAAGCTGCAGATGGATCTTCAAAGCTGATTTTTCCAGAATTTATGCCTCCTACAAATCAACAGTCAACTAAATATGCCATATTTTTAGGCATAAGATCATCAGATAGAGGGTTGTTCTAGACTTGAAAATATTCGACTCTAAAAACGCCAGATCTCTTGGAATTAATCATCTTTATTTTTATATTAGACTCTTGATGTATAAAAACACAATCAAATGAGAGGGAGAAGAAGGAATTTTGGTGATTTTGAAAGGAAGATACATATGTGAAATTTGTAAAAGTTAGAAGCCTGCAATATTTTGCACTCAATGATCAAACTTTCTAATGGTTAGACTATATTTTCCATGTCATTTATTTATTTATATCTTATTTGAATGCATTTGAGACTTGTGCAAAGCATTGGTTTTATCTTGTTTCACTTTAGATTTTGGTAAAGAATTTCTTGTTAGATATTTTGTTACATGATTGCATTTAAAAAACCTTTCATGTTTCTGAATAATATTTACAACTTGAAATCCTACTCTGCAAGTAAACAAATTGTGAACTTGTAGTTTCTCTTTCACCTTTTTGTCTAATTTGTCAAAATGGATGCCTTTGACTAATTAGGATGTTGTTGATGGTTTGACCTTATGACTGTGTTTATATTTTTTTCCTTTCAATTTACCCTTATAACCTGATCTTTAAGCCCAATTTCAGACAAACCAAGATTTACAAACTATTAGCATTGTTGACATGCCCCATCTTGCCCCTTAGTAGTTAGGGACAATTTTAGGGATAACATCTTTTGGCTTCATTTCCGGGGAACAAATTAACAAAGAAATATTTCCCTATGAGAACGTCAACGATCAAAGCTAGCTCTTAATGGTGAAAAAGAGTTAGACACAGAATTGTGACTGCAAGTCATTCACCTGGAGACTTCATGATCAAAAGACTCCACTAGAGGATGATCCATGTTAATAGAGAAATGAAAAGGTGGAAGGGAAAGGTCGAGTATCAACTTATGAGTTTCCTCCATGAGCTTATATTCTTTTTTATAAATTCTTTCCTATATTTCCCGTTGCATGTAAGAATAATTGTCCTATGCTTTGTATACTCAGATGACCATAAACCTACAACTGAATATTCATCCTTGAGGAAAGATGATTTTCCCTCTTATTGCATTGTTGATCTTGATCTATTTCCTTCATTTGAACCATATGAGGATCATGATGCCCATATTTCAATTCCTCCTGAATATAACTCATTTTGTAAACCTATTGATACTAAAGTTTATTCACTACCTCCTGCAATCATTGTTGTACCTTGTCATCATCTCACTAAAGTTCAGTCCAAGATTTGAGAGGGTTACAAACCTCTGAAGTTTCCATTTATCCTCCATGATTTTCGTCCTAATTTTCTAGAGTATCTTCCTAGGTTTAATGGAGAAGATCATGTTACAGCTGAGAAACACATGGAATCCTTTGAATGTTTCACAAAGAACTTTGAAATCATTAATGAGGATGTGTTTGTGATAAAATTCTCCCAATATTTACATGGAGATGATAGGCTATGGTTTAGAAACTTGAAGGCTAATTCAATAGGATCATGGGCATATTTTCATGATCCTTTCCTGAGATATTGGGGTGAGAACAAATCTTATGAGAAATACCTTTCGGAGTTTAGTGCCATGAAGCATAGGAGGGATGAGACTGTTTTCAACTTTAATCAGATATTTCAATATTTTTATCTTAGTATGACTATTGATATTCGACCATCTGAAGTTGCTGCTAAGGTATTTTACACCACAACTCATTATCATCCTTATTTAAATTTATGGCTTAGAGAAAGGATATCTTTAACCTTGCAACACATGTTTACATATGCTGAGGAAATTGAGGACAACCTTTGAGCTTGTGGAAATCTCTCAGATCATATTTGGGATGAATATGTTAATGCATAGGAACTGGAGGAAGAGTATGAACAATAGAAATCAGATCTAAACTTTCATTTGTTTCAACGCGTTGATGCATCATTTTTCAGATTCATGTTTTTCTCTAGATCTTGAAATCATCCAATCATATTTTTATACTGTCAAAGATATACAAAATTTACATCAAAAAGATGATCTTTTATATATAATACAAAGTTTTTCTAGCTATGAGTGTAAGGATAATTATGCTATGAATTTTCTTGCTGATTTTGATGAGGCTGATTATACAAATGATTATAATGAGGATGACTTTGTAGAGGACTATTGTCAATATGATGAAGAGGCATTGCCTGTTGATCAAGTTCAATATTTTGTTGAAAATATTAAGAACCTTTTTCTTGTGACTGATGAAGATATTCAAAGATCTGCTAAAGATCCAAGAAACTTTTAGCAGAAGAAACTAGTAGATGAGGAGGAACAATTTTTTATATCAACATGCATTGGATCTTATAGCAGCAAATTGATATGTGATTGTCATAATGCAGAATTTAAAGAAAGTTTTTTTTTTTTTTTCAAGATCAGATTTCCATTCAAGTGCTCAAAAGTAACAGAGGCATTTTTCATCCCTTTCATGTTTCATCTTCAGAATTGCAGAAGGAAAAATTTAGAATGAGAGAAAAGAAGTTTATACAGTCGGAACAACGAATTTGTTTCTTAGATCAGCTGGAGTTTTTTCATGTTCTTCATGATCCCATAGCAACTTACATGGAGGCAATTTTTTCATAGGTTTTCACTGTTGCAACATTCAACATGCAATTAGATTATAAAAGTAAGTACAAGTTGCTCATTAATTTTCTGCTGCAAAATTTTCAGTTTTTCTACACTCTTTCATTTAGCTGCAAACATGAAGAGTATGGTGTCAGTCAAATGATTGCTTGGCTGCATTGGAAATTCACTTTTACTTGATCAAGTTGATTCGATTGGTTAGGTGTAGGAGGTATGTTGAATAAGCTCGTAGTCGAGAATTTAGTTTTCAATTATCATCTTGTTTTGGTGTGTTGTAGATCACATGCTTAATAAATGACTCCATAGCCCAATGGAGGCACTGGTGCACAATTACATTTGTTGCGGTTTAGTATCTCAATATGAAGAATGAATTGTTTATATTAGTAAGGCATATGTCAGAGCATATAAGTAGAGAAGAGTTACTGGGTTACAAGTTATAAAGATGAAATGAATCAAGGCACTGGTCTACAATTATTAAGGTCTCACAAGGAGAACATTATCCCTAGATGGAGCCAATGCTAGTCCCTAAACCTGAATAAATTCTTTATGCTCCTAAACCTAGCCTATCCATTCATAAGCCTTCTCCTAAACCTAAATTTCCTTTATTCCTTCATATTTTATCTTTACTTGGTGTGATTAGTTTTTCTTGCATTTAGTTTCATTTTTTTCTTATAAGGTACATTTAGAATTATTTACATGTGTCAAGGCATGCCATATCATATTAGTTTGTTTATATTTTCAAAATAATATATTTTCAAAAGTTTAAATGAATAAAGGGTTTGCTACAAAAATAAGGCCATTCTTGATCATTATTTAAAGTGCGCTCGAAATATGGAGATCGCGCTAGCACATTTGAAGATCATGCAAACATATTCTATTTGAGGGTCATTGTATTTTGTCATTTCATATGTCATGTGAGCGTATTATCATTACCAAAGAATGAAATTATCTTCCTGTACCTTCAACAATTTTAGTTATTGGATATGATTTAACCCACTCATATTATCATTTGGGTAAATTCAAAGAGATATAGTATGGCATAAATGACATATGTGAGCCATAACAAGATTTTTCTATGATTAATCGTTTATGCAATTTTTTCCTATAGTTAGTTTGCAAAACAATCAAACCCTAGTTTGTGTAGAACAAGAATAGTTGTTGATCAAAGATATGTCTCCCAACAAAAGTGGTAAAATCCTCCACTTGGAACCAAAAAGAATCGAATTGCTACAAGCCTTTCCAGAAATTAGACACAAATTTGTTCAGGGATAATGGTATTAATTTTGTTGTGCTTTTAGTTGGATTACTGAGAGGGGGGTGAATCAGTAATAGAGAAATTTAATCCTTTTTAACCATATAATCCAAGTGTTATATCAATGTAGCATTATCATCCAATAAATGAAGAGTAAATAAGCAATGAAAAAAAGAAAAATCCTACACATACACAGTACACCAATGTTTTACGAGGAAACCCAAAGTGGGAGAAAACCACAAAATTATTTTTCTTATTTTTTTTGAATAATTACATTCATTGGAAGCACCAACTTCCTTTTTTTTCCAGCTGCAACTGGAAGGAGGCTCCAACCCCCTTGTTTCTCAAGCTACAACCTGAAGGAATCTCCAACTCCCCTATTATCTGGCTACGACCAGAAGGAGGCTGCAACCCCCTATGTTCTTAGGCTACAACTGGAAGGTGGCTACAACCACCTGTCCTTGCCCCATCTAACTGCCCTAAAGTAGAATTAGAATGATGGAACCACTGTCACACTATCACTGCGAGATATACCACTGTAAACTTGTACCAATAAACCTGAACCATGCATCAACCATGCATCAACTTGTACCTCAACCTGTAATCAACCTTTACCATAAACAAGTGCATCAACCATGCACCAACCTATACCAAACAACCTGTAATCAACCTGTACCATAAACAAGTGCATCCAACCATGTACCAAGTATGTACCAATCATGTGTCAACTACTCATCAACTATGACTCATCAATATGTACCAATATCATCAACTATACACTTCATGTATGTGCGAACTCATTAACTACTTGTCTCAACTATGTACTCAACATGTACCTTAACCAAAATCCCTCATCAATTTCATCATCCAAATATGATTTGTAACTTTGTAATAGAGCTGGTGTATATGATCACATACTTGCAAACCTTCCTTAACTTTCACAACAAGAGAGTAGCATTTTCATCAAACTTTTCTTTAGTCTCACATGACTAGTTTGGGATTAGTCAACAACCCTAACTTGAAATAATCATAACTATGTACCTGTAATGAATAAATATTTGAAAATAGTACAAAATGTTCTTCAGTTTTTTTTATGAAATTCCTCTAGGTGTCACTTCTTGGAACCTCTTAGAAAATGAGTTATATAAAAAATGGCATACCTTGCTGAATTTTGTCTTATTCTAGAGAGTGACCTTGTAGAGCGTGCCCCACATGGAATGTTTGTTGAATGGATATAAACATGTTACAGAGAATACTACACACTGTACTCTAACCAACACATTTGGTCTTACTGAATTTGGATCTATTATGAAGAAGCTATGATGTTTTTATCCGAAACACATGTTTTAGACTAGTTTTAGGACTAGCCACAAACCCTATTTTCCACAGAGTGTAACTACAAAAATACAACGACCCACAAGCTGAATTTTTTACCATAGATACTTGGATATGTTTCCTCAATGTCCTATCAATTTCACGGTTTTAATCACTCTATAAAAACATTTATTGTGAAAATGGTGAGATGACCTGTAAATAACATACCTTAGAAAGCATCATCAAAAGAATTTATCCTCCCTTGAATTCCATCCTTATTTTCTTCAACTTCCCTATGAAATTAGGCTTCGATTTCCTTTGGTTACCTTAGTCACCTATATATATTCAATATGCTCAAGTGTTATGTAAAATGAGAGAGCCTTGCCTCTTATTTATATCTCCAAATATCTTCCTTAGAAGCATCTTCTAGGTCACTTAACCCATTTCTAGGTCACTTAACCCATTTATAGGTCACTTAACCTATTTATAGGTCACTTAACCTATTTTCCTCATTTTTAGGGTTAACCACTTTCCATAATTAGAAAGTTATCCATTATTGTATCATTTAAATGTTCCTCCTTGACTTTGTCACCTCACTTTATCATTTAAATAATCATCTTTGATTTTGTCACTTCAATTTATTATTCAAATAATCCTTTCCGACTTTGTCACTTTACTTTATCATTTAAATAATAAATTCTTCTTTGCAAGCTCTTTGACTTCTTTGACCTTTTGGGGCTTCAAGCCAACATATGAGGGTCCTCCAACTTCGTAAGGCCATAACTCTCAAACCGTGAGGAGTTATGTGACGTTCCACATACCACCAGAAATGTCATGACATGTACTATCCATATAGAATATTATTACCTTCAAATATATTAAAACTCATACCATTATACATGAAACAACCTTGGGTCCATTACCCAAACCTTTGTGCTACCAGAATTTGCCCCCGAACTTTCTTCAAGGGTTGACATCAATGACAACCAACCTTAATAAACAATATCCCCCTTTGGAATTGATGGAAACACTCTGATGTAATACTGAAATTATGTCATGCAATACTAAAGTCATATCACTCATGCTCCCCCTGAAAACATGCCTCTGTCCTCTGCATCTCTGTGACCATTTCTCCCCCTAGAACCATGCCTCTGTCCTCTGCATCTGATGAATCTCTCCCCCTTTCTCATCAATGGAAAATGTATCTTTCCATTCGGGGTTGATCCCCCTGATTGAACTATCCTCTTTATGGTGCTTCCTCGTGTACATCTAAGACATATAAGATAAGAATTCAAAAGAATTAATTTTGGAGTAGAAACAACTCTAAGTCTCTGACGAAGATACTCAAAGGCTTACCATGGAAGTGGTTTTGTAAAGATGTCTATCACTTTTTCTTTTGTGCCCACATACTCAACTCTGATGTTCTTTTCTACAACCTGTTCTCGTAGAAAGTGATGCTTGATTGGAATGCGCTTCATCTTGGAGTGCATCACTAGGTTCTTTGAGATACTGATGTCACTTGTATTATCACAATAGATTGGAATGGGTTCATCATACTCAACCTGTATATCTGTCAATGTTTGTTTCATCCAAAGAATCTATGTACAACATGTTGTTGCTGCAATATACTCTGCCTCGGCTATAGATATAGATATTGATGATTGTTTCATGCTTAGCCATGATACTAAACACTCACCCAAGTAGAAATTTTCTCCACTAGTTCTTCGTTGGTCATCAATACTGTTGTTGCAAGAGTTGACTCTGGGCTGTAATAGAGCCAAGCCTTAGCACATTTTAAATGAAATAAAATTTGTTGATTGATCAGTCATAAGAGGCTTCTAGAACTAGGTTTGAAATAGGCCATTCACTCATTTATAGATCATAAACGAAGAGGCATGACATCATTTGTCTAATTGATTCAATAAAGAAGATGGATAGAGGATAGGAGATGAAGAAGACTGAAACAAAGAGTTAGGTATCTAATTCTGATAGGTCTATTCTTTATTTCAATCGAAGAAATAACACCAAACTTCAAATATCTGAACACAGGTCTTGTCTTACTCATAGAAAGACAGAGGAAAAGATATGAACAAATAAAACTTGTAAATAAAGCAAAACAATTAAGATGCAGGTCTTGTTCTACTCATGGAAAAACAGGGGAAAAAATGCACTTTAAGGAATGCTTTAAATTAGCTACAACAGAAGTATTATTGAATTGTAACCATTACAAGATGAATTAATGAATGGAAGGAAGAAAGAGAAGTGGTGAAAACTTCAGAAACAATAACACGGGAAGAAGACATAATTAGATAGTGACAAGGTGTAGAATCTCTTGGCATTTTGTTCTATATTTTCTAAAAATGAATGCATTACAAACCCAACCTCCAAAAGGCTCTCGGGCTGTTCCCCAACTTTTTTTCTTCAAGAAGATACAATAATATATGTCTTTTCCCCCCTTTCGAATAACTGAAAAATGATTTGGATTCCAAAATAAATCCCTCTAGAAATGAACAAGCATTTCATGTAGGTATTGAGGTTGACATCCTCCCAAAAGATAACAACAGTTACCATCAAATTCAGAAACTTTCTATCATAGAAAATGGGTCGAACTGCTGAAAACTGGGGCTGCAGTTATGGTTCTGTATCTCTCTAATCGTGATAGTTGTGTATAAAATGAAATATTTTTTTGTTCATCTATTTTTTCTTACCAAAAACCTCTCTTGGTTTCCTGAGATTCGTTTCCATTTGCCCCAGATCTGCCTTTCAAAAACATGTGTCAAACGGAGAAATTCTGAGATCCGAAAATTAAGGCTCGGAGATGGATTCGATTATCCCAATATGTGACACCTGTAGGAAAAATGAGGGACATTATTTATCTATGATGTGTTAGGCACAAAAACCTCTGACCGTTTCTCAAAATGATATTCGAGTCGCTCAGAATCATCATTTGAAAATGATGACTCATCACAGTAAAAAATGCCACATTTCTGAAAATGAACCTCATATTTCGGGGGACTTTTGAATGCCTTCTCAAGATCAAAATTAAAATATCAATGCACCAATGGAAATATTAGGATTTGTAGATGTCAATAGACCATTTGAGCGCGCAAAAAAACCTCTCCACGGCTGAGAAAATGGTTTTTTTGCTGAGGCAGTTTATTGCATATGAAAAATCTGCGATTTCGGTGGCTAACACGTCAAAAAAAAAAGTATCTTAGCTGCCGAAAGTCATGGCTTTCGGTGGCTAACAGTGCAATTTCAGAGTTCCGTAAGCCACTGAAAGTCCTAAAACCCAATTTTGGGATTTTGGGTTTCAGAACAATTGTTAAACTTTTTACGTTGATTGAACCTCTGATTGCCAAAAGCCCGAAATGGTGACGTGGCATTTGTGTGAAACCTTAATATAGTGATTTTATTTCCGTTTGTTGCATTTTTTTTGTGCCTCCTCATGAGCTCTTCCTCCATGTGGCCTAATGTGTGATTCTTAAATGCTTGGTCTCAGCCAATACACTTTCGGCAGTTAAGGGCATATGAAAACTGAGATTTAAGCTACCAAAAGTCTGCACTTTCGATAGCTAAACACTATAAATTTTTTCCTCCTAAGCTATTGTTGGCGACCGGAAGTCACTCCTGGATTGCTAGCAGGAGAAGAGCCCGAGGCCCATCAGTTTAATGTCACGATTTGTTTAAGGGTGATCAAATGGAGGAAGACTCAGAACAACATCGTGTCAACTCAGAAACCAGTCCAGGCATGCATGAAAGAGTGAGGTCTTGATAAACTCCAAACAATGGGTCGTAGTAAAGGGTGAGTAGGTGGAAGACTTACACAATAAGGGTGCAAGGGTCTATCACAGACATCCGGTTTGCAACAGACTGAAGAAGAACACATTCGAACACAAAATCCTTTCGCATTCAAATACAAATACCAAAAAACACAACAATGTCACAACAAATCCTTTATCATGACAAGATTTCTAAGTTCGCGTGAATCCTTCAACTGCGAACTCTTCGGCATAAGATGAAACCAGATGGAAAGAAAAGAAGAACTATTTGTTATAAACCAAGAAGTCTCAAACGCAGAGGCATAACCAGGAAACTAGAGTATTTGCTGAAACTTTACAGTCGGGAGCTTAGCTCTACCATCGATAGATACAAAAATGGAAAAAATGCCTACATATACTCAAAACAATCAACAACAGCGGAACCAAGAAGATGAATTGAAAGCTTTGCGTCTGCATGGCTTATGACAGTCAACATCTGAAAAGATCATGCAACTTATGTTAGACGCAATCTTAATTGTTTGACAGTTCCAACAGTGAATCGACGTGCCTTAAATTCATGGTCGTGCTCTCCCATAAAGGCGGAGGTGATATCTAACCACCACCAACTGCTTCAATAACTGTTTCTTGGGATTGAGAACGGCTCAGCCAACTCAGCTCCTCGGGATGAGGAAGACTTCTCGTGCTGCCACCTGGAACAACTGAATAGCTTGAGGGGTGGACATGGAGGCCAGCATGAAGGGAGGAAGATGGGATGTAATGGACTTACCTCTGGGTGAGAGGTTGACGTATGAAGGAATGGAACACGTGGCAGGGAACGAGTGGGTGGTGAGAAGAAGGTAAGACCACACGGACCAAAGAGGAGAGGTGAATGGATGACACACGGCAGTAAGGGAAAAGCGGAAGTGAGGATGAAATGATAGGAGGAGGGCCCACACTGGCTAAGCATCGGGCAGTTGAGGAGGGCGGGGCTGCATGAGCACCGTTGATCTGAGTGCCTCGATCGTGGCCATCGAAAAGCTGCATA
>ML797161.1:10386-22509 GCA_009831015.1 Picea engelmannii
GAATGGTCTTCATCGCCGTTGATCCGGGCGCACTGATCTGAACTGTTGGAGAGGTGCACCCCCGATTCCAGACCCCCCCCTGCTTAAAGGTAGAAAGGCAAGGGGGGTCCAGAATCCAACGCGCGCCGTTGATCCGGGCGCGCGAATCTGGACCGCTCAGACTTGCGTGTTGTTTACCATGGGCGCATTATCACCCAAAACTTAGGACAAATGGGTTTTAACCCATCCTTTCACACTCCAACCCCCTTAACAGGAAATATCACTAACATTTGGCTCCATGGGGGATAGAGTCATCCCTGTGATGCTCTAAGAACTCTTTTGCAGACTTAGTGCCTTTGTTGTTGGGATATGGAGTCATTTATTAGTCCGAAAAATAAAATAAAGACAATATTTACAAAATAAAAACAAAACGAGCCGACTGCGGCTCAAAGAAAACATTCCTTTAAGAAATGCCCATTGACTGGGCCATTAAAAACTTCATTTCCTTCCAGATCCTGCAACTTGTAAGTGTTGTTTGAAAACACTTCAAGGATCTTGAAAGGCCCGAACCAGAGGGCATCGAATTTATTGTGTTTTCCCTTTTCCTGCCTGGGTGCATCCCACTTGAGCACTAGATCACCCTGCTCGAACTCTTTCTTCTTGTTTTTTCTGTCAAAAGCCTGCTTGATCTTCTGCTGACGATTGTAAGCTCTGTCCAGGACCTGCTCTCTGATCTGCTGCACCTCCACCATTTGATGAATTCTTCTGAGCACATGGTTGGTTTCCCCCTCATAGTCTTGGAGGATACTTGCCACAGGCAAGGCAAGCTGAGTGGGGAAGACGACCTCAATCCCATAAACAAGCTGGAAGGGGGAGAGACCTAGGGATTTCTTTGTTGTCACTCAATCGGCCCAAAGTGAAAATCTGAGCTTCGAGTCCTAGGCCCTTTTATTATCTTCTAATATCCTTTTGATAAGCTTGATTAGGCTTTTATTGGAGGACTCTGCCAGTCCATTTCCCTGAGGATAGTAGGGAGTGGAGTGAATCAATGAAATCCCAAATTGTTCACAAAATTTGACCAGAGGCTCAGATCTAAATGGGGAAGCATTGTCAGTTACAATTTTGCTAGGGCAGCCAAACCTAGCTATGATGTCTTCCAGGAAGCTGATGATTACTTTGTGGGAAGTTCTTCTGGTAGGGACAGCCTCTATCCATTTAGTGAAGTAGTCGGTTGCTGTCAAAATCCATCGATGCTGACCACTTGAGGAAGGATGAATTTCCCCAATGAAGTCCAATCCCCACTGCTGAAAGGGCGCTGAGACCACCACAGGTTTTAATGGAAGGGATTTGAGATGCTGCTTTCCTGAGAATTTATGACATTTGATGCAAGCTCTAATTTCCCTGTAGACATCAGGAAATAAGGTGGGCCAGTAGTACCCAGCTCGGAGGATCTTGTGAGCTGTGGTCTTCCAAAAATAATGGCCTCCACAGAGACCGCTATGGAAATCATTCATAACCTTCTGGGCCTGATGTGGGTCTAGACACATTAGTAATACCCCCTGAGGGTATTTCCAATACAAAGCTTGGCCAATAAGACAATACCTGACAACTTTGAGATTTAAATCTCTCGCCTTGCTTTTTTCCATCCCATCAGGGGGTCTCAACTCCTGCAGGAAATACAAGATATCTTTGTACCAGGGGCATGCTGATAGTGGCACAATGCTTTGGGAACCTCTGTCAGATGATTGGGCTTGCCCATTAATAAAATTGATTTCCAAGGCTTTATAATTGGATTCGGCCAGTAGCTTGGCCAAACCCTACCCCTTTATTAGCTTGGTGGGCTTGATTTCCAGGTCGAATTCTAGGATCTTGGCGATCCATTTACCTCTTCTTCCATCTATGTCATACTGTATAAGAATGTCCTTCACAAAGGTTGAAGGAACATATGCAATGATCTTTGAGTGTAGGACGTAGACCCTGAAAGCTTTGAGAGATTTCACCAAGGCATAAGCCTGCTTCTCCATGATCTCATATCGGAGCTCTGCATCTCTTAGCGCCTTGCTAAAGAAGGAAATAGGATGCTCTTTCCCTTGATCGTTTTTCTACAACAGAACCGCTGCTACTGTGTCAAAGGAAGCAAAAGAAAATATCATAAAATCTTTAGAATAATCTGGACTGACTAGCACTGGAGCCTCAGTCAATGCTTTCTTTATTTGGTCAAAAGACTTCCTGGGTTCGGCAGTCCATTTTATTTCATGGCCATTCCTGAGCATGGTTGTGATATGTTTCACCAATTCAGCAAAATTTGAGACAAACCTCCTCAGGAAATTAATCCTTCCCAAAAATGCTTGGACCTCCTTTTTAGATCGGGGAAGTGACAGGGCCTGAATTGCCTCTACCCTGTCAGGATCAATCCTCACTCCCTCTGCTGAGACTATATGGCCTAACAACTTCCCCTCTCGCATGGCGAACAAATATTTCTTGGGATTCAGGGAAAGGCCAAACCTGCGGCACTTCAGGAAAACCCTCTTCAAATGGGAGTGGTGCTCAATATCAGTCTTGGAGAAGACCGTTATGTCATCTAAGTAAATTACCACGAACTTATCTTTTTCCCCGATGAAGGCTATGTCCATGGCTCGCTGAAATGTTGCTCCTGCGTTCATCAGCCCAAATGGCATCTTGGCATACATGAACATGCCCCAAGGAGTGGTGAAGGCTATTTTTTCTCTGTCTTCAGGCATGACTGATATCTGATTATAGCTAGAAAAGCCATCAATCATAGATATCATAGACACACCAGTGACCCTCTGCAATATATGTTCCATGTTGGGCAGGGGGTAATTATCCTTCCTTGAACTCCTGTTCAGGTTCCTGAAATCGACACAGAGTCTGATTTCTCCGCTCTTCTTTCTTACTGGGACCAAATTGGCTACCCAGCTAGAGTATCTCAAGGGGACTATGATTTGGGCATCCAACAACTTTTTCACCTCCCTCTCCATGACAGGTAACATCGTAGGATTTATCTGTCTCAACTTCTGCTTAAAAGGTCTAGCCTCCTCTTTCAGTGGGATCTTGTGCTCAATGACTGATGTATCGTATGTCTTGAGGTCTTCATAGGTCCATGCGAACACGTCAGCAAACTCCCTCAACAACTCAGCATACCCGATTCTCTGCTCCTCAGTCAAACTCTTTGACAGCTTGACCAACTTGGGCTCCTCTGATGTGCCTATGTTGCACTCAGTCATATCAACATCATCTCTTGAAATTCTGCCCTTTATCGCCACATCATTCCCATCGAACAATCTTTCTAATGGGATTAGACCTCTTGGTATATGATTGCTCGACAGTTGAATAATTTGATGATCAACAACTTTATTCAACAACTCACCAGGGTGGTGGTCAGTTTCCTCGTCAGGGTCCTCATCTATATGCAATGCAGAGAAGTCATCGATGGATTGGAGGAATTTCTCGATCTCCTGATCATCTTCAAATACCTTCCAATGTTTGACATTGTCTGGTACGGAGGGCCTGTATCTTATTTCCACCTCTGATCTATCAGCGGGTAGCGCAGGAGCTTCGAACAAACTAGCTGAGAAGGCTTGGAAGTCGGCTGGGGCATTTTCTTCCCTTGGAATGAAAGAGATGTTGAAGGCCAGGAAGAAACTGTCAATTAGATCCCACACCTCGTTCTTGTAATTCTTGAGGTGAGGGTGCTTGGTCTGATAGATGCTTTTGACCTGCTAGACAATTAATTCTGCATCCCCGAACACAGCCATTTCCCTGATTCCCATTTCTTTTGCAGCCCTTAATCCCATAACCAGAGCTTCATATTCTGCCACATTATTGGTAACTTCAAATTTCAGCTTGTATGACAGTGATATGATTTCCTGAGAAGGAGATTTGAATACCACTCTGGCACCTGCACCTATACTGGAAGAAGCTCCATCAAAGAACATCTTCCAAACAGAGGTGTTTGGAGGAGGCATCCCCTGATTAAGATTGAGCTTCTTTCTGATCTGTAAAGGGGTCTCAGGTTCATCAGTGACCTGCAATAAGCTAGATCCTAAGTCATTATCTAAGGCATAGATGGGATGATTAGTGGGGTTTTCTTCATCACTGACTATGTAGGCTAGCTGGGCTTCTCTGTATAATCTCCTATGTTCCCCCCCAAAGACCGGGATGGTGGCATATGTGAGGTCCATCTGCAAGGTTCCCCCCAGTCTCTTTATCCAGGATCTTGACAACAACATGCCAAACTTAGGGGGGACATCAGCTACCACAATATCCATGACCATACTCTTCATGGGTAGCTGAAACAGGGAAACTACCAAGTCCTTGATGACTCCCAAACACTGTACCCTCCTGGAGTAAAAGGAATAGAGGTCATGATAGGCTTTGGTGACTTATAATCCTAATTCTTCCATGACGGCTTTAGGCATGAGGTTGTGGGAGGCCCCTGAATCCATTAAGCAATTATGCAACACTTTGTCATGTATGTTCAGGGAGGTGTAGAAGGGAGGGGATGAATCATCTCTGTCTTCTACCATGGGACCTAGGATCACTACAGGCCTTTCATCTTGGAGGCTTATGAAGTTTGTGGAAGGGCTAGAGGCTTCAGATTTCAACAGGTCAGAGAAGCATTTTTTGAATTCCCCATGTTTGATTAACTCAGTGAGGGGCACAGGGATTCTGATCTTTTGAATTTCATGCTCGAAATTAAAAGAAGATGTAGGCTTTGGAATTTCTTTAATCTCAGGAGCATGATTTTGGATAATAGGGGAGAGAGGTTGGGCCTTCTTACCTCTGTGGYTGTMTKTTACCTCGTCARYAGGCTTCTCTGCTCTGGTGGATRACTYAGGAACATCAGGTRYTGYTGCCCTCTTGTMTGATCTCAGGTTATACCTGCCTCGRCCACCRCCARCTTTGTCTCCCTTGCTTAGTTYATTTAGCTGAYTGTTCATRAGGGATTCCTCATATGCTGACTTAGTTAAGTGGGGGAAAGGAGGAGTGACTTCTAYAGAGTGGATTTTAGGYTCAGGCTCRTYTGWTTCKCTTTCTTCTTCATCAGCTACAAAATTGTTCWGGAARGGAGCCTGAATCCTTTGGTCATCTCTGTCCCTTTCCTTCTCTTTGTGCATAGTTGGAGGAGCAAAATTGTTTGGCCTTCTGAAACCTCCTCTGTTCTCGATGTTCTGAGGGCCTTTGTTCATTTGTTTTCTTTCCGTTTTTAATCTCTCCATATCTTCTTTTAGAACGTTCACCAGCTGGGTCAACTCATTTACTTGAGGGTAGGGAAAGGATGGGTCGGAGATGTTGGAGCCAGAAACCGAGGCTTCTGACTTTCCTTTTCTTCTATCTGTGTCAGCCTTGTTCCTCAACCTGTCGGCTGCTAGTAT
The DNA here is from genome assembly GCA_009831015.1 of Picea engelmannii. NCBI lineage: Eukaryota > Viridiplantae > Streptophyta > Pinopsida > Pinales > Pinaceae > Picea > Picea engelmannii. The sequence continues at coordinate 15,762 of ML797161.1, forward strand.
ATTAGATTCCACCTCTATAGCTGCATCTTGCATCTGAGCTAAATAGGTGGTTCTTCTTTCTCTTAATACGAGACAGAAATCAGGGTCAAATGCACTAGCATATGAAATTTGAGCAGAGGCTTCTGAAGGCTTTATTTCCGCAGGAATCTTGTTATACATCTTATTGAACCTTTTGGAGAATTCAGAGACTGACTCCCCTTCTTGCTTCTTCAGAGACCCAAACTCAGTCATGTAATAAATGTAATCTTTCCTATATCCCCACTGCCTCAGGAAAACATTATCCAGGGCTTCAATACCAGCAATAGATCCAGGGGCCAGTCCCCTGAACCACTTCCTCACCTCACCATCCAAGCTCTGGACGAAAACTCTCATCCAGACATCTTCATTTTCAATATTGAGGTTGTCTGCATAACTGTAAAAAGTAGCTAAGTGCTCTTCAACAGTTATATCTCCCTCCCCAGTGAACTTGGGCATATACTTCAAGTAGTCTCCAACAGGGAGAGGATTCATGGGATGAGGCAGGACCAAAGGAGCATATCTAGCAGCGACTATGGCATCCATTCTGTTCTATGGGGGATTAACACCAGCCATAGGGACGTTGAGTGGAGAAGACCTCGGAGGATATGGAGTGTGAAAAGGTGAGGTAGGAAAAGAGGTCCTCACAGGAGATGACGGGGAAAACAGAGAGAAGTCCAAGGGGCTTGAATGTACATGTGTCTCTCTCTGCGCAACAGTAGTAATCAAAGGAGGAGTGGTGAAACCTCCTGAGGGGGAAGTGACAAGGATCTCTCCTTATGATACTAGACCAGGAGGAGAAAACTCAGCAGGAACACTCCCGAAGTTTAGAAAACGGGAAACCTCAGAGGAAGTACGACTAGGAAGCTGAAAATCAGAAAATGGAGTTTTCACATAAGGGGATGGCGTATTACCTTTTTCATCGATGGGAACTTCTCCTGCAGATCTCTTTCCCTTTCTACGCACCGCTTCTAGGTCTTCTTCTGGTGTGGCTAAAGGCAGGTGTGGATTAGACCTCGTGTGTCTACCTCTCGAAGCCACAACTGATAGAACAGGTTCTTCCCCAATGGAGTCGTCACAGTGGAGTCGCCAGGTGCACAGTAGCAATCTTCTAGTTCTGATATTTGATGCACCTTCAGAAATCAATTGATATTTGTCGTTCAATCCCAGGGAATATCTTCAAAATCGTCCCCGGAAACGGCGCCAGAAATGTTGGCGGCCGAAAGTCACTCCTGGATTGTTAGCAGGAGCAGAGCCCAACGCCCATCAGTTTAATGTCACGATTTGTTTAAGGGTGATCAAATGGAGGAAGACTCAGAACAACATCGTGTCAACTCAGAAACTAGTCCAGGCATGCATGAAAGAGTGAGGTCTTGATAAACTCCAAACAATGGGTCGTAGTAAAGGGTGAGTAGGTGGAAGACTTACGCAAGAAGGGTGCAAGGGTCTATCACAGACATCCGATTTGCAACAGACTGAAGAAGAACGCATTCGAACACAAAATCATTTCGCATTCAAATAAAAATACCAGAAAACACAACAATGTCACGACAAATCCTTTATCATGACAAGATTTGTAAGTTCACATGAATCCTTCAACTGCGAACTCTCCGGCATAAGATGAAACCAGATGGAAAGAAAAGAAGAACTGTTTGTTATAAACCAAGATGTCTCAAACGCAGAGGCATAACCAGGAAACCAGAGTATTTGTTGAATCTTTACAGTCGGGAGCTTAGCTCTACCATCAATAGATACAAAAATGGCAAAAATGCCTACATATACTCAAAACAATCAACAACAGCGGAACCAAGAAGATGCATTGAAAGATTTGCGTCTGCATGGCTTCTAACAGTCAACATCTGAAAAGATCGTGCAACTTATGTCATATGCAATCTTAATTGTTTGACAGTTCCAACGGCGAATCGACGTGCCTTAAATTCATGGCCGTGCTCTCCCATAAAGGCGGAGGCGATATCTAACCACCACCAACTACTTCAATAACTGCTTCTTGGGATTGAGAATGGCTCAGCCAACTCAGCTCCTCGGGATGGGGAAGACTTCTCGTGCTGCCACCTGGAACAACTGAATAGCTTGAGGGGTGGGCATGGAGGCCAGCGTGAAGGGAGGAAGACGAGATGTAATGGACTTGCCTCCAGGTGAGAGGTTGACGTATGAAGGAACGAAACACGTGGCAGGGAACAAGTGGGTGGTGAGAAGAAGGTAAGACCACGTGGACCAAAGAGGAGAGGTGAATGGATGACACACAACAACAAGGGAAAAGTGGAAGTGAGGATGAAATGATAGGAGGAGGGCCCACACTGGCTAAGCATCGGGCAGTTGAGGATGGCGGGGCTGCATGAGCGTCGTTGATCTGAGCGCCTCGATCGTGGCCGTTGAAAAGCTGCATATGGGATTCCGGACCCCCCCCCTCCACTTAAAGGTAGAAAGGCGGGGGGGGTCCGGAATGGTCTTCATCGCCGTTGATCCGGGCGCGCTGATCTGAACTGTTGGAGAGGTGCGCCCCCGATTCCGGACCCCCCCCGCTTAAAGGTAGAAAGGCAAGGGGGGTCCAGAATCCAACGCGCGCCATTGATCCGGGCGCGCGAATCTGGACCGCTCAGACTTGCGTGTTGTTTACCATGGGCGCATTATCGCCCAAAACTTAGGACAAATGGGTTTTAACCCATCCTTTCGCACTCCAACCCCCTTAACAGGAAATATCACTAACAGCTACCGAAAGCCACAATTTCAATATTTTTTCTAACAAATACAACCTTCCCAATCTGCATTTGTGTAGGCAATAAGAGATATATCCTTTTCTTTTGGATACCATAATCCAAACTCTTATGTTCCTTTGAGATATCTGAAAATTCTCTTCACTGCTAATACATATGATTCCTTTGGTGTTGTTTGAAATCGTGCCACCTGTCCAACTGCTTGCATTACATCTAGTATGGATTATCCCACATACAGTAGGCTTCCAATCATTGACATGTAGTGCCTCTGATATGTAGACTTTGAGTCATCATATTTTCTTAACTTGCAACTGGTTTGCATGGGAGTGATAATTGGTTTGCAATCTTCCATTCCGAACCTCTTTAGCATTTCTCTAATATACTTGGTTTGAGAAATAAAAATTCCTTGGTTGCTTTGATGTATCTGAAGTCCCAAAAATAATGATAGTTCTCCAAGTAATGACATTTCAAATTCATTCTGCATATCCTTTGCAAATTTCTGGCTTAACCTGTCATCATCACTACCAAAAATAATATCTTCAACATAAATTTCAATTAATAAAATATTACCTTGACTTACCTTGATGTAGAGGTTGTTGTCTGGACTTCCTTTTCAAAACCCTGCCTATTGTAGGTATTTATCTAGTCTAGATTACATTTGGTCACACATTTGACTCACACTTGGAAGATTATGTTTCATATCTTCTACTAGTAGAACATTTTCTACCTTGCTATTCTTGTTCCCAATTTCGACTGTTCCTTTTCCAATGATTTTAGTTGAATCATCATTTTTGAAGGAGCCTGATCCATCTCTTTCCTTTCGTAATGTAAGAAACCTGTCTCTATCACCTATAATGTCTTTCGAATAGCCACTGTAAACATACCAACCACGTTTATTCTACTTAGCTTGTAGAGAAAGTGTGCAGTCTTCATTAATATATTGATCCTGCTTTCTTATCCATGTCCTTTTCTGAGGTTCCTGTCTGTGACTGTTGTTATCCTATTGCGGTTCTCTAGGAGGGACTGCCATTCTACAATGTTTGGCCATGTGTCCAAAATTGTTACATTTGTAACATTTCACTTTAGTGCTCAAATATTCAAACCTGTTGTAACTTCTTCTCTGTGTTTCACTAGGCTTTCTTGGATAACCCCTTTGTGTATGACTTTCAAAGTTGTTTTTGTTCCTGTTGTTAGCTCTACAATTCACAGCTTTATGTCCAAAATTATTACATGAATAACATAAACCAAAAAATATAGTTTGATACCTAGGAGTTGAAGATCTTCTGAAAGGAGGTACTCTTATAAATTCGTCTTCTTCCCGAGGCCTATCTGTCGGTTGTTGATTCTGAAATATAAATCTTCTTGGTGGAGGAGTGTCCATGTAATCTTCCTATCCCCCTTGATTATTTCTTCATAGATTTTTGGATATGTTTCTTGCTCTGTTGTTTTGGAGCTTGATCATTTTTCTGTCTGATTGTATCCAGGTCCGGACTTGTCGTGATGAGATTTTTGACTGTTGATAATGTCATCCAAAACTGTTGAGTTGTTTTGCATATTTTTATTTTGAAGATCCTTTCTTAATGTGACAATCTCTGGTTCCAAATTTCCAATGATCTTGTCTTTTTCTTCTAGTTGTTCTTTGAGTGCTTCTTCAATTCTTTTATCTTCTTCTATTTGAACCTTCAAATTTGTGATCATTTGTTCTATTTCTTGAGTGTCTTCTTTCTTGTCTAGTTTTGCTTGTAGTTTATTGTTTTTCTTCTTTTCTCTTTTGATAACTTCTATGACACACATTAATTCCTCTTGGTAGTCAACTTATACCTCTTCAATTTCTTCTTCGACTTATTCATATTCTTCTTCAATGATCTAAAAATGAAGAAGACTTGTAATCTTGAAAATATTTGCAAGTTTACAAGTCTATTTTCAAGATTACAAATCTTCTTCATTTTTAGATCATTCAAAGTCTTCTTTATCAGAGTATTCTACTGCCATGAATAGAACTCTTTATGTCTCACTGCCACTAACTTCATCTTCATTTGATGATGAGATGTCAAGATGTCTTCTTTGGTGCATAAGATTTTCTTGAAAACTTTATTTGTGGTTCTTTTACCTTTATATGTTTGTTTGCCTTTTGAGTAACCTTCATCATTTCTCTTTTTATTATAAGGACATTTGTTAGAAAAATGACCAATACCATCACAATTAAAACAAATTAAAGGAAGCTTACCTATATACCTACCGTCGGTTCCCTTGTTTGGTCTTTTGACAAAATTGGCCACTTCTTCATCATCTTCCGAGACGTCACTGTTGCTGCTATGTTCTTCTTTTTTCCTTCCCTTTTGATTTGACTTTTTTTATTCTTTAAAGGTTGCTTCTTTTATATATGTATTTTCTTGTTCAGTTCTCATTTCATATGCTGTGAAGATTCCATGTAATTCGACCATGCTTATTGAGTTTAGATCTAATATTTCTTCTAGTGTTGATATCTTAGGGTCAAATATCATAGGAAGAGATCTTAGTACTTTTTGAACAATTACAGATTCTTTGATTTCTTCTCCCAATCCTATGATTGCATTTATTGTTTAATCAAATCATAAAAAGTAAGCTGCACTATTATCATCTTCCTTCATCTTAAGTTGTTTGAATTGACCTCTGTAAGTTTGAAGCTTTATTTCTTTGACTTTTGAATCTCCTTCATAAATATTTTGAATTTTGTCCCAAATCTCTTTAGCGGATTTACAATGTGCAACTTTGGTGAATACCATTTCACTAACACCATTCAAAAGTGCATTTTTGGCTTTGGAATTATTCTGATCGAGTTTCACTGCTTTGTCATTTGTTGGCGGAACTGATGGTGTTGTGTATCCATCTACAATTGATTGCCAAATTTCAAATCCCTATGCCTGTGTATATGTTTTCATCCTTATGATCCAAAATGCATACTTCTATCCATTGAACTGTGGTATTCCATTTTTATACAAGTTGTTGCTATCCATGATCTACCTTTCAGTGGTTAAACTAATTTTTGAAGGAACCTTCTCTAATATCAATTGTTGGATTATTGAGAGGGGGGAGGGGGGGTGAATCAGTAATAGAGAAATTTAATCCTTTTAAACAATATAATCCAAGTGTTATATCAATGTATCATTATCATCCAATAACTACAGAGTAAATAAGAAATGAACAAATGAAAAATCATACACATACGAACCCATAAGCGGGAGAAAACCACACAATGTTTTTTCTTATATGTCTTGAAGAATTACATTCATTGGAAGCACCAACTTCCTTTTTTTTTCCAACTACAACTGAAAGGAGGCTCCAACCCCCTTTTTTATCAGTCTACAACCTGAAGGAAGCTCCAACTCCCTTATTCTTTACCTACAACCAGAAGGAGGCTACAACCCCCTATGTTCTCCGGCTACAACCGGAAGGTGGCTACAACCACCTGTCCTTGCCCCATCCAACTTCCCTAAAGTAGAAGTAGAATGATGGAACCACTGTCATACTATCACTGTGAGATATACCGTTGTAAACCAATACCAATAAACCTAAACCATGCATCAACCATGCATCAACTTGTACCTCAACCTGTAATCAACCTGTACTATAAACAAGTGCATCAACCATGCACCAAACTGTACCAAACAACCTCTAATCAACCTGTACCATAAACAAGTGCATCAACCATGCACCAAAATGTACCAAACAACCTCTAATAAACCTGTACCATAAACAAGTTTATCCAAACATGTACCAAGTATGTACCAATCATGTGTCAACTACTCATCAATTATGAATCATCAATATGTACCAACAACATCAACTATACACCTCATGTATGTACCAACTCATCAACTACTTATCTCAACCATGTACCCAACATGTACCTTAACCAAAATCCCTCATCAATTCCATCATCCAAATATGATTTGTAACTCTGTAATATACCTGGTGTATATGATCACATAACTGCAAACCTTCCTTAACTTTCACAA
>ML797161.1:29968-46114 GCA_009831015.1 Picea engelmannii
AGAGTATATTGCAGCAACAACATGTTGTACATAGATTCTTTGGATGAAACAAACATTGACAGATATACAGGTTGAGTATGATGAACCCATTCCAATCTATTGTGATAATACAAGTGACATCAGTATCTCAAAGAACCTAGTGATGCACTCCAAGATGAAGCGCATTCCAATCAAGCATCACTTTCTACGAGAACAGGTTGTAGAAAAGAACATCAGAGTTGAGTATGTGGGCACAAAAGAAAAAGTGATAGACATCTTTACAAAACCACTTCCATGGTAAGCCTTTGAGTATCTTCGTCAGAGACTTAGAGTTGTTTCTACTCCAAAATTAATTCTTTTGAATTCTTATCTTATATGTCTTAGATGTACACGAGGAAGCACCATAAAGAGGATAGTTCAATCAGGGGGATCAACCCCGAATGGAAAGATACATTTTCCATTGATGAGAAAGGGGGAGAGATTCATCAGATGCAGAGGACAGAGGCATGGTTCTAGGGGGAGAAATGGTCACAGAGATGCAGAGGACAGAGGCATGTTTTCAGGGGGAGCATGAGTGATATGACTTTAGTATTGCATGACATAATTTCAGTATTACATCAGAGTGTTTCCATCAATTCCAAAGGGGGATATTGTTTATTAAGGTTGGTTGTCATTGATGTCAACCCTTGAAGAAAGTTCGGGGGCAAATTCTGGTAGCACAAAGGTTTGGGTAATGGACCCAAGGTTGTTTCATGTATAATGGTATGAGTTTTAATATATTTGAAGGTAATAATATTCTATATGGATAGTACATGTCATGACATTTCTGGTGGTATGTGGAACGTCACATAACTCCTCACGGTTTGAGAGTTATGGCCTTACGAAGTTGGAGGACCCTCATATGTTGGCTTGAAGCCCCAAAAGGTCAAAGAAGTCAAAGAGCTTGCAAAGAAGAATTTATTATTTAAATGATAAAGTAAAGTGACAAAGTCGGAAAGGATTATTTGAATAATAAATTGAAGTGACAAAATCAAAGATGATTATTTAAATGATAAAGTGAGGTGACAAAGTCAAGGAGGAACATTTAAATGATACAATAATGGATAACTTTCTAATTATGGAAAGTGGTTAACCCTAAAAATGAGGAAAATAGGTTAAGTGACCTATAAATAGGTTAAGTGACCTATAAATGGGTTAAGTGACCTAGAAATGGGTTAAGTGACCTAGAAGATGCTTCTAAGGAAGATATTTGGAGATATAAATAAGAGGCAAGGCTCTCTCATTTTACATAACACTTGAGCATATTGAATATATATAGGTGACTAAGGTAACCAAAGGAAATCGAAGCCTAATTTCATAGGGAAGTTGAAGAAAAGAAGGATGGAATTCAAGGGAGGATAAATTCTTTTGATGATGCTTTCTAAGGTATGTTATTTACAGGTCATCTCACCATTTTCGCAATAAATTTTTTTCTAGAGTGATTAAAACCGTGAAATTGATAGGAAATTTAGGAAACATATCCAAGTATCTATGGTAAAAAATTCAGCTTGTGGGTCGTTGTATTTTTGTAGTTACACTCTGTGGAAAATAGGGTTTGTGGCTAGTCCTAAAACTAGTCGAAAACATGTGTTTCGGGTAAAAAAATCATAGATTCTTCATAATAGATCCAAATTCAGTAATACCAAATGTGTTGGTTAGAGTATAGTGTGTAGTATTTTGTGTAACATTTTTAGATCCATTCAACAAACATTCCGTGTGGGGCACGCTCTACAAGGTCGCTCTCTAGAATAAGACAAAATTCAGCAAGGTATGCCATTTTTTGTATAACTCATTTTCTAAGAGGTTCCAAGAAGTGACACCTAGAGGAATTTCATAAAAAAAACTGAAGAACATTGTGTACTATTTTCAAATATTTATTCATTATAGGTACATAGTTATGATTATTTCAAGTTAGGGTTGTTGACTAATCCCAAACTAGTCATGCGAGACTAAATAAAAGTTTGATGAAAATGCTACTCTCTTGTGAAAGTTAAGGAAGGTTTGCAAGTATGTGATCATATACACCAGCTCTATTACAAAGTTACAAACCATATTTGTATGATGAAATTGATGAGGGATTTTGGTTAAGGTACATGTTGAGTACATAGTTGATACAAGTAGTTAATGAGTTGGCACATACATGAAGTGTATAGTTGATGATGTTGGTACATATTGATGAGTCATAGTTGATGAGTAGTTGACACATGATTGGTACATACTTGGTACATGGTTGGATGCACTTGTTTATGGTACAGGTTGATTACAGGTTGTTTGGTATAGGTTGGTGCATGGTTGATGCACTTGTTTATGGTAAAGGTTGATTACAGGTTGAGGTACAGGTCGATGCATGGTTGATGCATGGTTCAGGTTTATTGGTACAAGTTTACAGTGGTATATCTCGCAGTGATAGTGTGACAGTGGTTCCATCATTCTAATTCTACTTTAGGGTGGTTGGATGGGGCAAGGACAGGTGGTTGTAGCCACCTTCCAGTTGTAGCCTAAGAACATAGGGGGTTGTAGCCTCCTTCTGGTCATAGCCAGATAATAGGGGAGTTGGAGATTCCTTCAGGTTGTAGATTGAGAAACAAGGGGGTTGGAGCCTCCTTCCAGTTGCAGCTGGAAAAAAAAGGAATTTGGTGCTTCCAATGAATGTAATTATTCAAAAAAAATAAGAAAAAGAATTTTGTGGTTTTCTCCCACTTTGGGTTTCCTCATAAAACATTGGTTTACTGTGTATGTGTAGGATTTTTCTTTTTTTCATTGCTTATTTACTCTTCATTTATTGGATGATAATGCTACATTGATATAACACTTGGATTATATGGTTAAAAAGGATTAAATTGCTCTATTACCGATTCACCCCCCTCTCAGTAATCCAACTAAAAGCACAACAAAATTAATACCATTCTCCCTGAACAAATTTGTGTCTAATTTCTGGAAAGGCTTGTAGAAATTCGATTCTTTTTGGTTCCAAGTGGAGGAGTTTACCACTTTTGTTGGGAGACATATCTTCGATCAACAACTATTCTTGTTCTACACAAACTAGGGTTTGATTGTTTTGCAAACTAACTATAGGAAAAACTTGCATAAACGATTAATCATAGCAAAATCTTGTTATGGCTCACATATGTCATTTATGCCATACTATATCTCTTTGAATTTACCCAAATGATAATATGAGTGGGTTAAATCATATCCAATAACTAAATTGTTGAAGGTACAGGAAGATAATTTCATGCTTTGGTAATGATAATACGCTCACATGACATATGAAATGACAAAATACAATGACCCTCAAATAGAATATGTTTGCATGATCTTCAAATGTGCTAGCGCGATCTCCATATTTCGAGCGCACTTTAAATAATGATCAAGAATGGCCTTATTTTTGTAGCAAACCCTTTATTCATTTAAACTTTTGAAAATATATTATTTTGAAAATATAAACAAACTAATATGATATGGCATGCCTTGACACATGTAAATAATTCTAAATGTACCTTATAAGAAAAAAATGAAACTAAATGCAAGAAAAACTAATCACACCAAGTAAAGATAAAATATGAAGGAATAAAGGAAATTTAGGTTTAGGAGAAGGCTTATGAATGGATAGGCTAGGTTTAGGAGCATAAAGAATTTATTCAGGTTTAGGGACTAGCATTGGCTCCATCTAGGGATAATGTTCTCCTTGTGAGACCTTAATAATTGTAGACCAGTGCCTTGATTCATTTCATCTTTATAACTTGTAACCCAGTAACTCTTCTCTACTTATATGCTCTGACATATGCCTTACTAATATAAACAATTCATTCTTCATATTGAGATACTAAACCGCAACAAATGTAATTGTGCACCAGTGCCTCCATTGGGCTATGGAGTCATTTATTAAGCATGTGATCTACAACACACCAAAACAAGATGATAATTGAAAACTAAATTCTCGACTACGAGCTTATTCAACATACCTCCTACACCTAACCAATCGAATCAACTTGATCAAGTAAAAGTGAATTTCCAATGCAGCCAAGCAATCATTTGACTGACACCATACTCTTCATGTTTGCAGCTAAATGAAAGAGTGTAGAAAAACTGAAAATTTTGCAGCAGAAAATTAATGAGCAACTTGTACTTACTTTTATAATCTAATTGCATGTTGAATGTTGCAACAGTGAAAACCTATGAAAAAATTGCCTCCATGTAAGTTGCTATGGGATCATGAAGAACATGAAAAAACTCCAGCTGATCTAAGAAACAAATTCGTTGTTCCGACTGTATAAACTTCTTTTCTCTCATTCTAAATTTTTCCTTCTGCAATTCTGAAGATGAAACATGAAAGGGATGAAAAATGCCTCTGTTACTTTTGAGCACTTGAATGGAAATCTGATCTTGAAAAAAAAAAAAAAACTTTCTTTAAATTCTGCATTATGACAATCACATATCAATTTGCTGCTATAAGATCCAATGCATGTTGATATAAAAAATTGTTCCTCCTCATCTACTAGTTTCTTCTGCTAAAAGTTTCTTGGATCTTTAGCAGATCTTTGAATATCTTCATCAGTCACAAGAAAAAGGTTCTTAATATTTTCAACAAAATATTGAACTTGATCAACAGGCAATGCCTCTTCATCATATTGACAATAGTCCTCTACAAAGTCATCCTCATTATAATCATTTGTATAATCAGCCTCATCAAAATCAGCAAGAAAATTCATAGCATAATTATCCTTACACTCATAGCTAGAAAAACTTTGTATTATATATAAAAGATCATCTTTTTGATGTAAATTTTGTATATCTTTGACAGTATAAAAATATGATTGGATGATTTCAAGATCTAGAGAAAAACATGAATCTGAAAAATGATGCATCAACGCGTTGAAACAAATGAAAGTTTAGATCTGATTTCTATTGTTCATACTCTTCCTCCAGTTCCTATGCATTAACATATTCATCCCAAATATGATCTGAGAGATTTCCACAAGCTCAAAGGTTGTCCTCAATTTCCTCAGCATATGTAAACATGTGTTGCAAGGTTAAAGATATCCTTTCTCTAAGCCATAAATTTAAATAAGGATGATAATGAGTTGTGGTGTAAAATACCTTAGCAGCAACTTCAGATGGTCGAATATCAATAGTCATACTAAGATAAAAATATTGAAATATCTGATTAAAGTTGAAAACAGTCTCATCCCTCCTATGCTTCATGGCACTAAACTCCGAAAGGTATTTCTCATAAGATTTGTTCTCACCCCAATATCTCAGGAAAGGATCATGAAAATATGCCCATGATCCTATTGAATTAGCCTTCAAGTTTCTAAACCATAGCCTATCATCTCCATGTAAATATTGGGAGAATTTTATCACAAACACATCCTCATTAATGATTTCAAAGTTCTTTGTGAAACATTCAAAGGATTCCATGTGTTTCTCAGCTGTAACATGATCTTCTCCATTAAACCTAGGAAGATACTCTAGAAAATTAGGACGAAAATCATGGAGGATAAATGGAAACTTCAGAGGTTTGTAACCCTCTCAAATCTTGGACTGAACTTTAGTGAGATGATGACAAGGTACAACAATGATTGCAGGAGGTAGTGAATAAACTTTAGTATCAATAGGTTTACAAAATGAGTTATATTCAGGAGGAATTGAAATATGGGCATCATGATCCTCATATGGTTCAAATGAAGGAAATAGATCAAGATCAACAATGCAATAAGAGGGAAAATCATCTTTCCTCAAGGATGAATATTCAGTTGTAGGTTTATGGTCATCTGAGTATACAAAGCATAGGACAATTATTCTTACATGCAACGGGAAATATAGGAAAGAATTTATAAAAAAGAATATAAGCTCATGGAGGAAACTCATAAGTTGATACTCGACCTTTCCCTTCCACCTTTTCATTTCTCTATTAACATGGATCATCCTCTAGTGGAGTCTTTTGATCATGAAGTCTCCAGGTGAATGACTTGCAGTCACAATTCTGTGTCTAACTCTTTTTCACCATTAAGAGCTAGCTTTGATCGTTGACGTTCTCATAGGGAAATATTTCTTTGTTAATTTGTTCCCCGGAAATGAAGCCAAAAGATGTTATCCCTAAAATTGTCCCTAACTACTAAGGGGCAAGATGGGGCATGTCAACAATGCTAATAGTTTGTAAATCTTGGTTTGTCTGAAATTGGGCTTAAAGATCAGGTTATAAGGGTAAATTGAAAGGAAAAAAATATAAACACAGTCATAAGGTCAAACCATCAACAACATCCTAATTAGTCAAAGGCATCCATTTTGACAAATTAGACAAAAAGGTGAAAGAGAAACTACAAGTTCACAATTTGTTTACTTGCAGAGTAGGATTTCAAGTTGTAAATATTATTCAGAAACATGAAAGGTTTTTTAAATGCAATCATGTAACAAAATATCTAACAAGAAATTCTTTACCAAAATCTAAAGTGAAACAAGATAAAACCAATGCTTTGCACAAGTCTCAAATGCATTCAAATAAGATATAAATAAATAAATGACATGGAAAATATAGTCTAACCATTAGAAAGTTTGATCATTGAGTGCAAAATATTGCAGGCTTCTAACTTTTACAAATTTCACATATGTATCTTCCTTTCAAAATCACCAAAATTCCTTCTTCTCCCTCTCATTTGATTGTGTTTTTATACATCAAGAGTCTAATATAAAAATAAAGATGATTAATTCCAAGAGATCTGGCGTTTTTAGAGTCGAATATTTTCAAGTCTAGAACAACCCTCTATCTGATGATCTTATGCCTAAAAATATGGCATATTTAGTTGACTGTTGATTTGTAGGAGGCATAAATTCTGGAAAAATCAGCTTTGAAGATCCATCTGCAGCTTCTATATGGTTCATCATTTTGGGAAAAGACCTAATTAGCAGTAGGGATGATTTTAAGGATGAAAATTTATTTTAAAATGTAGAAACCTTGGCGAATCTTACTAATCCTTCATATCTCAACTATAAATGTTTGGCCATATTTTTGTAAAAATATTCAAATTTCTAATTATTTTATATAGTTTTTATAAAATTTTGGCGATTTTTAAGGTAAAATAATTTTATCCTATAGAATTTGGGCGAATCATTTTTAAAATAGTGAATCTCGTTTTTGGAAAAAAACATGGAAAATTAGCCCATGAGCGAAATTTAGCCCCTAAAATCATCCTTGAAATTTAGCAGCTAAATGAGACCATTATGCAAGTAGGTTTTTGATGGATTTTCCAAATTCCTCACCATTTAATCGAAAAACATTTATCCAAAATGGATCCAGCAAGGCCTAAAAATCAAAGTTCTCATAATCGAATGAAACGAATGCCATTGTGTTGGGCTCGTTGCGCCGATTCTAGCCATATATTTTTTTCCGAAAATGGCCATCATGTGCGAAATTTATCGTGTTCTGATCGATTTCCCAAACATGCAAAAAAGTCAACTGGTCAAAGTCAACAGTCAACAGGCCATACTGTTGACGTCAGCAGTCTGTCAGCATGATGTCATGATGACATCAACATGATATGTGACAACACGAGGAGGTGACACATGTCACTCATTTTTGGCATTTTCAGGCGTGATGTGGACTAGTAAAAAAATGACATGTGGCATTGTATGAAGGTGACATGTGGCACTATACAGATGTGACACATGGTTGTACAGAATGTTGATGTGGCCCAATGATAGTCTGAAACGTGGAAGTATGGATAAAAGGTGGCAATACTGATGCTGACGTGGCAGGGTGACACGACAGTACAAATGTTGATGTGTCATGTGACGTGGCAGTACGGATGTTGATGTGGAAACTGACTATGCATGTTGACTGGGAAGATGACTATGCATTGATTGGATTATATGGTCCAATCCAGAGGTGACACGTGACCCAATCATAGGGTGCCACATGGCACCCCAGATTTAGCCAATGTTGGCTAGGCCAAAAATTTGTTACCTTCGACGGTTTGAACCTCTGACCAGGATACCATGGGGCTTGTTTAACCATATGCCCAAATTTTTATTTAAGTTGAAGGTTGGTGTGGTTTTGGGAATAGACCCAGTCGGCGGGGGCCAACGCTCAACCACATGACAATCACCACGCAACCAAGAGCTAGGGGCGAAGATTTAGAGTGTCAACGCTTAAGAGTGTGGCCACATGGGCCATTCCCATATGAAAAAGAGCCCAGAATAAAGGGAATAGCGTGTATATGTGCCATTTTTGGGTTTTGTACTTTGGTTTTTGGATTTGTTTGCATTATTCAGCCTGATTTTATTGAATTTTACCCATTTTTGGGGGATCTGGAACCCTTTTTGAGGCCATATCTTGGGGGGGAGTTGGGAAATGAAACCCAAATCCAAATCTATAAGAATTAGAGGTTTTTGAAAGTATCAAGAATTTCAGAGACAACAAAAATGATGAATAAATTGTGAAGATCAAGCCATTTTTATGTAGGGAATCCATTGAGGAAGCGAACTTTGGAGGCCATTTCCGGGAGCTATGCTCAACATTTTTTAGTGCCGTCAGTTGTGTTGGATTCTTGAGGCCGAGAATAACACATCCAAACCAATTTTTAATCCATTTGATGCATTTCTGATGTACTTTTGAAGCATTGAATATTAATAAGAAAGTCTCCCCCACTGAGACAAAGACTCGGAGACGTAGGCAACATTGTCGAACTATGTTATCAATCTTGTTGTTATGTTTTGTTGTTCCTTATGTTTACTTTATGATCTATATTATTTATGATGGCTTCTATATTCTTTCATTAAATATCTTCTTCTTTTCTTAATTCTTAAGTGGTAATTTAACACATGTTTAAAACGCAACCAAGTCTTTTAAAGATCATTTTCGGATCAAGTGGTATCAAAGCAGGTTGACAGTTGGTTGTTTGAGTTTGCATGATTACCATGGAAAAGATAATTCATGGTGAAGGAGAGATTGTAGAAGGGGATCCATAGATTGGATCAAGAAAGAGGATTTCTCAAAGTGAGAAGATGGCATCTGAAGAAGGAATGTCTCAGAACGAGATAGAGTTTCAAATTAATTTATTCTCCGTGTCTAAGATGGTAGAGGTATTCTATGATGATTACTTGTAATGGAAGAGGAATTTCCAAGGGGAATATTCAAAACAAGACAAAAGTGAATAAGGAGAGGATCCTCCTAAATCTCCTCCTTCACCTCCTTCATCTCCATCATCTTCTTCTTCTTCAAGTACAAGTGTAACTTCTACCGCAAGAAAACATTCCCATAAACATAAACATGATATGGCATTACTTAAGATTGATGTGAAATTTGAATTTCCCATGTATGATTGTGAAGTCAATGCTGAGAGGCTTGATAACTGGGTCAAACAGATGGAAGTTTATTGCAGTGTGCAACAAATCAAAGATGAGGAAACCCAAATCAAATTGGCATCACTTCGTCTTACAGGCACAACACTTATCTGGTGGAAAAGTAAGTTGCAACATGGTATGCAACAAGTTGGTAATGTATTTCCATCATGGAAAGATTTTGTTTTTGTACTTAGAAAGCAATTTTATCCTTTGGGTTACAAAGAAAAGGCTTTAATTGAATGGCAAAGTCTTAAACTAAGAAAAGGAAAAATGGTGCAAGAATACACAGATGAATTTTGTAAGATTCCATTAATGTTAAATATTCCATTACATACACAATAAAATCTTATGAAGTATATAGGAGGTTTACCTGCACATATTTGTAACATTGTATTTATGTTTGGACCTACTAATTTTGATGAGGTTTCTGTTCAAGCAACGTATATTGAAACATGGAAAACAAGAGTTGGTGTATTAGTGGAATCGTCTTCAAGGAAAGAAGACAAAAGAAATGGGAATGGAAAGAAAGAAAATTCAACGACAATGAAGGAAGGGAAGCTCTCTTGCAAGAATTGCAAGAAAGAAAGGCATGATGATGATCATTGCTGGAAATTGTACCCAGAGAAGAGACCAAAATGGTTCAAATAAAGGAAACGGAGGCAAACAGTTACAATAGCAACACAACCAACAAAATTGGGATATGATTCAAGTAACGAGACTAAAATCACAACAATTGGTTTGACAGGTAAAATTGGTGATGGTTCTTATTCAAGAAGTAAGTTGTTTAATCTAAGGGTCATAATGAAACATACTAAGATTGATACATTGATAGACAGTGGATCTCAATCTAACTTAATTTCATAGGAAGTGGTTAAGAAATTGGGATTAAACACTAAGATGCATCATAAAAATTACTCACTTAAATGGATAAGCAACAATCATAAATTGCACATAACAAAACAATTCACTTTGAAGTTTGCAATTTCATCAAAGTTTGTGGATGAGGTAACGTGTGATGTGGTGCCACTAAATGAATGTGGAATGGTCTTAGGCAACCCTTATTTATATGATTGCAAAGAAATCTTCTACAGGGAACAAAATCAATATCACTTAACTAAAGAAGGCAATGAATATGTTGTACATGCTCATAACTTAAAAGAAAATCAATCTCTTCAAACAATGGAACAATTAAGAAAGGAAGCTTATGCAAGAAACACACCTATAATTGTGCCAAGTAAAGCAGTTGATCTTAAGCATGAACATGAGATGGTTGTAGAATGGAAATTCAATCATACTTTTCTTCAAGATAAGTTAATGTTGTGCAAGCACATAAAACATATTGGTTCAGTTTCAGTCATATTTCTGATGTTATCATTGCTAATGTTTTCAACATGGATGGTAGTGGCTTTAGTAAGATGTCAATGAGTTCAAGTGGCTAAAAATATGTTTTCAGTTCTCATGGTTATTATGAAATTGATTATGATGTGACAGGTGCATAGGACAGAGTTTAAATACAAAGTACAAGTGGGGTGGCCTATCCCACACTTGATGAATAGTTAATACCCTTTTGGAGGACCAAAAGGTCTTAGTGGGGAGGCATGATCCAAAATGGATCTAGGAAGGCCTAAAAATCAAATTTATTGGAATCGGATGAAACCAACGCCATTGTTTCGGGATCGTCGCGTTGATTCTGACTATATATTTGTTTTCTGAAAATGGACATCGTATGCGAAAGTTATCACGTTCTGATCGATTTCCCAAATAAACAAAAACATCAACTGGTCAAAGTCAATAGTCAATAGGTCATACTGCGGACGTCAGTAGTAGGTTATCATTATGCCATGATGATGTTAGCATGACACATGGCAACACGAGGAGGTGACACATGAGACTCATTTTTTTCATTTCCAGGCGTGATGTGGACTAGTAAAAAAGTGACACGTGGAACCGTATAAAGGTGACATGTGGAATTGTAAGGATTCTACATGTGGTTGTATGGAATGTTGACATGGCCCAATGAAAGTACGACACATGTCAGTACAGATGAAAGGTGGCAGTATGGATGCTGACATGGCAGGGTGACGTGATAGTACAGATGGTGACGTGGTAGTACAGATGGTGACGTGGAATCTGACTTTGCATGTTGACTTGGAAGATCACTATGCACTGATTTGATTATACGACCCAATCCAGAGGTGACATGTGGACCAATCACAGGGCTCCACGTGGCATCCCGGATTTAGCCAATGTTGGCTAGGCCAAAAATTTGTTACCTCCGGCGGTTTGAACCTCCGACCTATCCTCCAACCAAAGAATTCGCAACAAATGACGGACCGACCGGACTACCATGGGGCTTATTTAACCATACACCTGAATTTGTATTTAATATGAAGGTTGACGCGGTTTTTGGAATAGACTCGATTGGTGGGGGCTAGTGCTCAGCCACATGGCACTCACCATGCGACCAGGAGCCAGGGGTGGAGATTTAGGGTGCCAGCGTTTAAGCGCATGGCTACATGGGCCATTCCCATATGACCAGGAGCCGTAACGAAAGGGGCTAGTGCACATATGTGCCATTTTTGGGTTTTGTACTTTGGTTTTTGGAGTTTTTTTCATTATTCAGCCTGATTTTTTTTTAATTTTTCCCAGTATTTGGGGATTTGGATCCCTTTTTTAGCCCCGATCTTGGGGGGATGTTGGGAGATGAACCCCAACTCCAAATTTATAAGAATCGTAGGTTTTTTATAGTATGAGGAAGTTTATAGACAACAAAAATGATGAAGAAATTGTGAATATCAAGTCATTTTTATGGAGGGAAGCCATTGAGGAAGCGAACTTTGGAGGCCATTTCCGGGAGCTACGCTTAACCTTTTTCAGTGCTGTCAGTTGTGTTGGATTCTTGAGGTCGATAAAAACACATCCAGACTAGTTTTTAAACCATTTGATGCATTTTTTATGTACTTTGAATCATTTAATATTAATAAGAAAGCCTCCCCCACTGAGACAAAGGCCTGGAGATGTAGGCAACCTTGTCGAACTCAGTTATCAAGCTTAATGTTATGGTTTGTTGTTCCTTATGTTTACTTTCTGATTTGCATTCTTTATGATAGTTGCAATATTCTTTCATTAAAGATCTTCTTCTTTTCTTAATTCCTAAGTGGTAATTTAACACATGCTTAAAACTCAACCAAGTCTTTTAAAGATCATTTTTTGATCAAACATGTCAGAAGATGACTACAAAAATAGTTACCTACAGGAAATTTAGGTTTTGTGGTAGCGTGACCCAAAACTTGATATGACATGTCAGACTTTGAAAAATTTTGAAGCATTCTTCATCCTTGGACAAATATTTGACTCTTAGATTTTTCTCATGGGCATCTCTTTCAATGTTTTGATTACTAGTTTTCCTTTTCTGGTAATTACTGAAATCTTTTTAGGAGTCTCATCGTCAAATATGATGGGCTTATCCTTCTTCTTAAACCATATTTCACCTCTGAAAGGAAAACTACAAGCTGCAGAAATTGAGTGCTATGTAACATGGATGATGATGTCTCCAACCTATTTTTTAAAACCATCAAAATTCTGAGTGAACAATAGGGAAATTTTTGTATGGTGCCCATGAAAACCACAACAAAATTGATAGCATTCTCCCTAAACAATTTTTTGTCTAATTTCTGGAAAGGCTTACAACAATTCGATTCCATCTTGTTCCAAGTGGAGGAGTTGACTACCTTTTTTGGGTGACATATCTTCGATCAATGGCTATTCCTATTCTGTGCAAACTAGGGTTTGATTGCTATGAAAACTAACTATATGAAAAACTTGTATAAATGATTAATCACAACAACAACAAAATTCTAGCCCACATTTGTCATTTATGTCACACTATAGCTCTTTGAATTTACCCAAATAATAATATGAGTGGGTTAAATCATATCCGATAACTAAAATTGTTGGAGGTACAGGCAAGTAAGTTCATGCTTCAGTAATGATAATACGCTCACGTGACATATGAAATGACTAAATACAATGACCCTCAAATATAATATGTTGGAATGATCTTCAAATGTCCTGGCACGATCTCCAGATTTCGAGTGCACTTTAAATAATGATGATCTGTATATGCTGCAAGGACGGCCTTATTTTTGCAGCAAACCATTTATTCATTTAAATTTTTGAAAAAACTTTATTTTGAAAATATAAACAAATTAATTTGATGTGACACAACTTGACACAAGAAAATACTTCTAAATATACCTTATAAGAAACAAATGAAACTAAGTGCAAGCAAAACTAATCACACCAAGTAAAGATAAAATATGAAAGAATAAATGAAATTTAGGTTTAGGAGAAGGTTTATGAATGGATAAGATAGGTTTATGAGCATAAGGAAGTTATGTAGGTTTAGGGACTAACACATCACATCCAATAGACAACATCAAAATCTGCAAACTATACTTCTTGATCATGACTTCTAAAAGCAGTTTGTCCATATTTTATTTCAAACTATACAAGTTTTTACCAATCCACAAACTCTTTCTTATCATTTGCTCTATTATTTTTACCATGATGTCCATATCAAACAATTTTCTTTCTTATGCATATTTTATTATATAGATAGGAATGTAATGGAGAAAGGAATTTAATGATAGGGATTTTAGGGAATAACTTATGAAAAGTGATATTGATGAGGGAGACTATATAATAAAAATATGACTTCCTTTAATGAACTAAATCATCTGTCAAAATTCTTCATCCATTCTATAGAAGTATATAGTTTTCATTTCATAATTGCCATAACAAAAGTTTGATTTATCCAAATTGTGTCATTTTGTATCTCATATATTTTATCTTAATTACATAGACAAGGCCCAGATGATAACATGAAATAATGGAAGGGATTGAAGGGATTAATTTTCAATCAGAAACTTTTGAATTGAGATTCAATGAAGTTATGCCTGAAAAAACGCCAATAAGACTTCAAAACTTGAAGCCTGACTATCATTAATGGATATTTGATATCCCCCCCTATCAAGTGAAAGGTGAGAATATTTTTTCTTGAAGGGATCCAA
Organism: Picea engelmannii; assembly: GCA_009831015.1. Lineage (NCBI taxonomy): Eukaryota > Viridiplantae > Streptophyta > Pinopsida > Pinales > Pinaceae > Picea > Picea engelmannii. Next base: position 44,401 of record ML797161.1, read on the forward strand.
GTTTGATATTTTGAATTATTCTGTTCTTTAATTATATCTGGTGTTTTTTGGTTTACCATGAACCTTTTTTACTTGAAAAATGTGGCGTTTTTGGTTGACCACTAACCATTTTGAGAATATACTCCCCACTTGAAGTTGTTGGAGAGTATGTTTTTTTTGTATCAATGTACTCATCCCCTTCAGGTGTAGATAATACCATTTTGGATTCATGTTTCAATTTTAAATAACATGTATAATTGGGCCCCAATCATGCCCAAAATCATCTAGAATAGTTGTTTGAAAAAAATATTTTTGCATTTCTCCATGCAAATGTGTCTTTACATGTGTCTGGACTCTAGACTAGATGATAAGACTTATACATCTCCCTTACTTGTTGATTCCATTTCCAAGAGCTTATCCAACCATAATGAATTGTTTGTTTAACCTTCTTCTTCTTTCGACACTTTTCTAAGAGATGATTTGTCTTCCCACAATAAAGATAATGATGGAGATCAAAACACTCAGCCTCCAAGTGACCAACTCTATGATAATGTTGGAACTTATTATCAATACTCTTAACTCCTTTAAGAAAACATGCACTCACAAACTAAACTAGTTTGGAGTAATCTAGGATATGAAATTTGTTTCTTTTGTCATTACCTAAGCCATGCCAATTTTGTTAAAGAGCAATTCTTCCCGAGGTCTAACAATCATCTTCGAAATATCATTTGTAATTATTGATGTTCTTATTTTGTTTTTGCAAATCAATATTTGTTGTTGTTGCCCCTGTCATTCTATGCTCCTTCTTGTGACTCATCTTCAACAAGACTTTCATTCATTGGTCCACTATATGATTCCATCTCATGACTAGTTAAAGAATCATCATCCAACTCTTATGTTACTTTTGTATCCACCATTAGGTCATGTGTATTAAAAGTAGATTCAACCATTTGGATTAATTATTTCATGTCACAAGTTGCATAAACCTTTTGTAGGAGTTCATATGTATCACAAGTTGCATTATCCTTTTGTATTAGATCCTTTGTGTCACAAATTGCATCAACCTTTTGTATGAGGTCATTTGTTTCATATCTTGCATCAACCATGTCATCAATTTGTTTCTTCTTTTGAATTAATTTCATCTCAAGTGCTTCAATAAATTGATCCTTCATATCAATTTGATTATGAAGATAAATAAGCCAATTATGTAATTCATGTTTGTAGTCTTGTAATTCTTTGATTTCTTCATAGGCGTTTTGCAAATGTTTTTCGTCTTTACCCATTTGTTATTTTGCTCATATTCACTTGTCACGCTTTCTTTCACTTGTTTATTTTATATCACGCTTTCTTGATTTTATGTCACCTTAGGGCGTCGAGCATTACCGATCATGCAACCTAAAGTGTGATTACCATGAATTAATTTTGATGAATCTCTTTACCTCCTTACTAAAATTTTAGAAAGGTCCTATTTTTTGACAATTTTCACAATTTAATTTGAAAGGGTTTGGAACTTTACCCTTTGTACAATTCAATGCTCATATTCAATGATTTATTCTTTAATGTTGACAATTCAACTCAAAAATCAAAGAAATTTTACTCTTGATGGATTTACAATTTACCACTTGGTGTCAAATATTTGAAAAATGACACAACCAATTTACAAAGATAGTAAGTTTGAGAGGACTTCAATACACTTAATTGTTGCAATCACCATTGAACTTCATGAACGCATAAG
>ML797161.1:48210-64690 GCA_009831015.1 Picea engelmannii
TTTGCAAAGGTTGTGCTCTTGGAAAAAATGTTAAAGGATCATTCTCAAGTAGTGATAATAGATCCAAGGAAATATTGGACTTGATACATTCAGATGTGCGTGGGACAATGACTATTGCATCTCTGAATGGGTACTTATACTATGTACTCTATTAGAATATAGAAGATTGTGCTCGTTTTACCATTGACGATACCCTCGTCACCCAACCACAGGCCGAAGCCACCCTCCGAGCACCTTGACCTTGACAGAGAAGAGAATCCTGGTAGCAATCCAATAGCCAAGAGAGGCTAATGCACCAAGCAAGAATAGAAACCAAGCTGATCAGATAATCCCACCCAGAGGCTAGCGCACACCTTCCCAAAAACTTGCGCACAAGCTACAACTACACCTGCGCAGATCCAGTTCACTCTGCAACTGTTGAGATGTGAATAATGAGAACTGGCGCCCTGTATTTATAGTAGTCTGGGCAGTTTTACTGGGGTCGAATTCTCCTCCTGGGTACTAATAAATTCATATTAAATATATTTCTGCAGCCGACAACTTGTCTAAGGTTTCCTTTACTTCTTTTCTTCCTTCCGGAGTATTCTAATCTCATCATAGGTCACAATAGAGGTTCATACCTCCTGAAGCTACCATAATATTAACACTCCCTCCTAGCTAGGGAGGTATGGTCTTAAGCACAACAAACCATTCAACTGGTAGCAACATGAGCATTGTCATTATTATCCAATTGGATAATCTCCTATGACAACTGGTACAATATTAATTGATAGAACGCACCTGTGTCTATTCAAGGTAGTACGCAACTACTCAAACCGTGACACATAGTCACAAATAATGGAACAAATCCACCACAGTAGTATATCTCTATTGTTTGGAGACAAGTAGTCTCCATAACAATCATCTGGACCAATCTTTCACTCACATCTGTGAGTTATGAAAGAATATTTGCCTCACGAACAGTGGAACATATCCATCACAATAGTTTACATCTACTGTGATATAGTCTTCATAACAAACATCTGATAGCAACCTGCATAGAAACAATGTTATGATATAAACTGAATCTGGGCCAATATTTCACTCATGTCTGTGAGATATGAAAGAATATCTGCCCTCAGTATAGAACATCATCAATGGGTTATCTGCCCTATTCTTCTCAAACAAGGAAGAAGGATTGTTTCTTATTTATGAGCCTAGACCATTCCTCACCCTAGGCCATTCTTCCTACACTGATCAAAGTGCACCCTGGACAAAATGTATAAACCCTAAGGAATGTTTGGACCATTCCCCACCCTGGGCCATTCCTCCTACACTAATCAAAGCGCACCCTGGAGAGAATGTATAAACCCTAAGGAATGATTTTCTTGGACCATTCCCCACCCTAGGCCATTCCTCCTACACTAATCAAAGTGCACCCTGGAGAGAATGTATAACCCTAAGGAATGTCTGTCCTTGATTGCTGAACCTAGACCATTCCCCACCCTGGGCCATTCCTCCTACACTAATCAAAGTGTTCCCTGGAGAGAATGTATAACCCTAAGGAATGACTTTCCAGACCATTTCCTTCGTTAACCACAAGAGGAAAAGACTGTCCTGCATCAACCTCCAAACGGACCATTCCCCATGTTAACCACAATGAGAAATCGTTGTCCAGCGGGGTGGGTCAGTCTTCTTGAGTAACCCTCAAGAAGAGAGACTGCCCTAGACCACTCCCCATGTTAACCACAATGGGAAGTCGTTGTCTATGATACATCAGCAATCAGACTACCTCCCATGTTAACCACAATGGGAAGTCACTGTCCATCAGAAATCTCAATCCGCTTTCCGAACAGGAAAGAATCTGTCCAATCTGGACTATTTTTCAATTACAAAGATAAATAATATTTTCAATGCTCCCTCCTAACTGGAGAGTCATTTAAGTCACAAAAATAAATGTTTTCAAGAATATTTTTCCGTACCTTCTCCTAGCTTGGATAATCTTCCCTTTCAGCTAAGGGAGTTATTTCCACGATTCCCATCTTCTCTCGGAAATATGCAAACTTAATTCTGGATAGAGGTTTTGTCAGGATGTATGTTGTATGCTCATCAGTGGGGATATACTCAAGCTTTACCTCTCCTTCCTGGACTTTATCTCAAATAAAGTAGTATTTGATATCAATGTGCTTCGACCTTTCATGAAACACTAGATGTTCTGATAACCTTATACAACTCTAATTATCACAATATATTATGGTCGATTTTGGAATCTGATCAAATAAATTGGAGATTAACTTCCTTAGCCATACTACTTTTTTGCATGCTTCAAAAGATGCCATATACTCTGCCTATGTTGTACTGAGTGCGACAAACTTCTATTTCTTGCTGCCCCAAGATATCATAGTGGAGCCCAAGATGAAACAGATACTCGAAGTACTCTTTCTGTCTTCTTCACTTCCTGCCCAATCAGAGTCCGTGAATCCATGAAGTTGGATATCATTGGATGTGGTATATCTCACGCCATAGTTTATTGTCCCATGAATATATCTTAGGACATGCTTTGCATCTATCCAATGCTCTTGTCTAGGTTCCACCTGGAACTGACTTAATGTATTTACAACAAATAAAATATCTGGTCGGGTATTTACTAAATACATCAATGATCCAATTAACTGTCGATATAGAGATGGATCTACTGGATCAGAATCTAGGACTTTCACTTTTCTTATATCTGCATTCATAGGAGTGTCCATGGACTTACAGTCCATCATTCCAAATTTCTGAAGGATCTTTATTGCGTACTTTCCTTGTCCAAGGAATACTTCACCATGCTTTTGCCATACTTCTAGTCCCAAGTAGTAATGCATGAGACCTAGATCTTTCATATCAAATTCAGAGGCAAATTCCTTCTTGCACTGGATAATTAGATATTCGTCACCTGTTATGAATAGATCATCAACATATAATAGTAGGATCACAGGTGCATTATCCACGACTTTATAATAAAGGTTTGGATTTGCATGACTCTTGGAGAAACCAAGTCTTGTTAGATAGTTGTCCATTCTGGCGTACCAAGCCCTTGGAGCTTGCTTGAGTCCATATAGAGCTTTCTTCAATATGAAAACATGAGTGTCTCTGGAATGTACCTCGAATCCTTGAGGTTGTTCGATATACACTTATTCTTCAATAGCTCCATTGAGGAAAGTTGTCGTTACATCCATCTGGTGTAGATTCCATCCCATGGAAGTGGCAAGAGATATGATAGCTCTGATGGAGGTATACCTTGCCACCGGAGAAAAGGTTTCATCATAATATTCTCCCTCCTTCTGGGAGAACCCTCTGGCCATGAATATTACCTTGTATTTATCCATGCTTCTGTCTGCTACATGTTTGATCTTGTATACCCATTTTGAGGTTACCACTAATTTTTCTTTAGGTCTGGGTACAATTTCCCATACTTTATTTTTCATAATGGATTGATGTTCTTCCACCATAGCTTCTTTCCATTGTCCCTTTTGGACTGCTTCTTCAAATGTGGTAGGTTCTTCATCTATAAGCTTCGTCATGTATGCTGCATAACTTGAGAATCCTTTTGGTCTTTTCCTTTTCCTGGATGTTTCTTCTGGAACCTTGATTCTTTCTGCATCTTGTAATGTAGCTTCAAGCCAAATTGGTCGCTTCTTGGTTTTAGGTATGATATCCGAATCAATGTTCTCACATTGCTCCATAGGATGATCAGGTTGATCCTTTTCATTATTTTCGTTTTCTGTGTTTTCTTCATTTGGTTCTTCAAGTTCCTCTTCTTCTATAATTTCTTCGATGGATTTCCTGAAGGCCATCCTTTCATTGAACATTACGTCTCTTATAACTTCTATCTTGTGTTGTTCTGGAATATATATTCTATAGTCTTTGGGTGAATCACTATATCCCATGAATATCCCCTTCTTTCCTGAGGGTTCTAGTTTATTCCTTTTATCTTTGGGAATATGAGAGTAAACTGGACATCCAAATATTCTTAGGTTTTCTACGTTAGGTTTCTTACCTGAGAATTCTTCTTCTGGTGTCATGTCCTTCAATATACGATGAGGGCTTATGTTCTGTACATATATTTCCGTCATTGTTGCTTCTCCCCATAGAAACATGGATAGACCTTGATCGTTCAATAAGTCTTTTACCGTTTCTTCGATAGATCTGTTCTTTCTTTCTGCTACACCATTTTGTTGAGGATTATGAGGAACAATCAACTCCCTCCTAATCCCTGCTGATTTGCAGAATGCAACGAACTCCTTCAAGGTGTATTCACCTCCATTATCTGTTCTTAATGTCTTGATCTTCTTGTTCGTAAGGTTTTCTATTTCTTCCTTGAATTCATTGGAACTTGTTGAATACTTCGTCTTTTGATTTTAGTAGGTACAACCTCGTCTTTCTTGAGTAGTCATCTATGAATATTACGTAGTAAATAGATCCTCCTAGAGATCTAACTGGCATTGGACCACAAACATCTGAGTGTATTAGATCTAGGATTTCCTTAGATCTATTGTTGCTACTTGGGAATGGTTTCTTGATATTCTTTCCAAGAGCACATCCTTTGCAGATTCCTTCATGTGTAGATTTCAATTTTGGTATTCCTTCAACCATTTTTCTGAGGAAAGGTAATGCTTGATAATTGATATGGGTGTACCTTCTATGCCAAAGCTCATTAGGGTTTACTTTGTCATGTACTAGAGCTTCTTCATTTTGTTCTAGTAGTTTATACAGATTTCCTTCACGACTTCCAATAACCCTAGCATCCTCTATGCTAGAGTTCTTATGCCATGATAACACCTTTCCATCCATGAAGGCTATTCTGTTTCCTTTGTCTTCTAAACATGATATTGATACAAGATTATTTTCTAAACCAGGTACATATAAAACATTGCTTAAGTGAACATGATTACTTGATTCTAGTTGGACGGAAGCTTATCCAAATCCTTCGACGGGGTAAGTGTTTTTGTCTCCAAGCTCCACTTTGTATGATGTCTTTCTCTCATTTAGATTTGAGAGTCTTGCTTGATCTCCCGTCATGTTCCTGGAAGCTCCACTATCGATTATCCACATATCATCTCCAATTGTTCTGGTAAGTGTTGAGTAGTGTAAAAGACCGATTGTTTCACACATGTCTTTGGTTGACTGGCAATTGGTCATGCCTTGATCCAAAACTTCAACTTCGACATTTATGTCTTCTGAGAGAGCCAAGAGGTGTGTTGAGTTAGGGCACATCTGAATATCTTCTTCTTGGGTGAGATGTTCCATCACAAGGTGTCGGATCGGAGATTTAGGGTTTCTACAAGTGCTTCTGCTAGTAACCCTCGCTGTAGTGTTTTTGGAAGCTGCTCTTGCTAGTAACCCTAGCAGTATTTCCTCGACGAGCACAATATCTAGTGGCTATGCTTCCTTCCAGCGTTTTAGGATGACTGAAGGGGGTGTGGGCCCATAACCTGTTAGAATATAGAAGATTGTGCTCGTTTTACCATTGCCAATACCCTTGTCACCCAACCACAGGCTGAAGCCACCCTCCGAGAACCTTGACCTTGACAGAGAAGAGAATCCTGGTAGAAATACAATAGCTAAGAGAGGCTAATGCACCAAGAAAGAATAGAAACCAAGTTGATCAGATAATCCCACCCAGAGGCTAGCGCACACCTTCCCAGAAACTTGTGCACAAGATGCAACTGCACCTGCACAGATTCAGTTCACTCTGCAACTACTGAGATGTGAATAATGAGAACTGGTGCCCTATATTTATAGTATTCTAGGCAGTTTTACTGGGGCCAACTTATCCTCCTGGGTACTAATAAATTCGTATTAAATATATTTCTGCAGCCGACAACTTGTCTAGGGTTTCCTTTACTTCTTTGCTTCCTTCCGGAGTATTCTAATCTCGTCATAGGTCACAATAGAGGTTCATACCTCTCGAAGCTACCATAATATTAACATACTCTTCATAGATAATCACTCTCGAAAAACTTGGATTTACTTTCTGTAGAACAAGGAACGGAGTCCTTGCAAAATTTCAAGAATTAGAAGCTCAGGTTGAGAACCAGACCGGAAGAAAAATCAAAGTATTAAGATCAGATAATGGAGGAGAATACACCTCAAAATATTTCAGCAGTTTTTGTATTGAAACAAGGATTAAGAGGGAGTTCACAATTCCTTACAACTTTCAACAAAATGGGGTTGTTGAAAGGAAAAAAAAAAACTATCATTGAGAAACCAAAGGAATGATACATGATCGGAGTCTACATATGACTCTATGGGCAGAAAAATGTATGATAGCAGTGTATGTTCAAAATACAAGTCCTCATCAGATCCTAAAGAACATTACTCCAGAAGAAGCCTTCACCGGAGTGAAGTCTGAAATTAGACACTTCAGAATATTTGGGTGTCCAGTATATTTTCATGTACCCAAAGAAAAGAGATCCAAGCTAGAACCTTCAGGGAGAAAGGGCACATTTGTAGGATATAGTAAACCCTCAAAAGCATACCGAATCTACATTACTGGTCAAAGAAAAATTTAAATAAGCAGAGATGTTACCTTTGAAGAAGAAGTAGCCTTCCAAAGATCCATAGAAGCTCAAATGGAAATTGATAGTGAGACAATGTCTTCTCCCCCTTCAATAGTTCAGAGGGAGACATACATTATTCCAGTTGATCTAGTTGTTCTATCCAATCCAGTATCTCCAAGTGACATACCCAAAGATATTACAATTCGACATAAAAGGCTTGATTGGGCCCGACAAAATCTACAAGAAGCAGAGGGACATAAATCCCCTCGAGGAACAACCAGAGAGAGAAAGAGAACAAATAGATTCTCAATCTATCTTTCAGCCATGACCCACATCATTGACTCCGAGCCATCTTGTCATGGAGAAGCTTCAGGTGAACAAGTATGGCAAGATTCCATGACTGAAGAATACCAATCTATATTGAAAAATGATGTATGGGATATTGTTCCAAGACCAGAGGGAAATTCTGTAGTGACTTCCAAATGGATTTATAAAATCAAGCATGTAGATAATGGAAGCATCGAACAATACAAAGAAAGATTTGTAGCCAAAGGATTCTCACAAGTAGAAGGAGTTGACTATGACGAGCCTTTTGCTTCAGTATCCCGATACACCTCCATCCGTTCTATCATTGCACTATCTGCTTCCATGGGTTGGAAGCTACACCAGATGGATGTAAAGACAATCTTTCTCAATGGTGAAATTGAAGAATAATTTTATAACGAGCAGCTAGAAGGATTCATTGTACACAACAAAAGATCTCATGTGTCCAGGTTGAAGAAAGCCCTATATGGTCTAAAACAAGCACCACATGCTTGGTACAAGAAAATGGATGTCTTTATCATGAGTTTGGGCTTCAACAAAAGTGTTGTTGATCCAAACTTATATTATCACATTGATGGCAATGAGTGTTTTTTTTTGGTCCTATATGTGGATGACCTTTTCCTCACTGGTTCAGAGAGACTCATTGTTGAATGAAAATGAGCATTGACTGCTAAATTTGAAATGAAGGACTTGGGGTTGATGCACTACTTCTTGGGACTAGAAGTATGGCAGAGGACAGATGATATTTTCCTGAGTCAAGGAAAACATATTGTGGAGATATTGAAAAATTTCGGCATGACATAATGCAAATCCATGCCCACTCCAATGGTAATGGATTTGAAGAAGATGAATAATATTGATTCAGGAGAGGTAGATCCACACTTATTCCGACAGTTGATTGGATCACTGATGTATCTGGTTAACACCAGATGAGACATTTGTTATGCAGTGAATGTGCTTAGCCAATTTATGAGCCAACCAAGGAAGACACACTAGATAGCTGCAAAACATGTATTGAGATACTTACGAGGCACGGTTGGTTATGGCCTAAGATATGCCTCCAGTGTAGACTTGAGATAGCAAGGATATTTCGATGTAGATTGGGCAGGGAGCACAGTGGAAAAAAAAGGAACCTTCGGTTGTTGCTTCACTTTAGGTTCTGCCATGGTTTCATGGTGTAGCAGAAAATAGAACTCTGTGCAATTGAGCACCATAGAGGCAGAGTACATTGCATTAAGTGTAGCAATCCATGAAGTAGTGTGGCTTCACAAACTTCTGAATGACTTATTCGATCATGAGATGGATCCTACTATTATTCATTGTGATAACTAGAGCTGTGTAAAGCTCTCCAAGAACCTTGTGTTTCATGACAGATCAAAACACATCAAGATAAAGTATCATCATATCAGAGACATGGTGCAGAGGAAGAAAGTACACGTGCAATCTCTTCCTAATCATGAACATATAGCAGATATCTTCACCAAACCACTTGTCAAGACAAAGTTCGAGTATTTCCGTGAGAGACTTGGCCTGGTGGAGAATGCCTCCCTAGATGAGAGGGAGTGTTGATGATTACAGTTGAGTGGGACATTCTCCAGGACACAAACCTGAGAGAGAGCCCCTTAGAGGGGTGTGTGGTTCCTATCTGAGACAGAACTGCAACATAGTGATGGCCTCCTCCTTACAGAGAGTTGAGAATAACTCCATATGATTATCTTGTGTAATGCAGTGAGAAATGAGATCTGTTGAGTTGGACATGCCTGTGGCTGAGAACGAGGTGAACGTGTGAATTCCCATAGAGTTGGGTGCATTGTCATGAGACAGAGATGAAGATGATGTATTAACCTCCTCTGAGCAGAGAGTTGATATGATGAACTCCAGATGACTCACTTGTGTAATGCAGTGGGAAAGAAGATTTGTTGAGTAGGCATGCATGTGGATGAGCACAGGTGAACGTGATCCTATTCGTTGAGCACTAGTGAGAGTGGTTCTCATGTGAGATGCACTAAGATAGAGATATGGACATCCCCATGGATGTGCCCCTAGTGGTTGAGCACTAGTGGGTGTATAAGATCCCTTTATATATTTTTCAAGAGTCAGAACTTCCTGTAACCATAATTGTAATGTAAAGGGTACAGGTCGGCCCCACCTTAATGTAATTGATAATTAATCTTGTTATTATTAATTATATTGTGAGTTAGAGAGGTCGACCCTATTGTGCCAATAGACACTTATGTTGATAGGTCAATTCTAATATAAGTAAAGGTAGATTCCCCATCGAGGAATCATATCTTTTGTGTGAGTTTGGAAATTTCAACAAGTACATCTTCTTGGGAAAAGTGCACACCTCTCTTGGGCGCTAGTCTTCTAGGGTTTGCAAGCACCCTCTTGTGTGCTAGGTTTTCTTGGTGGTGAAGGTTTTTCTCTTGAAGAATGTATCAAAGTATTTGGTTGGGTTTTCTTCCCTTGTTGAGAAGGATTTCCCAAGATACTTCTTGTTTTATTGTGCATGGTATTTCTTCTTGTGATCTTGGTTGTTGCAACATAATTGTTTATGGTTTAAGTTAAATGCTAAAAAGGAATGAACTTCATGCTTAAACCTTGCTTATTGAAAAATTAACAAATGAGTGGACATTTTAAGGTTGTTTTTATGGTTGTTTTTGAAATAGTATCAGTTCTTTTGGATATGGTTTAAAAAATGTTGTGATTTTAAGACTGAAAGTAAAAAAAAAAAAAAAAGGTGCTACTAGTAGCACCACTTTTCGATTTAGTGGTCAATTTTAAGATTTTGATTGCAATGGTACCAATTGTTAAGACCATGGTTTCAAAAAAGTTGTAATTTTATTGATCTAGGAGGATCTAAGGAACACTCACAGAGGTCCAAGAGGATCTGGAATGCTCACAGAGTTCCCAAGGGATCCAGAAAAGCTCAAAATATGATCCTCTAAAATCATCTCAAAAATGGCATTAATGTGTAGAGCTCATCTTCAGCATTCCAATGGTGCAAAGGGTACGTCAAACAGAGATCATGTGAAAAAGTTATAAGCGGTCAAAGTTTGGTCAAACTAGGCAAAATAAGGGTGCCACGTGGCACCACCAAAGGGTGACACATGGAACATGGCATGATAGTTGGCAGGTTGAGTTGAAAAGTACCTCTAGGCATCTAAGTGGTTCAATCAACATTTGACACATGGAATTAGGTAGCCATTGAGAAGTTGCCACATGGTAGCTTCCCATTGGCCTATATGGTTTATGTGTTATAAAATTATTATGAAGTCCAAGGGAATCGATCCCATGACTTCCATGGCCACAACGGTCTTAACAAATCCCACACTACCAATACACCATACATTGGTTTTTATTATCAATATGGTAAACATTGTATATAAATTAATATAAAGGTCCATATGGGTGGCCAAAAGGTTGAGGGATTAAACCCTTGACCTCTAGCCCTTGATCATGTTATATGTCATATAACTCACACCACATATATATACATGGAGGTGGTAAGTTATATAACATATGAATATATGTTAGAGCAAAAACTCAACCATATAATTGTTTCAAAGATTTGTGTGAAGTAGTTTTAAAACTATATGTTATATATAGTTTATATATATCCATACCACCAGAAATCGTGTGGGAGTTACATGTTATTTCTATGGGGTATAACCATATGAAAAAAAAACTATGGAATATGCCTAGCATCGTGGGGACTAGAACCCCCGACGTACCACATATAGCATTAACAACTTAACCAACCAAGATATATGCATGGGTTGGTTATGAAACCAACTAGTTTATGTTTAAAGGCATGCCACGAATTTCAGAATTTGGTTTAGAGGGGCGCCCTATTTAATGACATGCACACCAAGGCTATAGACACACATTACAAGGCTTTGTACCACATTACAAGGCTTTGTACACACATTCCAAGGCTTGGTATACACAATTTAATGTGGGTTTTTGTCTCGTAATGTGTGTTGAGAGTACGAAGGGTATGAGGCTACACCGTAAAGCATGTCGAGGGTCACTTTGATGGAATTTCAAGTATTTTATATCAATTTTGCACAATGTTTTGCCAGGAATTCAACAATGCACTATGTTTCTGAATTTGAGCAACATATTTTCAGAGCATCTTTAAAATTGTGTTTTGTAAGCCTATATTGTAATGTAATTTGAAATTTTGAGATGATGAAGAACAATCATGCTATTTAAAGGGACTTTGAAGATGTAGTGGTGTATGTCAATTAGATGTGTATTTGAGTTCTTTTATTTTTTGTTGTATTATCTCATTTACAGTTCAAGTTATTTATCAGTTTATGAGTTTATGGACAAGTAAGACATTCACATGATATGTTGCAAATAGTCAAGTGATCTTCATTTATATTCCCGAATCTGGTTGGATGTTTAGTATCTACATATGAACTGATTAGCATCTAAGGATTCTTTGGGATGAATTAATATCAAAGTTTGTTTGATATTTCAGAACAAGTTGGTATCAGAACTTGTGTGGTATTTTCAGATCATTTATACCCTCCCCCACCCGACCCCTCATGGGAAAAAAAGGGTGCGAGTAAGAGCAACATTTTTTTATTCAAGGTTGATTTTAAGGTTTTTGTCAGAAATATTATGAGTTTTTATAGACATGGTTGTAAAAGCATGTAATTTTAACTTTAAAACAAAATTTCGTTGGTAGAACCAATTTTCAATATGAGGATTGATTTTGGTGTTTTTGATGCAAAAAATTAGGTTTTTAGGACTACAAATCTTATTTTGAGGTCATGGTTCTCATCAAGTTGGAACTATGTTTTGAACAGAAATATATGGACTAGCCATTTCAAAAATCACAAGAACAATTTGCATTAACTTGTTTTGTTATTTCTTTAATGGGAAAAACCTACATTACTATTGTTGCTAGTCACCCATTATTTTAGGGGTTTTATATCTTCTTTAGGAAAATTGTGAATATTTTTGTGGTGTTCTACTTTTATACGGTCCATATTTATACATATCATCCAACTCAACTCTTAGAATAATATCAAATATGTAAGCATATTATGCATTTTCTACTTTGATATCAATGGGAATACTAAACTAAAGTTGTTTTGATATATATATATATATATATATATATATCGAGGGGTTTGATCAATCGAATAAATCATCTACCCAAGACTTGTTTCCAATGGGGAGACCATAGTCTATAGATTAAAATTCTATTGAATCCCTTGGGGAGACCAATATTGTCGTCGTCAATTGAGTTTCCCTTGAATATATCCTAAGGAAGAGGGGAGGATCCCAAGAGGTTTTCCTTGGAAATTTCACACACACACACACGCTCCTTTTTTTCTTAGAATACCTATCTCGGGGAAACCCTTGGGCACTTCTCTTCATTCTGAGGATGGTACTCGGGGTAAACTAGATTCTTTAGGGCACAAGGCCATGTCAGAAGTTCTCACATGGAGCCCAATAATTTTCAAGATCAACTCATAAATAGTTCAACAATTGGCTCACCAACTATTAACTAGAAAAATCTTGAAAATTAATTCATGCACGTCTCATTAGGATTTGAGCTGACCAACCCATCGATCAAGTCATTTCTCCTTGATTTTTGATGAAATACACATATGAGAGAAACATATCGAGCACTTCCCCTTGTTCTAAGAGAAGTAGCCAAGGAGTAGATTCTTCAAAATTATCCAATAAACCACTCTACACAAGTTAATCTCCATATTTCAAAAGAATCCATTGGATTATAAGCATGATTGCAACCTACTTAATCCTCTTGTTCACTCCAATGTGATTTACTATTATATAAACTATATGGGATATTAAATTGTAATGTGAAATGTATGTACCAAATATTTTAACACACTTGAATGAATCTACAATAAATATTTGATGCATAAGAAAAGGACACACTTAAATGAATTGACAATAAAGATTTGATGCATAAGAAAAGGTGAATTCATCACATGACTTATCTCACCTCAAGTTGTTAGCAGTTTAATCAAAATAGTATCCTTATGCTTATTATTGATACTCTCTCTTGCACTCATCCTTATTGTGTTAAACTATTTATAAAGTCGTTGAGCCATTCAATGTTGTCATGGCCTTCAACTAGGAAACATAGATGGAAGATAGTTTTAGTATATGAATAAATGGCCAACCCACTGCTATAATTTGGTTGTTATTTTCAATGAGAAGAAATGTTTTGTTTTATTTCTCTAACTCTATGTATATTTGTGTTGAGTTCTAATTGAAGGATTCCATGTAAAATTATATTCCATTATTTGTACTCTAATATGCAGTGAGGGATTTGTCCCCTTGCTTTAGGTGGTATCAGAGCAATGAAGCATGAGACAAGTGTTGAAGAGAAAAATCTACCAACAAGGAAACTTAAGAATGGTCTATGATTGAGAGCCAAGGTTCTAAGGAAGTGATCAAATATTTATGTTATGGTAATGGTAAAAGTTTATGACGAGGAACTTTTTTTTTTCCACATAAATTTTTCTTAGATTAAATATAAAAGTTTACATACAAAGTATTTAGTCAAAAAGGGGATTATGATCCATTCCATCTCTCAACAACCATAATTAAAGGAGGAAAAAAAAAAACACCAAACCACCCCAACTTCTCCAAAAAAACAACAGAAGTAAAAACATTGATTGCAACAATAGTCTTCCAACAGTAAACTCGAGTTCAAAAATGATTGTGAAGTGATACGGTATGAAAATATGACCTTCACCAGAGCTTGAGAGACAAATAAGTTCCATGGTGATCGTCCACAACCTGATAATAAAATACTTTACCCTCATGAAGGTCCAGAGCCCTTTTTGATAGTGTATACTGCTTTTGGTTGAACTCTCTGTAGATATGAGTGAAGCTAAGAGACCTGAAACCTTTCACTAGTTCTAAAATCCTCTCTTTCCAATGGTGAATATTGAGAATCTGAAGATTCCCCATATAAAAAAAAAAATTGAGTCACCGAAAACTTGAAGTTCCTGAATATGGAGGCGAGATGCAACTATAAGAAGAACCTAAATCCCTAGAAGCTCAGCTCAATTATTTGAACCTGGTCCATAGTTAAGTGTCAAACTGAATTATGTATGTTCATCCGTCCTAAGAACACCTCCAACACCACTTTTTATACCTCGATCCTGGGCAGCTCCATCGAACCAACCTATTATTTTTCTCCCAACAAGGACAGGAGGAAGGCGAGGTAAACGAGTAGGAAATATTTTAGTCCAAGGGAAGTCCATACTACCAATTATTCTTTGTGAGACCAATTTTGTTGAAGGTCGACCAGCTTCAAAGAGGACCATGTTGCACTTCATCCAGATATTCCAACAAAATATGGCTAGAAAGTGTGGGGAAGAAGTACAAGAATTTGAAGAAACCAATCCTATAGCGTGGCTCCCCCTCTTATGGAGTTTAAATTAAGAGTATGTGTCACCTGGGACCAAACATGTTGAGTGTAATTAAAGTTTTTCATAATATGTAATGTTGTCTCTGCCTCATGTGCACAAAGGCCACAAGAGCTTGGCCCATGCCAACCCCTTCGCTAAAGATTATCCCAAGTTAAGATCCTATCTTCCATCAATAGCCACGTAAAAAAAATTATCTTTGTCCCAAGTTCCCAGGACCAAAGTATTCGATGCCACCAACAATTATTGTAATCCCAAAGAGAGCTATAAATAGCCACATAAGCATTTCTTGTAGAGATAGAACTTGATTGGTCACCCCCAATCCAAATCAGAGTATCATATCTATTTGACATATCAATGCCTGAAGCTACTAAGGCACTACATAAATGCTCCCAATCCTCTACCTCTATGCCTAAAACACCCAAAATTTCACTTGAAATCCACTGAGCCAAAACACCCCCAGACCCTACTAAGTCCCTAGCCTAGTAAAGGTAGTATATACCTTTCTCCTTAAGGGTTGTAATCGGAGAGGGAGATAACCAGGAATCGATGTTAAGGTCGAGGATCATATCCTCACCAATATGAATCGAGTGCCCTGACCTCGAGTTCCAAGACAACCAGTGTGTAATAACCTCCATAAACTTAACCAACCTATGCCAGAAGATCGATACATTTTTTGAAAGATTTGTAGTAGACCTCAACCATGCCTCTACAGTGAGAGAAGGCATGTACTTATCTATTAAAACTTTACGCCAAAGTCCATCTTCCATCAAGCAGCGCCATAATGTATTTGCAGCAAGCACTTTTTTGAACAAAGGAAGATTCTTTATCCCCCAACCACCTTGTGATTTTAGTTTGGAAATAGAATCCCACTTACAGAGGTGAATCTGATCCTTTGTCCCTCTCCAGGACCACAAGAAGTTCAACATCAACTGTCTAATACTGCTTAGAAAAGTGGTCAGAATAATATTTATCGTCAGCCAATAGACCGGTAGACTTTCAAGCACAGACTTAACCATAATATTTCGTCCTCCCAAGGAGATCCAACGATAGCCACAAGACAATGACAAGTTCGATAAATATGGTATATGTTGATAGTTTTGGATAGCATGGACACTATTGATCGATTATTTAGTATATGGAGATAAAAAAAAAAACATGAAGATGGTGTGATGTGAATATGGGAGAAAAGGTCAAAGAAATAGTATAAGCATAGAGGAGGAACAAATGTTGGGAGAATATAGTTATGGAAAGAAACTTGTTACAACAATTATGAAGGTAAAGAGGTAGATTTAGTTACAACGAGAAGAAAATCTAGGAAGCCAAATCATTTAATAGTGTATTTATAATGATAGTAGAGATATAAACAAGAAAGTAAGAGAGAATGGATTGCTTCATAACGAGAGAAGACCAAGAATCCATATATTTGTTGAAGGTTTCCATGACCTTCAACTTGGTCCCATAGATTGAATAGTATAATAATTTTGGTAAATGAATAAATGGTTAGTTGAGCTACAAAGCTAGAGAGACAAATGATGTAATGTGGTTGTTATTTTTTATTAGAATAAATCCTTTATTTAATTTCACTAGCTCCATGTATATATTTGAATAAGTATGTGTAGAATTAGATTCCATTGTGTGCATTTTGATATGCAAGGGGGAATTATGCCTTTTTGGATCGAAAATTTTATGCAATGCTCTGTTGATATAACTTCTTCTGAAGAATTGTTAGATGCCCATGAATTGTCCTATCTTAATTTCGAGAAGCACACAAAAGGCATTGATTCCAAATCATTGCATCAAATGGGTTTGCAGGTGGTGGGATCAACAAGCATACACATGACACTATTAATACAATTGTACCTAATATGAGACCAATGCATGTAGGTATTTTCTATCTTGTAACTTCATCTTTGAGTTATCGTGATCTCACAACCACATATGTTTTGGACCCAGATCATGCCTTATTTTATACTTCATCAATTTTTATATATTATATGTTAGAGATACATTTAATCTCATCTTATTCACAAGATTCTAAATCATCCATTCAACCAGCTACAAATTCTATTTCATCGGCACTTGCTTTTGTTCCATTGACATCTAAACTTTATCTTTACCCTAATTACAATTATCAGAGGCATTCTCATGCTCCATCCAAGTATCAAAGATCTTATTAGTATGCTAATAGTTCCTCTTACA
>ML797161.1:67348-83014 GCA_009831015.1 Picea engelmannii
CATACATGAGTATAAATCAAATCTTCATCTCAAAAGAGGACATGCGGGTTATGCTTTTAAAGAAAATGGAGATCCAATCCGGCTTCCCTAATGAACAATCTGCATATTATTGGCTCACCTCCTCATGTGGTAACTGATGCAGCGACAAGTGTAAATCAATCTCCAGTTAAGGGTTATGATCCATCTTACAGTGGGCAGCAGATCCCCTCAAGGGGTACTGGATTCTCAAGGGGTACTGTAATGAGTTGTCTTCGTCAACTCGTTTGCAAGGTTGTGCTAACTGGACTCGAACACAATCTTAAAACCTGTAACTCATGCTGACATGTTTTCACACATGCTTGATTGGCTGCTTAGCTGGAACCCAAGACAACAAAATAGGGTTGGTGAACATAACAGTACTAAGATTAGAAAATTTGACAGTAATTCTTTTGATTGGATGCACAGTCGCTTGGTTGTTGTTTGGGATTTTGTAGATGAGGAGAGATGTCACATACCATTCTATGAGCTGCTTCACAGTGGCATACAATTTGTAGATAATGTACCCGACCATGAGGCCTTGTTTTCTTTGATCCTGGAAATTCACAGAAGTGTTCTTGGAGAGCCATTGCATGGGGAGGATGTTGCGATTGCGATCCAAAGAGGTAGCATGGATTGGGAAAGAACTCTGCATTGTCTAAGGCATGCTTTGCATACAATTCCATCTCCTAATTGGTAGAGACGGGTCCTGGTTATAGCTCCATGTGATAGACAACATGGTCAGCAGCAATTTCCAGTTCATGGCATTGCTTTCTCTTCTGAAATGATCTGTGAAGCCGCGATTGATCGTATCAAGGAAGTTATTGTGCTAACTGCTTCTGCAAACAAATTGGCGTTGTAAATCTCTTATCCATGCAATCTCAGCTCCAGTTTCGCTCAAAGGAAACAGATGGTCAAAATCCCAGTTTGAAGGAGCTAACTCATCATACAGGTCAGTTGAGTCACGGTTTTACTTAATCTCCGCCTTGATTGATTGGATGTCATCGATATTCTCTGTGTGTTGAGATTTCGTAAATATTTGAACTCGAATTCTGGCTGGTAGTTGTTGAGTCTGTTTTCAACTAACACACCGATTGCTAGCTCCAATCAAAATGTCCCTAATAATATCAATGCCCAAGAACAACAATCCCGCTGTCAAGAATTCAACAATATTTCATGCAAGGAAGAAGGCATCGTAAGAGAATGAAGTGGGGAAAGACGTATCCGAGCGACGGTGGCCTTGTCTGGGAGAATGAAATGGGAGCATTGAGGTCCAAGGAGTGGGCATGCGATGTGTCGAGGATAGCCACCACTGCAGGGGAGGTGTGGCGAGTCACAGAAATTGTTGGCACCGATCAGATTTGATGTATAAATTATTTTCTCATAATCTTGGATCTAGTTCTGTGAACATGGATCTGAATGTTATCATCTAACAGTGGTGGTGAAGGACATTCTCCACGTGAAGGTGTTGTGACAATTGTTCTTGAAAGCGTTGGCAGCAATGAGTTTGTTCAAGTCAGTGGAAAGCATTTTTGTTGTAGTTAAAGGCGGAGACGAAATTGTTTTCATTCATCCTGGAAACCATGCCTATATATTTCAACCGTTAATAAATGAAAATGCCTCAGCTTCTGTTGGACTGACAGAAAATCAAAGAGCCACAGGTAAGGCAGCACCATTTGAATCAAGATCAGGGGATCCTTCAGCTGTAGCAGGAGCATAAATTTTAGCATCATTGTAAAGTTTGAGGCCAGACCTAAACTTGTTTCCACCACCTACTGCAAATATTGAAGATTCCCAGCAAGGAATCGACAAGCTTCAGTTGCCACCTTCATGTGAAATGTCAGATGGGTCTGTCTCAGATATTGAAGTAGCCGGTTAGACGGGAAAAGAGACCTCTGATCCAAAAGGGTGCAGCTGATATTCCAATGAGTGACAAAGCACCTGTTATCTTGTCTACAGATGTAACAGCAACAAATGAACATCTAAATCTTGACAGCTCAGATGCTGGTCTTGAGACAGAGAATGGAAAATATTTTGGGTTAAATGAATCATTGAGACCTCTTTTGAAATTTATGACAGCATCAAATCACTGCGACATGGATTTAAGTGGAACTCTTTTTAAACAATTTTGTGAAGAAAGGAGAGAAGGTGGAAGAGATGTTGACTTGTCTGTCATGTCTGCCAAATACCAAGCTTTGAAGGAATATTTACGAAGAGGGGTTACTGATGGAAAAGACACTAATGTTTTGTTTGATGACTTCTCGTATTACCTGAGTGAGAACACAAAGAGTGTGTTGATTGCATCAACCTTCATACACTTGAAGCATAAATAATTCACAAAATTTGCGATGGAGCTGCCTACTGTAAATCCCAGAATATTGTTGTCTGGCCCTGCAGGTTCTGAGATACACCAGGATATGCTAGTAAAGGCTTTAGCGATGATGGAAGTGGCTAACAGGCTTAAATATAGCATCTGGATGCATGCACTATCTGTACAACCATACAATTGGTGGCAGCCAACTGACTGGTGATCTGCTCTTAATGATTTTGCTGTATAACCTATATGACATTGAGAACAGATTTTTTACATGCAGAAACCAATATTACATTAACAGAGTGAATGAGATTGGCCCTGTTGAATCCCTACTTAAGATTTTGGGTTCTGAAAATGATGTATCTATTCGTGCTGAAGAAGATGGTGCACTACAAGCTCTTTCTTCCAAATTAGACAGTACAAAGATATCTTTGGTGGATGCAGGTGGCTTTCCTATTTTCATCAGTGCAATTTTAGTTCCTTCAAAGGAGTTTTCCTGTGGAGCACCTTTCCAAGCTTTGCAAGAAAATGCTATGGGTGCTTTAGCTAATATTTCCAGTGGTATGTCTTGTTTAGTGCATAGTCTTGGAGATAACATTAGAAGTTGTAGGAATGATGTTCAAGTTACTGATATAATTGGTGCTTTGACTTATGCATTGAAGGTGTTTAATGAGCAAGGCTATGTAGATTCAGTTAATGTAGTTGAATTAGAGAGTCTACTAATTAAGCAGCTTGAACCATCTATATCTAGGCTCGTGCAGAGATGTGCAGTTGAAGCCTTGTCTTGCTTGTATGGCAATGCTTACCTTCACAGAACTTTTTTTCATACAGAAGCAAAGAAATTGCTTGTTGGACTGGTAACTACAAGTAATAGTGAGGTGCAGATCAAGGAGAATGTGGATGCAATCGGTTATTATCAAGTTCACCCTCTTACTGTCATTGTTCATGTCTATGATGATGAACTGACTAGTGGGACAAATCCTAGCAAATTGGTCACTCTGAAATTTGAATACTTGCTAAAGTTGCATGTTGTTTGTGTTGGGGTTGATGGTATGCAAGGAGGTAGTGAGAACAATTTTCTTATAAACTTGTTTCCAGATAACACTGGGATTGAGCTTCCTCATCAGATAGCTAAACTGTCTTCAGGTCTCAACTTTGCATATGATGAGAAAAGATCACAAAGGCCATTTAAATGGGTTTAGCACTTGGCAGGCATTGACTTTTTGCCTGAAGCTCCTCCATTTCTTGCTGATAACATATCTGAAATTGAAGAAGCTGCAAAAGGTGCATCAACTTTGGCAGGGTTGAATATATATAGACAACTACATTTGTGCACTGTTTTTGTTGAATACCATATCTATATTTGGATTTGTCTTACTGGCATCTGGGTTTGGCATTGGCTACTGGATCTATGGCTTTACAAATATTTGTTACCATTCATTTTATCCTCTTTTTGTATATGTAACTTTTCTTGCAGGTCTTTTCCAGGAAGAAGATTTACACTTGAAGGATGTCTATAATGCTCTGCAAGAGAAAGAGTAAAGACATCTCATCAAAAGACCCACAGATTGTCAAAGCATTCCTTGAGACAACCGGTATGGTGCAATTCAGCTTTGACTCTGTTGATCCTGGAACATGGGAAACCACTGCATTAGAGTGCAAGACTGGGTTGCACGCATTGATCAACATGAGAAGTGAAGCCTGAGTAGCTTCACATGTTAGGGAAATATAATAGGATAAATTAGTCAGTCACCAATAATATTAAGTGCAGAACAGAGCAGAGATATATTCTTTTTGCACAGGTGGAATTGGTTACTTATTTTCTGGACAAAAAACTGTTTAATGCCAAAGATGGAAAATTCAACTTGTCCACAGCTTATTGAGGTGTATCACATCTATTGAAGACTTGAAGGAGATCGAATATTGCTGAGGATTTATTTGATAAAGGATCTGAAATACTTTGTATTTGAAGTTGCTGTTGTATTTATATCCGATTCAGAAAAGGTAATCGAGTTTCATCCAGTTTTGATTTTTGGGTAAGTTTATGTTTTTGGTGGTTTAGGTGAGCCCGTGTGTGCTCATTAACCACCGAAAAGGCCGAGTGACTCCATGGCCCAATACTAAAGGCACAAGGTATTCTAGGTTCTTGGAGACCTCACAGGGAGGTATCCATCCCAGTTGGAGCCAGATGTTAGCACTCAAAAACGCACCGGCATTTTTGAAGGAAAGATTCCTAATCTTGTAGGGAAATTTTCGATAGCTTCCCGAGATCCAAATGCAGATCTGAAAGCACCATTGGAAAGTTCAATATTTTTAGATGTCGATCGACTATTTAAACATGCAAAACGGACTCTCCATGACTGAGAAATTTGATTTTGAAAAAATCTGCACTTTCACCAGCGCAGAAGGCAAAATTTTGACTAGTTAGTTGTGGAGAGTGGCGACTTTCAATAACACAGGAGCAGATTTTCAAGCAAGTGCATTGTTGAAAGCCTGTCATGGCCATAATAGTCAAATTTTTGCCCAGTTCAATAATTTTTGGTTTTGAATGGTTTGAAAAGGTTTCAAATAGATAGGTGGTGAATTATCAAGTCAAAATCTAAAGGCCATTATTGGAGATGAAAGTAAAAAGGGAATTTTTTGACTAAATTTGTTGATTTTCAAGGGAAAAATGATAGGGATTTTTGGCACACATCATCAAATTCGAATTCCACTTTCAAAGGGACATATCAAATTGCTTTGGAAGGCTAGGCTACACTTCATCAACTTTCAACCAATGATTGAAGACCAAAAGATAGAGGTTGACCTCATCTTGAGGATCTCTCCTTACATTTTGTAAATCAGTTTTGACTTTCTATTTTTAGAATATCAGATCCATTGTTTTAGGATCTGAAATTGATTATAAAAGGCTATAAATCCAAAGACATTTGGAGCACTAAGAAGGTTCAGTTTTGGATACTCTTTGGCTATTGTATTAAGACACTTATTTTTCAATACAGAATCAGTCTTCTTTTGTTGTTAATGACAGATTTCTTCATCTATTCCATGTTCTGTACTTTATTTCAGTTTATCTTAGCTATTAAGAATTGTCATCTTCTTATTTAGCTCATAAACTTGAACTAAAGGAATCCTTGTTGGCTTGTATGATCCTACACATTGTTGTACTTGATTATCTAGATCAGCTTTCTCCATACCTTTTGATATTACTCTGTTTGTTCATTGATTCCTAAAAGCACTGTTTCATTCAATTGCATCGTGAGTTGTCTTCCCATTATCTATTCTCAGTTATCCCATTGATCCACACTTTCATTATTCATGATTTCTTAAGTTACCAAGCATCCTTAGCCTACAACCCTAAGGAGTTTGTTGGAGCGATAACAGATACGTAAATGGAAAAATTTAGATCAATGCCTATCACTAGGGAATATTGTGTTTGGATGAATGATTTATCATGGAGAAATTTGAGCGACTATTTAAGGACATCCTATCAACTAGTTTCATCAACTATACACATGTGCAAGGATGACTATAGTCATCGTATGCATATCCATATATTGTCATATAGTGTCATAGTTTAGATTGTACATATGCTAATCACCAGAATATGTTCATAATATATGTTGTGATTATGTGCATCATAAGTGAAACATCAATACATTCATTCATATTCATTGAACTCGAAATATTATCCCATCATCACATAGCATACACTTGATTTGTATAAGTCGTGATTGATATATGTCTATAAGTAAAACCCAACACAAGTATATCATCTAATGTATCAACATAATCAAGTTTCATGAAAACAATATCATTTCAAATGTAGCATTTGAGTCAGTTCACACTAGGTTCACAAGTCATGAGTGAACAAGGAAAAACAAAAGGGCACTACAATGTCGTCTCTGGAGATAGTGTATAATGGAAACATTGTGGGATTTAGGTTCCTTGTCTTGATTGCTTATGCCTTTGCTTGTTGAATGAAACCATTGTTAATTTCTCTAGTTTCGAAGAGGTTAGTGTGAAAATTTTTGTTTTCATGACAATGTAGTTCTAAAGAACAACTCTCCATTTGAGCTTGTCTACACCTTGTTATGGTCAGGACATTGTCAATTTTTTTGTTATTATTTTTCCCTTCCTATCCAAATCAATAGTAAGGTGGGATTAGTGTAATGATTATTTTATACATAGATGGTGGGCATATGGCCTATCCATATCATCAACATGGATGCTTAGTGTGGAAATAAAGTGTAATGCCTCTATGATTTTTTCTCAACTTAATTCAAGCTTTTATTCTCCATTCATACTTGGTTTTGATGTTCTATTTTTCTACTTGGTTTACTTGCTTATGGTTCCAATTCCAATCACAATAATGGGCAAAGCCAATCCAACTTTGTATGTATAGTTCTCTACCCATTCATTTCATTATTTCCAACGTTTAACAAGATGCAAAGCACTTTACTCTAACCATTGCTATATATAAATATAATTTCTTATGGAGATCATTGTAGAGGAAATTACACCATGAATAGAGTGTAATGTATAAATTGTCTATCACATATAATTTCTATAGCACATAACCCAACATATCATAGAAATATGGGAACATGGTTGTAGGTGATACTCCCTGTTGTTCCAGAGTATGTACTTAAGGCTTTAAAAGGTACAGTGTCTAGGCATCCAAAAGTTAGTAAGGTGTAAAAAGGGGGGAGAGTATAACTTCAGGAAAGGAAGCTAGGGTTGATTTCTAGGTTGTCGTTGTCTAGCTTCCAACTGTTCCTGGATGTTTATATCCCGTTCAAT
This sequence comes from Picea engelmannii, assembly GCA_009831015.1. Lineage (NCBI taxonomy): Eukaryota > Viridiplantae > Streptophyta > Pinopsida > Pinales > Pinaceae > Picea > Picea engelmannii. The sequence goes on from ML797161.1 coordinate 74,478, forward strand.
TGCAGTCCATGAACGTTCAAGTTCTACCCGGGTGGTGGCTATTTTAAGTATAGTATTAAAGAGATTTAAGGTGATATGGGTTTGGTTCGATAAACCGGGTTCAATATTAGGTTGTCTTATAATGGGAACAGTCATAGAGGAACAAAAAAAATTGAAAGAAATCTGAAATTTTTTATGTTGTATCAATTTGATCTTATAAAGAGAACTTTGAAATTAATGTTAAGGACAAAACGCAAACCAAAGGCCTTTTTTCCTAACTGTGTTATATTCAAAATAAATAGTGTGTGAAATATGAGAAAAACATTTAGTTGTTTATAAAGTAAGGCTCCTATCAAGGGAGAATCTCACTCCTTAAACAGAGGAATAAAATAGACTAAGAAGAAATCTGATGAACCATAAAATATGACAACTTAAAGGTTCACAGGCCTTGTATCTGTTGTTAGCCAATACAGAGGAAAAACTGTAAACGATATAGATGAATAAAATTTAACCACCACAGTAGAAGTTTTACTAAATTGCAGTGCAACATTCATCAGATGCATATAAGAAAAATAAAATTGAATACGAATAACAAAGAGAATAAACTCATAACACAGTCTTGACGGAATTAGGATTCTCCGGATTTCTTTTTATTAATTCTCCAAAAGAAGATAGCCTCTATTACAATCGACCAAAAAGGTCCAACCCCTTTTTCTTTCTACAAAATGTATATTTATACATATTTTCATATGCTGGAATCTCAATCGTTCCAGAGGTTTTCGGTTACAATCAAAGGAGTTAAAACGTTTCATTTTTTTTATATCTATCCTCATTTGGTACCAGAATTCTGCCTCTACGCCTGCTCCATGCAAATAACACACTTCTCTACCAATTGTGATATCATCTTAGAAGGTTCTGCTTGGTTATTGGCCTCAAAAACATAACAATCTTTCACCAATCGTGGAAACTTTCCTTCCACCTACTGGTCTTTAGCGCCGATAGAACATAATAATATACTTGGTTTAATTAGCCATTTATCTATTTGAACTATGTCTATCTGGGTTATTTGTGAAATTTCGGCCAATTCTCTTTCTTCATTTTCTTTGATATTTAGCAGACACTTGTCTATATTGATCTGACCCAGTATCTCAATGCTACTTTCAACATCAGAACCCAACCACATCCCATTTAACAAACCGAAAGTTTCTTCACAAGATTTTCTTATCTCCTTAGATTGTTGTCTTCCTTCGGATATATTTCGCTCCCATTCTTTTAACAAGATATTGCCCCTGGTCTGCTCTAAGATGGGAAAACTGGAACTACTGCTTATTTCCTTTCTCGTTGTGGCTACAATAGCCTCCTGGAACGCAACCCGAGCCGCTCTGACTTCCCTTTCTCTAAGAGAGAGGTTCTCCAATATTTGGTCAATGAGTTGGGAGCTACTTTGAATCGTTTCTACTTTAAGAAGCAGACCTTGTTGCGCCACTGATAACCTTTTTCTAATTTCTGTTGCTTGGGATTGAAATATCCTGATATTGATTACCTGGATTTCGACTAACTCTAATTTGGCCCGAAGCTGCTCTATCAATTCTCCTTGCTAGGCTATCTGTATCTGACTTGTTTGAACCACCAGTTATGTCTAATCGAGATCAGCTTTGAGTCGCTCGATTTCATTTTGATCATCTATTCTAGCTTGCTCCAAAGTTGCATTCACCTGATCTTTTGCAGCAGCCTCTGTTGTAGCTAGTTTAGCCTCTAATGTCTTGATTAGATGATTTTTTCGCTTCAGCTAATCTTTTAGGGTCCCCACTGAATATTGGTTTGTCGTAGCGAAAGCACCCAATGTTCCTACTATTTGCGTTGCAAATTCTTCTTTTTTCATGGTTCTTCCATCAATTATAATTTTAAATTTCTTGGATATAGTACCCGCCTCTTGGTAGAGTTCTTGTCTCATGATAGACTTTCTCCTCTTATCGAAGAAGAATTCATTCGGAGGTATCTCTTCCACTGATATGGGTGTTAATTCTTCACCAAAAATCCAACCTGCATCTGGTATTCCCTTTGTCGACTGCAGGGGAGTAACAGAAACAATGGGATTACTAACCTGTTTAGATGATTTCCCTGGAGTAACAACTGAATTTGGCTCACTTGGAAGATCGGAAGCCTCAACTTTCGGTTTTGGGCCCCCAGTTTTCTCTTCTTTGTCCTGTTGTTCTTCTTGGTCGGGTGATAAATCTTTGGAGCCTTCAGCTTTTGTTTTCTGCACCTCTACAGTCATTGGATTCTCACCCCATAATACTGGGGGAAGGCAACTCCACCTATGTTCTTGGAATTTGAAAACATCAGCCCTCTCTTTGGGGAATAGGGCTTCTATCTAAGCCAAAACCTCGTTATACGATCTTGCGCCTCGAAAAATATCATCATGAGGAAAATTCTCATGCTCAAACCTTTTAAGGCCACAACTAGCCAAGTGATTACTCACGACCCTGTGTGGGTTGTGTTACTTGAATTCAATATGGACTAATTTTATATATTCTAAGGTTGCTGCCTCAGCCTTTGCATGCCTAAAATCTAATAAATCATAGGTGTTTAAATGAATGGGTAAAGGTGGTCATACCTTCTTTGAAAACCCCTTAAGCTCTTTACTTATGCCACCAATCACGGTTTGCATGGCGATCTCGCAACAGGCCAACTTATCAAGTATAAATAATGGTAGAGCATGTGGAGGGATAGAAGCGCCGAAAACCCTGATGTATGAAAACTCTTCCTCCACGTATCAGTTGGCTACCCTGCTCAAATTGGCTGCAATGCTATCTGAGATCCAGGGCGGTGGATTACCGAAGATGGTGACATGCATCGGTACCATTACCCAATTGAAGATTCCATATATAAAATCTGAGGCCTTATCCTCCCAAAGCTTAGAATGATAGACATGGATAGGCTCGGTCTCCGATGGAGCCCAGCTCCAACTCATTAAGGGAAAAGGTGTCATGGAACACATGGTGTCCATGATGTATGTAGACATAAAAAATGAGGCGGCTCTCCCGTTTTCCCTCTTTGTCCGATATTCTGTAATCCGACTGGTCAGACTATCTGACAACAGTTTGACCCAGTCGAAAGAAAATCCTTCTTCTATCGTATGCATCAGAGGCACCCATGCGAGGAAAAAATGTGTGGTGTCTTCCCTCCCATACAATCTACAGGTCATCATCACTACGTATTTGAACTTTGGTTCCAAAGAAGATATAGAATAAACTTCGTTACTATCTGCCCTGAACTTTGTTGGGTGTGAGACCCAATCTTTGATCAAATCAGATAATCTTTTCCCGTATTGCTCGCATTCCTTCTATTTAAAATCTTCTAGAAACTCTGCATTGTATGTGAAGTTTGACGTGGGTGGTAACTTGTACATCGCCTGTAAGTTTTCTGGTCTAAAGGTCCCAATAGTGACCTTCTTCTCACTGATGATGGTTCTGGTAGGAATATCTACATGATCTAGCGCCCATCGGATCATGTCATAGTAAGGCAGAAGACGTGGCCTGGCCGTTACTTTGTGCATCTCTGCCTAGATGACGATCTTGTATTTGGTAGTCTTGTCATATTTCTCGTTGTCACTAGAATCATCTGAACAGTTCACCAACTCTGATTGCAAAACCTCTAAGATGTATGACCAAGTTCGGATGGAATCAACGCTTTGAGGTGAAGTATCCAAAACATTATCAGAGCCTTGTCCTGAAATTTCAGCATTTGTCTTGGATGCTTTTCGCTGGGCCATGACAGAAGATTGTGACTTATCTCTCATGTAATAAAATTGCGTATACATACAGAGATTAGTTTGCTGAGAAAAACTTATCTGCACGGGATAGAAATGAGCTTTATGAATAGAACAGAAAGGAAAAGATCTATATCTTCGATCATTTAAAATCTTGGTTTCATTATGAACAGAACGGTCAAATCATATTTATACGTAGATTTAGCAATAAAGACCCTATCCTTACTTGTCATTTCGCCTCATTTCCAATTAATGCCATAAATTTCGACGGTTCGTGACACAAGTTGGCACAAGGAAAATTTAAAATTACCTTGTAGACTGTGCTTTTTTTATTAAGCTTACTTAAACTTTAATCAACCTTTTGGCGTTCACCGTATCGGGAATTTTCATTCTAACCTTTCGAGCCTCAAAAACACGAGATCATGATGATTATATTTAGTTAATCAAGGACGTAACCAGGATTAAGTGTTTAATTAATCATGTTTTAATTTATATTGCAACTTTGCGGCTCGGGGTTTCGAGGGTATAGTTTCCATGAGGAGCGCGAGCTGAGTCGCGAAATCCTGAGATCATTATGATGTGATTTATTTAAACTAGAAGGTAAACCAGATTAAGTGTTTTAATTAATTATGTCTGAGAAATATTGCGACTTCGCCACTCAGGTTTTCGAAGGTATAACTTCCGGGAGGAACGTATGTTGAATCACGAAATCCCGAGAGACTTTAACCATGGTCAAAACTAATCACCCCTGACACTAACTTGGGTTACTTATGTAAAAGTCTTGCGGATTCATCTTTCAGAGTTACGATGGTAATGTTTTAGGAGAGAGTGAACACTGAGACGCGAAATCTCGATAGCACTTGACTGGGGTTTAAAGAATTTTACTCTCGGCTTTCACCTAAGGTAAGATTTTTAAAACTTTTTGTGACCTCGCACATCGGGGTTTGTAAATCTTGTGACTTGTAACTCCCAAAGAGCGATATTCCGAGGTACAAAAAGTAAAAACTTTCGTTTAACGATAAAAAGTGGTAACTTATGAAACATAACATCCTTCGCTATTTCTCATGTCGAGACTACTGAGATTTTTAGTAGGTAAATGTCACGAAGTGAAAAGGAACTCAAAAATCAACATTTGACTTAAAAAAATATATTTAAACCAGTTGAAAAAAGGTGGCTCCAACATAGGCTCCAACTAGGGATCCCGTCTTCCTACAAGACGGTAAGAACAGTAGACCACGTGCCTCTATTGGGTAAATGGAGTCATTTTCTTCACTTCTGCTAAACTTCCTTTAGGGAAAAGATAAACAAAGGGAAGAAGAGATATTGTCTTTCACTTCTGCAAAGATTTTAAATACTCACTATGTTTCATACTCAGCTACAGTCCCTTTCACGACTTTCCCTTTCTATTTACTGAATTTAGGTCTGCATTAAGACAAATCAAAACAGTTCTAGGAAATCCAACATATCTTGTAACTTTTGGCTTGCATCCAACAAAATTTATTACATGCTTTTAATCGGGGAGTCTCGTCCGGACTTAGGATGTGGATCCAGTATCGAGAAAGTTGATTACTAGAGTAGAGTGAAAATCGTGTATAACAGCCTTACAGACATCTCATATATTGCTTCACTGCCAGTGGGCCTGTTCAGTGCCCCGGTGAAGTCATCTGCCCCTTTTTTGTTAAATTTCCTTTCACCACTTCGGAATATATTTATGCATTTAAATACTGAGATGAGGGAAATCATTTCTGAATTTCCTTTCATTGTCTCTTCAGACTAGATGTACAATTAGATATGACTTTCTTTTCACCATCTGTCTTATAAATTTCTTTTTAGAACACGAAGTGGGGGCAATCAGTTTGTATGAGGGGTGATGTTTGTATAATATTTTGCAATGGAGGTCTGTTAACTTACTTTTATTTCTTGGTACCAACCTTCCCTTAATATTCACCACACCTTAACCCGCAGGAAAAAGGGGAAAAATCATTTCTAGGGGTTTTCCTTAGAGGAAGCCTCAATCCTTCGAAACTGTTGAAAAACCCAGAATAGTCAGGATCCATCTACACATAACTTGCTTACTAAAAGACTGAGGAGTTATGAAGACCAGATTCCTTTCCAAAATACACTTTACTTCTTTCAAAGTTAAAACATAATCTCTTCCCCCTATGTATATAAATCCGGAAAGGTACTTGGCTTTTTAAGAAGGTAAAAGTAAGATCGGAGAAAAAGTAACGGACAGAATTTTGTACACTGAGGAGCAGGGGTTAAAAATTAAAAGCGTTTTTTGAAAACCCTTTCCCAGAGATGCTTTACTTAATTATCACCTATCTTTATTTTAAGTTAACTTGTTAGGACCCAGAGCAAGCAATTGTTCTTTTTAATAACAACTAAGTGAAAACATTAGATTAATGGGACCTTTACGGTGCTTAGGAGACCTTTGCTTTCTTAAAGAACAGAATTCTCGGGAGTTCATACCTTTACCTTACCATTTTGAAACAACTGAAAACCTTTCTATCACCTGTTTTCGACGAATTCAGCCTCTGATATATGACTTTATGTTTTCTCCTTTCGCTCGTTTAGGCCGCAAGCCAATATCCTGCAAACATGAAGAGTGTCCCTTAAAAGAGTTAAATGTATTTGAAAATTGTGTATCTATATTTATACTGACCTAATTAATTAAAAATGAAAACTTACCTCAAGGGAATCATGAAATAGAAAGAAAATACAAACCGGTATATACAATGGAAATCCTTTGGGAACCAATTATTTCATGTAGTGTTTTAGATAACCTCCATTGACAGGGGTGTTGAAGATTTTACCATCCAGATTTTCTAATAAAAACGAATTTTTTCCTTCGGATGCTGAGACTCTAAATGGTCCATACCAAATATGATCGAATTTACTGTGTTTCGCCGAATCTTCCTTCCTAGCATCCCATCTTAAGACCAAATCACCTGGAAGAAACTCTTTGTCTTTTGCCTTACAGTCAAATAACGTTTTCATGTCGTCTTGATATTTTTGCAATCTTTCGTCCACTTCGACCCTGTGCTGTTGTACTTCGATCAGCTGATTTATTCTCCTTGTGACGTGGTTTGGTTCTTCTTTCTCATATTTCCATAGTTTCTTTACAGGAAGTGCCAAGTTTATGGGTAATACCACGTCAGTCCCGTATACCATCTGGAAAGGAGAAATGCCGATGGATTTTTTCGTGCCAATCCAATTCGCCCATAGTGCATATTTTAAATGTACATGCCAAGATCTCTTATTCTTGTTCAACACTTTCTTAGTTATTTTGATCAGAATCTTGTTCGAAGACTCGGCTAGTCCATTTACTTGGGGATAATATGTCATAGAATGGTCGAGTACAATATTGTATTTTTGGCAAAAACTTATCATAGCCATAGATGTAAAAGCCTGGGAATTATCTGTTACTATCTTTTGGGGGAAGCCGAATCTAGATAAAATGTTTTCTTCTAGGAAATCTATTACCACCAAATCTATAGCCCTCATGGTTGGAATAGCCTCTATCCATTTAGTAAAGTAATCTGTGGCGGTTAGGATCCATTTGTGTTGAGCGCTGGAATGGGGGTTAATTTCACCTATAAAATCCAGTCCCCACTGCTGAAAAGGGGCCTCTATTTTGACTGGGACTAAAGGTAGCACTAGGAGTTTATGATTTCCTACGAACAGTTGGCAAGGGTCGCAAGCCCTGACTTTGGCATTTACATCCGAGAAAATTTTAGGCCAATAATACCCTGCCCTCAGGATTTTATAAGCTGTCACTCTCCAAGCGTGATGTCCCCCACACACTCCTTTGTGGAATTCTCTTATGACCTCCTTTGTTTCAGATTCAACCAGGAAAACCAACAGGAAGCCAAGTGGATCCTTCTAAAACAATTTACCCTCGGATATACAGTATTTGACCGCATGTAGTTTTAGCGTTCTGGCTTTAGATGGAGATAAATCACTTGGATACTTCAAAGTCAGTAGGTAGGATACTATGTTTTTGTACCAGTTAGAGGAGGTAAAATTATCTTCAATTATGATTTCACTTGTTTGTTCATAGAGCTCACTCATATCTTCATCTTCTCCACATCCATGTATGTTATTTATGCTGAGGTCTCTGAAATTAGATTCAGCTAAGAGTTTATCCAAACCTTGACCATTTACTAGTTTCGTCGGATTTATTTCCAGATCAAATTCTTGAATTTTTGCGAGCCACCATCCCCTTTTTTCATCATTGTCAGGCTGCTCTAAAATGTCTTTAACAAAGCTAGTAGGTACATACGCGATTATCTTAGAATGCAATACATAAGTTCTAAAAGCCTTTAATGCCTTTACCATAGCATATGCTTGTTTTTCCATTATATCGTACTTTAGTTCCGCGTCTCTGAGACTTTTGCTAAAAAAGGCTATCGGTTGTTTGAAACCTTCCTCATTTTTCTGGAGGAGTATTGTGGCAATGGTATGCTCGGAGGCGAACGAGAAAATGAGAAAATCCTTTAGATAGTCGGGGCTTGCCAGTACAAGTGCCTCGTTTATAACCCTTTTGATACGTGCAAACGATTCTTTGGCCTCTGCTGTCCATTTTACCTCATTGTTTTTCTTTAGCATACTTGTGATTAATTTCACAATTTCAGCAAATTTTGGGATAAACCTTCTCAAAAAATTTATCTTTCCTAAGAATGATTGAATTTCCTTTACATTTCTAGGAATGTTTATTGTGTCTATAGCTTGAACCCTGCTGGGATCAATTTTAATTCCATCTCGGGACACAATATGGCCCAGG
>ML797161.1:83064-126096 GCA_009831015.1 Picea engelmannii
TACAAATTCTATTTCATCGGCACTTGCTTTTGTTCCATTGACATCTAAACTTTATCTTTACCCTAATTACAATTATCAGAGGCATTCTCATGCTCCATCCAAGTATCAAAGATCTTATTAGTATGCTAATAGTTCCTCTTACAAATCTTCATTGAAGATAAGTAAATGGAAAAATTTAGATCAATGCCTATCACTAGGGCATATTCTGTTTGGATGAATGATTTATCATGGAGAAATTTGAGCGACTATTTAAGGACATCCTATCAACTAGTTTCATCAAATATACACATGTGCAAGGATGACTATACACATGTACATTCGTCTAGTCATCGTGTGCATATCCATATATTGTCATATAGTGCCATAGTTTAGATTGTACATGTGCTAATCACCAGAATATGTTCATAATATATGTTGTGATTATGTGCATCATAAGTGAAACATCAATACATTCATTCATATTCATTGAACTCGAAATATTATCCCATCATCACATAACATACACTTGATTTGTATAAGTCGTGATTGATATATGTCTATAAGTAAAACCCAACACAAGTATATCATCTAATGTATCAACATAATCATGTTTCATCAAAACAATATCATTTCAAATGTAGCATTTGAGTCAGTTCACACTAGGTTCACAAGTCATGAGTGAACAAGGAAAAACAAAAGGGCACTACAATGTCGTCTCTGGAGATAGTGTATAATGGAAACATTGTGGGATTTAGGTTCCTTGTCTTGATTGCTTATGCCTTTGCTTATTGAATGAAACCATTGTTAATTTCTCTAGTTTCGAAGAGGTTAGTGAGAAAGTTTTGGTTTTCATGACAATGTAGTTCTAAAGAACAACTCTCCATTTGAGCTTGTCTACACCTTGTTATGGTCAGGACATTGTCAATTTTTTTGTTATTATTTTTCCTTTCCTATCCAAATCAATAGTAAGGTGGGATTAGTGTAATGATTATTTTATACATAGATCGTGGGCATATGGCCTATCCATATCATCAACATGGATGCTTAGTGTGGAAATAAAGTGTAATGCCTCTATGATTTTTTCTCAACTTAATTCAATCTTTTATTCTCCATTCATACTTGGTTTTGATGTTCTATTTTTCTACTTGGTTTACTTGCTTATGGTTCCAATTCCAATCACAATAACGGGCAAAGCCAATCCAACTTTGTCTGTATAGTTCTCTACCCATTCATTTCATTATTTCCAACGTTTAACAAGATGCAAAGCACTTTACTCTAACCATTGCTATATATAAATATAATTTCTTATGGAGATCATTGTAGAGGAAATTACACCATGAATAGAGTATAATGCATAAATTGTCTATCACATATAATTTCTATAGCACATAACCCAACATATCATAGAAATATGGGAACATGGTTGTAGGTGATACTCCCTGTTGTTCCAGAGTTTGTACTTAAGGCTTTAAAAGGTACAGTGTCTAGGCATCCAAAAGTTAATAAGGTGTAAAAAGGGGGGAGAGTATAACTTCGGGAAAGGAAGCTAAGGTTGATTTCTAGGTTGTCGTTGTCTAGCTTCCAACTGTTCCTGGATGTTTATATCTCGTTCAATTGCAACCCATGAACGTTCAAGTTCTACCCGGGTGGTGGCTGTTTTAAGTATAGTATTAAAGAGATTTAAGGTGATATGGGTTTGGTCCGATAAACCGGGTTCAATATTAGGTTGTCTTATAATGGGGACAGTCATAGAGGAAAAAAAAAATTGAAAGAAATCTGAAAGTTTTTATGTTGTATCAATTTGATCTTATAAAGAGAACTTTGAAATTAATGTTAAGGACAAAACGCAAACCAAAGGCCTTTTTTCGTAATTGTGTTATATTCAAAATAAATAGTGTGTGAAATATGAGAAAAACATTTAGTTGTTTATAAAGTAAGGCTCCTATCAAGGGAGAATCTCACTCCTTAAACAGAGGAAGAAAATAGACTAAGAAGGAATCTGATGAAGCATAAAATATGACAACTTAAAGGTTCACATGTCTTGTATCTGTTGTTAGCCAATACAGAGGAAAAATTGTAAACGATATAGATGAATAAAATTTAACCACCACAGTAGAAGTTTTACTAAATTGCAGTGCAACATTCATTAGATGCATATAAGCAAAATAAAATTGAATACGAACAACAAAGAGAATAAACTCATAACACAGTCTTGACGGAATTAGGATTCTCCGGATTGCTTTGTATTAATTCTCCAAAAGAAGATAGCCTCTATTACAATCGACCAAAAAGGTCCAACCCATTTTTCTTTCTACAAAATGTATATTTATACATATTTTCATATGTTGGAATCTCAATCGTTCCAGAGGTTTTCGGTTACAATCAAAGGAGTTAAAACGTTTCATTTTTTTTATATCTGTCCTCATTTGGTACCAGAATTCTGCCTCTATGCCTGCTCCATGCAAATAACACACTTCTCTACCAACTGTGATATCATCTTAGAAGGTTCTGCTTGGTTATTGGCCTCAAAAACATAACAATCTTTCACCAATCGTGGCAACTTTCCTGCCACCTGCTGGTCTTTGGCGCCGATAGAACATAATAATATACTTGGTTTAATTAGCCATTTATCTATTTGAACTATGTATGTCTGGGTTATTTGTGAAATTTTGGCCAATTCTCTTTCTTCATTTTCTTTGATATTTAGTAGACACTTGGCTATATTGATCTGACCCAGTATCTCAATGCTACTTTCACCATCAGAACCCAACCACATCCCATTTAACAAACCGAAAGTTTCTTCACAAGATTTTCTTATCTCCTTAGATTGTTGTCTTCCTTCGGATATATTTCTCTCCCATTCTTTCAACAAGATATTGCCCCTGGTCTACTCTGAGATGGGAAAACTGGAACTACTGCTTATTTCCTTTCTCGTTGTGGCTATAATAGCCTCCTGGAACGCAACCCGAGCTGCTCCGACTTCCCTTTCTCTAAGAGAGAGGTTCTCCAATATTTGGTCAATGAGTTGGGAGCTACTTTGAATCATTTCTACTTTAAGAAGCAGACATTGTTGCGCCACTGATAACCTTTTTCTAATTTATATTGCTTGGGATTGAAATATCATGATATTGATTACCTGGCTTTTGACTAACTCTAATTTGGCCCGAAGCTGCTTTATCAATTCTCCTTGCTAGGCTATCTGTATCTAACTTGTTTGAACCACCAGTTGTGTCTATTCGAGATCAGCTTTGAGCCGCTCGATTTCATTTTGATCATCTATTCTAGCTTGCTCCAAAGTTGCATTCACCTGATCTTTGGTAGCAGCCTCTATTGTAGCTAGTTTAGCCTCTAATGTCTTGATTAGATGATTTTTTCGCTTCAGCTGATCTTTTAGGGTCCCCACTGAATATTGGTTTGTCATAGCGAAAGCACCCAATGTTCCTGCTATTTGCGTTGCAAATTATTCTTTTTTCATGGTTCTTCCATCAGTTATAATTTTAAATTTCTTGGATATAGTACCCGCCTCTTGGTAGAGTTCTTGTCTCATGTAGATTCTTCACCAAAAATCCAACCTGCATCTGGTATTCCCTTTGTCGACTGCAGGGGAGTAACAGAAACAATGGGATTACTAACCTGTTTAGATGATTTCCCTGGATTAACGAATGAATTTGGATCACTTGGAGGATCAGAAGCCTCGGCTTTCGGTTTTGGGCCCCCAGTTTGCTCTTCTTTGTCCTGTTGTTCTTCTTGGTCGGGTGATGAATCTTTGGAGCCTTCAGCTTTTGTTTTCTACACCTCTACAGTCATTGGATTCTCACCCCATAATACTGGGGGAAGGCAACTCCACCTATGTTCTTGGAATTTGAAAACATCAGCCCTCTCTTTGGGAAACAGGGCCTGTATCTGAGCCAAAACCTCGGCATACGATCTCGCGCCTCGAAAAATATCATCATGAGGAAAATTCTCGTGCTCAAACCTTTTAAGGCCACAACTAGCCAAGTGATTACTCATGACCCTGTGTGGGTCGTGTTACTTGAATTCAATATGGACTAATTTTATATCTTCTAAGGCTGTTGCCTCAGCCTTTGCATGCCCGAAATATAATAAAGCATAGGTGTTTAAATGAATGGGGAAAGGTGGTCATACCTTCTTTGAAAACCCCTTAAGCTCTTTACTTATGCCACCAATCATGGTTTGCATGGCGATCTCGCAACAGGCCAACTTATCAGGTATAAATAATGGTAGAGCATGTGGAGGGATAGAAGCGCCGAAAACCCTGATGTATGAAAACTCTTCCTCCACGTATCAGTTGGCTACCCTGCTCAAATTGGCCACAATGCTATCTGAGATCCGGGGCGGTGGATTACTGAAGATGGCGACATGCATCGGTACCATTACCCAATTGAAGATTCCATATATAAAATCTGAGGCCTTATCCTCCCAAAGCTTAGAATGATAGACATGGATAGGCTCGGTCTCCGATGGAGCCCAACTCCAACTCATTAAAGGAAAAGGTGTCATGGAACACATGGTGTCCATGATGTATGCAGACATAAAAAATGAGGCGGCTCTCCCGTTTTCCCTCTGTGTCTGATATTCTGTAATCCGACTGGTCAGACTATCTGACAACAGTTTGACCTAGTAGAAAGAAAATCCTTCTTCTATCGTATGCATTAGAGGCACCCATGCGAGGAAAAAATATGTGGTGTCTTCCCTCCCATACAATCTATAGGTCATCATCACTACGCATTTGAACTGTGGTTCCAAAGAAGATATGGAATAAACTTCGTTGCTATCTTCCCTGAACTTTTCTGGGTGTGAGACCCAATCTTTGATCAAATCAGATAATCTTTTCCCGTATTGCTCGCATTCCTTCTGTTTAAAATCTTCTAGAAACTCTGCATTGTATGTGAAGTTTGACGTGGGTGGTAACTTGTACATCGCCTGTAAGTTTTCTGGTCTAAAGGTCCCAATAGTGACCTTCTGCTCACTGATGATGGTTCTGGTAGGAATATCTACATGATCTAGCACCCATCGGATCATGTCATAGTAAGGCAAAAGACGTGGCTTGGCCGTTACTTTGTGCATCTCTGCCTGGATGACGATCTTGTATTTGGTAGTCTTGTCATCTTTCTTGTTGTCACTGGAATCGTCCGAACAGTTCACCAACTCTGATTTCAAAACCTCTGAGATGTATGACCAAGTTCGGATGGAATCAACGCTTTGAGGTGAAGTATCCAAAGCATTATCAGAGCCTTGTCCTGAAATTTAAGCATTTGTCTTGGACGCTTTTCGTTGGGTCATGACAGAAGATTGTGAGTTAGCTCTCATGTAATAAAATTGTGTATACATACAGAGATCAGTTTGCTGAGAAAAACTTATCTGCACGGGATAGAAATGAGCTTTATGAATAGAACAGAAAGGAAAAGATCTATATCTTCGATCATTTAAAATCTTGGTGTCATTATGAACAGAACGGTCAAATCATATTTATACGTAGATTTAGCAATAAAGACCCTATCCTTACTTGTCGTTTCACCTCATTTCCAATTAATGCCATAAATTTCGACGGTTCGTGACACAAGTTGGCACAAGGAAAATTTAAAATTACCTTGTAGACTGTGCTTTTTTTATTAAGCTTACTTAAACTTTAATCAACCTTTCGGTGTTCGTCGTATCGGGAATTTTCATTCTAACCTTTCGAGCCTCAAAAACCCGAGATCATGATGATTATATTTAGTTAATCAAGGATGTAACCATGATTAAGTGTTTAATTAATCATGTTTTAATTTATATCGTGACTTTGTAGCTCGGGGTTTCGAGGGTATAGTTTCCATGAGGAGCGCGAGTCGAGTCGCGAAATCCTGAGATCATTATGATGTGATTTATTTAAACTAGAAGGTAAACCAGATTTAGTGTTTTAATTAATTATGTCTGATCAATATCGCGACTTCGCCACTCGGGGTTTTGAAGGTATAACTTCAGGGAGGAACGTATGTCGAGTCACGAAATCCCGAGAGACTTTAACCATGGTCAAAACTAATCACCCCTGACACTAACTCAGGTTACTTATGTAAAAGTCTCGCGGCTTCGTCTTTCAGAGTTACGACGGTAATGTTTTAGGAGAGAGTGAACGCTGAGACGCGAAATCTCGATAGCACTTGACTAGGGTTTAAATAATTCTACTCTCGGCTTTCACCTAAGGTAAGATTTTTTTTTTAAATTGTGACCTCGCACATCGGGGTTTGTAAATCTTGTTACTTGTAACTCCCGAAGAGCGATATTCCGAGGTACAAAAAGTAAAAACTTTCGTTTAACGATAAAAAGTGGTAACTTATGAAACATAACATCCTTCGCTATTTCTCATGTCGAGACTACTGAGATTTTTAGCAGGTAAATGTCATGAAGTGAAAAGGAACTCAAAAATCAACATTTGACTTAAAAAAATATATTTAAACCAGTTGAAAAAAGGTGGCTCCAACATAGGCTCCAACTAGGGATCCCATCTTCCTACAAGACGGTAAGAACAGTAGACCACGTGCCTCTATTGGGTAAATGGAGTCATTTGCTTCACTTCTACTAAACTTCCTTTAGGGAAAAGATAAACAAAGGGAAGAAGAGATCTTGTCTTTCACTTCTGCAAAGCTTTTAAATACTCACTATGTTTCATACTCAGCTATAGTCCCTTTCACGACTTTCTCTTTCTCTTTACTGAATTTAGGTCTGCAATAAGACAAATCAAAACAGTTCTAGGAAATCCAACATATCTTGTAACTTTTGGCTTGCATCCAACGAAATGTATTACATGTTTTTAATCGGGGAGTCTTGTCCGGACTTAGGATGTGGATCCAGTCTCGAGAAAGTTGATTACTAGAGTAGAGTGAAAATCGTGTATAACATCCTTACAGACATCTCAGATATTGCTTCACTGCCAGCGGGCCTGTTCAGTACCCCGGTGAAGTCATCTGCCCCTTTTTTGCTAAATTTCCTTTCACCACTTCGGAATATATTTATGCATTTAAATACTGAGATGAGGGAAATCATTTCTGAATTTCCTTTCATTGTCTCTTCAGACTAGATGTACAATTAGATATGACTTTATTTTCACCATTTGTCTTATAAATTTCTTTTTAGAACACGAAGTGGGGGCAATCAGTTTGTATGAGGGGTGATGTTTGTATAATATTTTGCAATGGAGGTCTGTTAACTTACTTTTATTTCTTGGTACCAACCTTCCCTTAATCTTCACCACACCTTAACCCACAGGAAAAAGGGGAAAAATCATTTCTAGGGGTTTTCCTTAGAGCAAGCCTCAATCCTTCGAAACTGTTGAAAAACCCAGAATAGTCAGGATCCATCTACACATAACTTGCTTACTAAGAGACTGAGGAGTTATGAAGACCAGCTTCCTTTCCAAAATACGCTTTACTTCTTTCAAAGTTAAAACATAATCTCTTCCCCCTATGTATATAAATCCGGAAAGGTACTTGGATTTTTAAGAAGGTAAAAGTAAGACCGGAGAAAAAGTAACGGACATACTTTTGTACACTGAGGAGCAGGGGTCGAAAATTAAAAGAATTTTTTGAAAACCCTTTCCCGGAGATGCTTTACTTAATTATCACCTATCTTTATTTTAAGTTGACTTGTTAGGACCCAGAGCAAGCAATTGTTCTTTTTAATAACAACTAAGTGAAAACATTAGATTAATGGGACCTTTACGGTGCTTAGGAGACCTTTTCTTTCTTAAAGAACAGAATTCTCAGGAGTTCATACCTTTACCTTACCATTTTGAAACAACTGAAAACCTTTCTATCACCTGTTTTCGGCGAATTCAGCCTCTGATATATGACTTTCTGTTTTCTCCTTTCGCTCGTTTAGGCCACAAGCCAAAATCCTGCAAACATGAAGAGTGTCCCTTAAAAGAGTTGAATGTATTTGAATATTGTGTATCTCTATTTATACTGACCTAATTAATTAAAAATGAAAACTTACCTCAAGGGAATCATGAAATAGAAAGAAATTACAAACCAATATATACAATGGAAATCCTTTCGGAACCAATTATTTCATGTAGTGTTTTAGATAACCTCCGTTGACAGGGGCGTTGAAGATTTTACCATCCAGATTTTCTAATAAAAACAAATTTTTTCCTTCGGATGCTGAGACTCTAAATGGTCCATACCAAATATGATCGAATTTACTGTGTTTCGTCGAATCTTCCTTCCTAGCATCCCATCTTAAAACAAAATCACCCGGAAGAAACTCTTTGTCTTTTGTCTTACGGTCAAATAACGTTTTCATGTCATCTTGATATTTTTGCAATCTTTCGTCCACTTCGACCCTGTGTTGTTGTACTTCGATCAGTTGATTTATTCTCCTTATGACGTGGTTTGGTTCTTCTTTCTCATATTTCCATAGTTTTATTACGGGAAGTGCCAAGTTTATGGGTAATACCACGTCAGTCCTGTATACCATCTGGAAATGAGAAATGCCGATGGATTTTTTCGTGCCAATCCAATTCGCCCATAGTGTGTATTTTAAATGTACATGCCAAGATCTCTTGTTCTCGTTCAACACTTTCTTAATTATGTTGATCAGAATCTTGTTCGAAGACTCATCCAGCCCATTTCCTTGGGGATAATATGTCATAGAATGGTCGAGTACAATATTGTATTTTTGGCAAAAACTGATCATAGCCATAGATTTAAAATCCTGGGCATTATCTGTTACTATCTTTTGGGGGAGGCCGAATATAGATAAAATGTTTTCTTCTAGGAAATCTATTACCACCAAATCTGTAGCCCTCCTGGTTGGAATAGCCTCTATCCATTTAGTAAAGTAATATGTGGCGGTTAGGATCCATTTGTGTTGAGCATTGGAATGGGGGTTAATTTCTCCTATAAAATCCAGTCCCCACTGCTGAAAAGGGGCCTCTATTTTGACTGGGACTAAAGGTATCACTAGGACTTTATGCTTTCTTGCGAACAGTTGGCAAGGGTCGCAAGCCCTGACTTTGGCATTTACATCCGAGAAAATTTTAGGCCAATAATACCCTGCCCTCAAGATTTTATAAGCTGTCACTCTCCAAGCGTGATGTCCCCCACACACTCCTTTGTGGAATTCACTTATGACCTCCTCTGTTTCAGATTCAACCAGGAAAACCAACAGGAAGCCAAGTGGATCCTTCTAAAACAATTTACCCTCGGATATACAGTATTTGGCTGCATGTATTTTTAGCGTTCTGGCTTTAGATGGAGATAAATCACTTGGATACTTCAAAGTCAGTAGGTAGGATACTATGTTTTTGTACCAGTTAGAGGAGGTAAACTTCTCTTCGATTATGATTTCACTTGTTTGTTCGTAGAGCTCGCTCATATCTTCATCTTCTCCACATCCATGTATGTTATTTATGCCGAGGGCTCTGAAATTAGATTCATCTAAGAGTTTATCCAAACCTTGACCTTTTACTAGTTTCGTCGGCTTTATTTCCAGATCAAATTCTTCAATTTTTGCGAGCCACCATCCCCTTTTGTCGTCATTGTCAGGCTGCACTAAAATGTCTTTAACAGAGCTAGTAGGTACATACATGATTATCTTGGAATGCAATACATAAGTTCTAAAAGCCTTTAATGCCTTTACCATAGCATATGCTTGTTTTTCCATTATATCGTACTTTAGTTCCACGTCTCTGAGACTTTTGCTAAAAAAGGCTATCGGTTGTTTGAAACCTTCCTCATTTTTCTGGAGGAGTATCGTGGCAATGGTATGCTTGGAGGCGAACGAGAAAATGAGAAAATCCTTTAGATGGTCGGGGCTTGCCAGTACAAGTGCCTCTCTTATAACCCTTTTGATACGTGCAAACGATTCTTTGGCCTCTGCTGTCCATTTTACCTCACTGTTTTTCTTTAGCATACCTGTTATTAATTTCACAATTTCAACAAAGCTTGGGATAAACCTTCTCAAAAAATTTATCTTTCCTAAGAATGATTGAATTTCCTTTACATTTCTAGGAATGTTTATTGTGTCTATAGCTTGAACCCTGCTGGGATCAATTTTAATTCCATCTCGGGACACAATATGGCCCAGGAGTTTACCTTCCCGCATGACGAAGTGAGACTTTTTGGGGTTTAAAGACAGACTGAACCTGAGGCATTTTTCGAAAGTCTGTTTGAGATGTATTAAATGTTCTTCGTCAGACTTAGAAAAAACTGTTAGATCATCAAGATAGATAACTACAGACTTGTCTCTTTCGCCGACAAAAGTGATATCCATAGCACGTTGGAAGGTGTCACCTGCATTCATTAGACCAAAATGAATTTTATCATACATGAATGTACCCCAGGGTGTAGTGAAGGTTGTTTTTTCTTTATCTTGTTCATTTACAACAATTTGATTGTACCCAGAGAAACCGTCAATCATAGACATCCTATTTTCTCTGACTACCTTTTCTAAGACGTGATCCATTTTTGGTAAAGGATAGTTGTCTTTGAGGGAAGATTTATTTAAATTTCTAAAATAAACACACAGTCTAATCTCCCCACTCTTTTTTCTAACCGGGACCAGGTTTGCCACCCAATCCAAGTATCTCAAAGGTACTATTATTTTCACGTCTAAAAGCTTCTTAACTTCTCTTTTGACTACGGGTAATAAGATAGGGTTTATTTGTCTAAGATTTTTCCTAAAGGGTTTGACACCAAGCTTCAGAGGTATCTTCTGTTCGATCACCATAGTGTCATAGGTCCTAAGCTCTTCGTAAGACCAAGCGAACATGTCCTTATATTGTGCAAGAAATTATTTATACTTATTTTTCACCTCAGGAGGAAGGTACTTTGATATTTTCACCATCCTAGGTTCCTCTTTTGTCCCTACGTCGCAATCTTCAACCTCCTCTGGTT
Source organism: Picea engelmannii (assembly GCA_009831015.1). NCBI lineage: Eukaryota > Viridiplantae > Streptophyta > Pinopsida > Pinales > Pinaceae > Picea > Picea engelmannii. The sequence continues at coordinate 93,939 of ML797161.1, forward strand.
GGGGTTGGAAAGTGGATTTTAAAGGCATGTCATTTTGATTGAAAATTCTTTCTAGGGGGATTAGTCCCTTTGGAATCTGATTAATTTTTAAAACTAACATGCGATGGTTGGCAATTTTTTCTCGGAACTCCGGAGGGTCTTCTCCTTCTTGCATGATCCATGTGTGATCATTTTGATTCTCTTGATCGATGTGAGTTTCAGAAAAGTCGTCCACTACTTCTAGGAACTTCCTGATCTGTTCGTCGTCCTCGAAAATCTGCCAGTGTTGTATGTTATTTGGGATGGATGGTATGTGCCTTACCTCTATATGGTATTTTAATTTAAAAGTTGTGGGGGGAGAAAACGTCGAGTCTACCTTGGCTAACGAATCAGCCAGCAAATTTTTGGTGTGTGGGATGAAATGGATATTTACAGACGAGAAGAAATTTTCCATTAGATCCCAGGCACAATTTCTATACATTCTCAATCTCAGGTGTTTGGCCTGGTATTGTCGATTCACCTGTTTGACTATCAACTCAGCGTCTCCATATACTTCCAGGTTCTTTATGTTCAGCTTCTTGGCAGCTTCCAATCCTAATACTAAGGCTTCATAATCACATACATTATTAGTGTAATCTATATCCCATCGAAGCCTGTAAGAAAAAGGGACAACAAATTTATTTTCAGGTGCCACAAAAAGTACTCCTGCACCTGCTCCTTCACATGACAGAGCACCGTCAAAAAAAATTTTCCAGATCCCTATGCTATGCATATTTTTAGATTATTTTTCGTCTATGTAATTTTCTTCTGTACAACTATCTATACCATCATCAAAAGACAAAATACAATTTCCTAGATCTTGATTAGCAATGTAAACAGGAAAATTGTTAGGATTTTGAGGATCACTCATTGTATAGGCTAACCTTGTTTCTCTGTATAACCGAGTAAGTTGCCCACCAAATACAGGAATTGTGGCGTAAGTCATGTCCAGTTGGAGGGACCCCCCAAGTTTGGCTCCCCATGACCTTTATAGCAGTAAGCCATACTTTGGGGGGATATCAACAATAACTACGTCCATCAGGACACTTTTGACTGGGACCTGTGCAAGGGTGACTACTAAATCTTTTATCATACCCATGCACTTAACTCTTCTCGAATCAAAAGAGTAGAGATCTCCGTAAGGTCGGGTGATCTCAAGGCATAGTCTATCCATAATTTCTTTGGGCATCACATTATGTGAAGCTCCAGAATCCATCATGCAGTTATGTAGCAGTCGATCATGCACATTTAGGGTGATATAGAAAGGAGCAATGGTGTCTCTGGCACCCTCAAAATGTGGACTAAAAGTGATATTGGGCTTATCATCTTCCAAATTTATTACGTCTGATTGACTTTCTTGATCTGAACAACCTATCACTTTGGTTATCTTCTTTCGATATGCAGGATTCTTTGCTAATTCAACCAGCAGGATCGGTATTTTTATCCTATTTATCTCATTTTCAAAACTAAAACCACCGCTAACTTTGTCTATTTATCTGGTTGAAACCTCGAGCTCTCTCTTCTCAATCTTAATTGTCTGGGCGGATTTATTACTCATGAGTTTACTTACCAGTGCGAGTATCTCAGTTGTCTTGATTCGCCTTGTTTGGGTCTCAACCTCTTTCGTTTTGAGGTCCAACAAGTCTACCTCTTTTATTTTTTTGTTGGATGTTTCAGTCTCTTTTGGGGCAGGCACATATATTTCACCTCTAGGGAGAATTTTCTTCGGTTGAGGAATCAACATAGGTTTGTTTTTAGACCTCAAGTTATACCTCGGTTGGACCCCCGCTGTCATGGAATTAGACGTTTCTTGACATACAACGAAATCCTTGTTGTTTATATCATCATCTTCATTTGATGGTTGAGGTGCGTTCAATGACCTCTCGTAATCTTCTTTAGTTACATAGGGATAAATGCATTCATCGCCCAAATTTGTCACATCTTCTCAAGTCCCTCGAAATCTTCCAGGTCATTCCCTCCTATAAAATTTTCATTTTTTAAAGGGGTTTGAATTTTTTGATCTTCATTTTTAATCTGCCTTTGTTGATTTTGAGGGTTGGGGTTTCTTCTGAATTCTCTTTTAATGAAAGGATCACTCTTGGATTGATCTAGCTCCATTCTGGAAATATTATTTGACAATTCTTTAATTATCCTAGCCATATCATCCATTTTGTCGTATGTGGATCTATTAGATCCTGAGGGTCCCGCGTGTTCCCTAAAACGTCTGGTTTCTTTGTTTCCCATTTCTACCCTAGCTTTCAACTTACCAGAGGTCGTCATGTTAGATTCGATTTCCACAGCATCATCCTGCATTCAGGTTAAGGTAGCCCCCCGCCTCTCTTAAGAGAAGGGCAAAGTCGGGTTCGAAAGCTCCTGCGAAGGTTACTTTGGCTGCAGGTTGGGAGGGTTTAACTTTGACTGGGATCTTATTATATAGCTTGTTAAATCTTTGGATAAATTCCATAACTGTTTCTGAATTCATTTTCTTTAAAGATCTGAACTCGGTCAGATAATATAAGTGGTGTTTTCTCTCACCCCATTGTCTAAGAAATTTATCTTCTAAGGCATCGTAAGAAAGGATAGACCCTGCGGGTAGGCTTCGAAACCAGGTTCATACCTATCCTTCAAAAGTTTGAAAAAACAATCTCGAATAAATGTCTTCGTGTTCCAACCCTAGAATATCAGCGAACTGATCGAAGAAATTTATATGTTCAGCCATAGTTAAGTTCCCTTCCCCTGTAAATTTTGGTAAATTTTTTATATAATTTTCAGGAAGGTCGTGAAGAGGTACGGGTAGAACCAAAGGTGTGTATCTCGCAACCACTTTAGTGAAAACGCTGGGGGGGTGGGGGAGGCACTTGGCCCTCTGCTCCTCCTCTGGCAGCCACCATTGGTACTACCTGACAAGGAAAGGGTGCGTTATATAAAGGGTTATGAAAGACTAAAAATGGATTTCTAGCTTCTTCGAGGGATGAGAAAAGCGAAGATGGGTGAACAGAGATGCGAGGACTTGGCTCCTCAGATTTGTAGGAGACATAATCAGGGGATCCCACGGGTGTAATATTTGAACATATAGTGTACTCTTCAAGACTTGGTGAGGTCGGGAAGTCTAAAAGAAGAGTCGGCGGGATATCAACCACTGATAAATTTACTGTAGAGTTTTTACCTTTGTGTCCGACAGAGGTTTTCGGAAGGATTTCACTTTTAACCACAGAACTAGCTAAAAATGAATTAGTGGTCTCGGGAGGGGTACTATGTGAAGTTGAAGGCTCACAAGAAGTATCGGTCTTGCGCCATGGGTGCTTAAGCTGATAGGCTGCAGTAGTTGGCTTAAAAGAACCTCTAACTTTCAGTATTTTTTCGAGATCTGAAACAGGCGTGGTCTGCTTGCTCTCTGGGTTTTGTCTGGTATTCCTTCGACCGAATGCCAGCTTATTTATATGTAGAGTCACCAAGTGAAAGATAGGAAAATCCTTTAGAAAGTGCCCACTCTTTGTTCACTATCAAAGGGTGAAACTTGAAAATATATGTCCTTCTTCCCAGGGAAAAGGTTTCGTAACTTCGTTCCCTGGCAACGGTGCCAAAAAGATGTTGTTCCAGAGTCTGTACTTAAGGCTTTAAAAAGTACAGTGTCTAGGCATCTAAAATTTAGTAAGGTGTAAAAAGGGGGGAGAGTATAACTTCAGGAAAGGAAGCTAGGGTTTATTTCTAGGTTGTCGTTGTCTAGCTTCCAACTATTCCTGGATGTTTATACCCCGTTCAATTGCAACCCATGAACGTTCAAGTTCTACCCAGGTGGTGGTTGTTTTAAGTATAGATCAAAGAGATTTAAGGTGATATGGGTTTAGTCTGATAAACCGGGTTCAATATTAGGTTGTCTTACAACGGGGAGAGTCATAGAGGAACAGAAAAATTTGAAAGAAATTTGAAAGTTTTTATGTTGTATCAATTTGATCTTATAAAGAGAACTTTGAAATTAATGTTAAGGACAAAACGCAAACCAAAGGCCTTTTTCCGTAATTGTGTTATATTCAAAATAAATAGTGTGTGAAATATGAGAAAAACATTTAGCTGTTTATAAAGTAAGGTTCCTATCAAGGGAGAATCTCACTCCTTAAACAGAGGAAGAAAATAGACTAAGAAGGAATCTGAGGAAGCATAAAATATGACAACTTAAAGGTTCACAAGTCTTGTATCTATTGTTAGCCGATACAGAGGAAAAACTGTAAACAATATATATGAATAAAATTTAACCACCACAGTAGAAGTTTTACTAAATTGCAGTGAAACATTCATCAGATGTATATAAGCGAAATAAAATTGAATACGAATAACAAAGAGAACAAACTCATAACACAGTCTTGAAGGCATCAGGATTCTCCAGATTGCTTTGTATTAATTCTCCAAAAGAAGAAAGCCTCTATTACAATCAACCAAAAAGGCCCGGCCCCTTTTTCTTTCTATAAAATGTATATTTATACAGATTTTCATATGCTGGAATCTCAATCGTTCCAGATGTTTCCGGTTACAATCAAAGGAGTTAAAAAATTTCGTTTTTTTTTTAAATCTATCCTCATTTGGTACTAGAAACCTACCTCTTCACCTGCTCCGTGCAAATAACGCACTTCTCTACCAACTGTGATATCAGCTTAGAAGGTTCTGCTTGGTTATTGGCCTCAAAAACATAACAATCTTTCACCAATCGTGGCAACTTTCCTTCCACCTGCTGGTCTTTGGCGCCAATAGAACATAATAATATACTTGGTTTAATTAGCCATTTATCTATTTGAACTATGTCTGTCTGGGTTATTTGTGAAATTTCGGCCAATTCTCTTTCTTCATTTTATTTGATATTTAGCAGACATTTGGCTGTATTGATCTAACCCAGTATCTCAATGCTACTTTCACCATCAGAACCCAACCACATCCCATTTAACAAACCTAAAGTTTCTTCATAAGATTTTCTTATCTCCTTAGCTTGTTGTCTTCCTTTGGATATATTTCACTCCCATTCTTTCAACAAGATATTTCCCCTGGTCTGCTCTAAGATGGGACAACTAGAACTACTATTTATTTCCTTTCTCGTTGTGGCTATAATAGCCTCCTGGAACGCAACCCAAGCCGCTCCGACTTCCCTTTCTCTGAGAGAGAGGTTCTCCAATATTTGGTCAATGAGTTGGCAGCTACTTTGAATCATTTCTACTTTAACCAGAAGACCTTGCTACGCCACCAATAACCTTTTTCTGATTTCTATTGCTTGGGATTGAAATATCCCGATATCGATTACCTGGCTTTCAGCTAACTCTAATTTGGCCCGAAGCTGCTCTATCAATTCTCCTTGTTGGGCTATCTGTATCTGACTTTTTTGAACCACCAGCTGTGTATGTTCGAGATAATCTTTGAGTCGCTCGATTTCATTTTGATCATCTATTCTAGCTTGCTCAAAAGTTGCATTCGCCTGATCTTTGGCAGTAGCCTCTATTGTAGCTAGTTTAGCCTCTAATGTCTTGATTAGATGATTTTTTCGCTTCGGCTGATCTTTTAGGGTCCCAACTGAATATTGGTTTGTCATAGCGAAAGCACCCAATGTTCCTGCTATTTGCGGTGCAAATTCTTCTTTTTTCATGGTTCTTCCATCAGTTATAATTTTAAATTTCTTGGATATAGTACCTGCCTCTTGGTAGAGTTCTTGTCTCACAATAGCCTTTCTCTTCTTATCGAAGAAGAATTCATTCAGAGGTAGCTTTTCCACTGATATGGATGTTAATTCTTCACCAAAAATCCAACCTGCGTCTGGTATTCCCTTTGTCGACTGCAGGGGAGTAACAGAAACAATGGGATTACTAACCTGTTTAGATGATTTCCTTGGAGTAACGACTGAAGTTGGCCCGCTTGGAGGATCGAAAGCCTCGGCTTCCAGTTTTGGGCCCCCATTTTGCTCTTCTTTGTCTTGTTGTTCATCTTGGTCGGGTGATGAATCTTTGGAGCCTTCGACTTTTTTTTTTTGCACCTCTACAGTCGTTGGATTCTCGCTCCGTAATACTGGGAGAAGGTAGCTCCGCCTATGTTCTTGGAATTTGAAAACATCGGCCCTCTCTTTGGGCAACAGGGCTTGTATCCGAGCCAAAACCTCGGCATACGATTTCTTACCTCGGAAAATATCAACATGAGGCAAATTCTCGTGCTCAAACCTTTTAAGGCCACAGCTAGCCAAGTGATTACTCACGACCCTGTGTGGATCATGTTTCTTGAATTCAATATGGACTAATTTGATATCTTCTAAGGATACTGCCTCGGCCTTTGCATGCCCAAAATCTAATAAAGAATAGGTGTTTAAATGAATGGGGAAAGGTCGCCATACCTTCTTTGAAAACCCCTTCGGCTCTTTACTTATGCCAACAATCACGGTTTGCATGGAGATATCGCGACAGGCCAAATTATTGGGTATAAGTAATGGTAGAGCATGTGGAGGGACAGAAGCACTGAAAACCCTGATGTATGAAAACTCTTCCTCGATGTATCAGTCGGCTACCCTGCTCAAATTGGCCACAATGCTATCTGATATCTGGGGCGGTGGATTACCGAAGATGGCGACATGCATTGGTACCATTACCCAATTGAATATTTCATATGTAAAATCTAATGCCTTATCCTCCCAAAGCTTATAATGATAGACATGGATAGGCTCGATCTCTGATGGAGCCCAGCTCCAACTCATTAAGGGAAAAGGTGTCATGGAACACATGGAGTCCATGATGTATGCAGACATAAAAAATGAGGTGGCTCTCCCACTTTCCCTCTGTGTCCGATATTCTATAATCCGACTGGTCAGACTATCTGACAACAGTTTGGCCCAGTTGAAAGAAAATCCTTCTGCTACTGTATGTATCAGAGGCACCCATGGGAGGAAAAAATGCGTGGTGTCTTCCCTCCCGTACAATCTACAGGTCATCATCACTACATATTTGAACTATGGTTCCAAAGAAGATATGGAATAAACTTTGTTTCTATCTTCCCTGAACTTCGCTGGGTGTGAGACCCAATCTTTGATCAAATCAGATAATTTTTTCCCGTATTGCTCGCATTCTTTCTGTTTAAAATATTCTAGAAACTCTGCATTATATGTGAAGTTCAACGTGGGTGGTAACTTGTACATCGTTTGTAAGTTTTCTGGTCTAAAAGGTCCCAACATCGACCTTCTTCTCACTGATGATGGTTCTGGTAGGAATATCTACATGATCTAGTTCCCATCAGATCATGTCATAGTAAGGCAGAAGACGTGGCCTGGCCGCTACTTTGTGCATCTCTACCTGGACGAGGATTTTGTATTTGGTAGTCATTTCATCTTTCTCGTTGTCAGTGGAATCGTCCAAATAGTTCACCAACTTTGATTGAAAAACCTCTAAGATGTATGACCAGGTTCGGACGGAATCAACGCGTCGAGGTGAAGTATTCGAAACATTATCAGAGCCTTGTCCCAAAATTTCAGCATTTGTCTTTGATTCTTTTCACGGGGCCATGGCAGAAGATTATGACTTAGCTCTCCTATAATAAAATTGCATATACATACAGAGATCAGTTTGCTGAGAAAAACTTATCTGCGCGGGATAGAAATGAGCTTTATGAATAGAACAGAAAGGAAAAGATCTATATCTTTGATCATTTAAAATCTTGGTGTCATTATGAACAGAATGGTCAAATCATATTTAGAGGTATATTTAGCAATAAAGACCCTATCCTTACTTGTCGTTTTACCTCATTTCCAATTAATGCCATAAATTTCGATGGTTCGTGACACAAGCTGGCGCAAGGAAAATTTAAAATTACCTCGTAGACTATGCATATTATTATTTGTATTGAACATTGATTAAGATGGCTTAGATTTTTTTATTAAGCTTACTTAAACTTTAATCAACCTTTTGACGTTCGCCTTATCAGGAATTTTCATTCTAACCTTTCGAGCCTCAAAAACCCGAGATCGCGATGATTAGATTTAGTTAATCAAGGACGTAACCAGGATTAAGTGTTTAATTAATCATGTTTTAATTTATATCGCGACTTCGCGGCTCGAGGTTTCGAGGGTATAGTTTCCGTGAGGAGCGCTAGCAGAGTCGCGAAATCTCGAGATCATTATGATGTGATTTATTTAAACCAGAAGGTAAACCGAATTAAGTGTTTTAATTAATTATGTCTGAGAAATATCGTGACTTCGCCACTTGGGGTTTAGAAGGTATAACTTCCGGGAGGAACGTATGTCGAGTCGCGAAATCCCGAGAGACTTTAACCATGGTCAAAACTAATCACCCCTGACACTAACCCGGGTTACTTATGTAAAAGTCTTGCAACTTCGTCTTTCAGAGTTACGACGGTAATATTTTAGGAGAGAGTGAACACCAAGAGGCGAAATCCCGACAGCACTTGACTGGGGTTTAAAGAATTTTACTCTCGGCTTTCACCTGAGGTAAGATTTTTAAAAAATTTCATGACCTCGCACATCAGGGCTTGTAAATATTGTGACTTGTAACTCCCGAAGAGTGATATTCCGAGGTACAAAAAGTAAAAACTTTCGTTTAACGATTAAAAGTGGAAACTTATGAAACATAACATCCTTCGCTATTTCGCATGTCAAGACTACTGAGATTTTTAGTAGGTAAATGTCACGAAGCGAAAAAGAACTCAAAAATCAACATTTGACTTTAAAAAATATATTTAAACCAGTTGAAAAAAGGTGGCTCCAACACTCCCAAAGCATGCATAATGGATATTGTACAATTCTATGATGCATCAAGTGTTTTACATAGCAAGAAAGTGTCAACCAATAGATTTATAAACTGTGTAATTGGATATTGTGATAGCAGATAAAACACCATGGATTGAGGCCATTTGGATTTGTGTTCCTTGATGTATTGTTTTAATAGATCACTCTCAATTGATTGCTACTTAACATAGCCTGTGGTTACAACAGTGATCAAGAAATTCCATGATGAGGCTGGAAATTCAAGGAATTAAAAGGAACCAACAAATTAATCAAAGAGAAATCAATGTCATAGTGTGTTGTAGAGGGTTGATTGTATAGAGGAAATCTTGACAACAATAATTATCTAATTTGAGATGCAATCCATGTGTGGGAAGTGTGACTTCACAATGAGTCAAACAATGGTGGTGGGTACCAGCCATCTATCTAAACAAAGGGATTTCACTATGATATAGACAAGTGATCAAGCAATTTATTATTATGATTGTTCTACCTAGTAACATAGCACACAAGCATTCCACTTGTGACAATGATATAATCAAATAGAAATTAGTGTTGGGGATGAGCAATTTGGAAAATTATCTAGATGAATTCGACTGAGAATTTTCAAATTTGTGAAATGAAAATGATAAAATACATGTACAATGCAAGGTTAAGTTGTAGCATATGGTGTATATAATATAAATCATACCAAACTAAGGCAACTATGTAGGAAACCTCATACACAAAATAATTAAATCAATCCACAGAGAAAATTAAACACCGGGAACAATAAAATTTACCCTCGAAACCCAAATGGGAAAACCAACATTGAATGGTTTTTCTCATCCTTTCTTTCTTAGCAATTTCATAGTTACAATCATATTTTGGCTCTTTGGAACTTCTATAGATTACAATCTAGTAAATTTCTCATGCAATCCTTCTCTTCTCCACCAAATAACCCCTTCTCTAACATTATGTAGAGGTTTATAAGCTAAATTATCATTTTGGGAACAACTAGAAGGCCAAGCATCCCAAATTGTTTAACTTCCTAACTACAATGCTCTTACTCCCTTGGATTTTGTTGGAAGCATACCAGTTCATGGTTCCTTGTCATTTTTTTGTCTTTATCTCTTTTAATTTTTTAGTTCTTTGATTATTTTGTGATTTCCTTAGCTATGTATACCTTTGGAGGCAAGCGGTAGTGGATTACATAAGCATGGGTCCTTTTACACTTTCAACTGCATCTCCCTACCTCATTATTGATCTTGTAGCCTTGAGATTCCTCCATAGCCAATATTTTTATCTTGTCAAGTTATCTTCATTGTCAAGCCATCAAAACCATTCGATTTTTATTTGGATTTGGTTTCAAATTGCACCTCCTCATTGGGAGGATTTTGGTCTCCAAAAGTTGATTCATGGAGGAGATGTAAGTACATGGCCTCCACTTATCTCTCCAAATCCATTACTCCATCAGTTACGAAAGATATTTTATTCTTGTTCTCTATTCAATATGTTGTTCTACCCTTGTTCCACTACTACTAGAGGTGATCTTCCTCTCTCGGTGTGTACTGTAATGATGTGGCCTTGACCACCTTTAATCAAGAAATATTTTTTCTCTCTCCTATATGAAGCCAAATCCCTTTTTCATAGGTATGTTTTTTCAAACATCACTTCACAAGAATTCAATGGTGCCACTTTGCATTCTACTTCATCAACATAATCAATGTTGATGGAAAACCTAATTTTGAATATCCTAGTGATATTTATTATAATCCTCTCTTGAATCCAACCCAGTGAACATGATTTTACTATATCATGAGTTTCTAGGCAAATCTCATCTACTAAGGATTCATATATCAGATTGTGTTAAGAACCATTGTCAAACAAAGAATTTATTATCCAGTCCTTTGCTTGAATTTTCAAATTTGGGATACTGCATTTTTGTCTCCACTTTTCCTTTATTGTTGCAATGTGGTTCAGGTCATGGCTTCATCCACATCGAAGGTGCTTTCTACCATGGTTTCTTTCATCTTTGTGGCTACATTCAATCCTTTCTTTGACTTGTGCCACTTTGGATGCAATTCCATATGAAATTTCCAACACTTCTCATTTGTGTGCTCGTCCACATCACAACATTGTGGCAATTCCTATTAGGATCCTTCCTTTTTTCACAAATGCTACAATATTCTTTCCTTTTGTCTTGATAGTCTCTTGATATTGTCCCTTTTTGTAAATGTGTTGAACCTGCATAGAATAGATCTAGCTAGAAAATACCACACACATTTGTAGAGAGAAATTGAGAAAGAAGAAGAAAGAGAGAAAGAATGGAAGAATTCTCATTAACCGTAATGAATAATGAATAATTTACACATGATATACTCTATATAACTCAACCAATGCACACTAGAGGTGAAGCCAATGAACCATAGCCATGGTATAGAGTGATATGGACACACACCATCAGTTACAGGAGTGAACTGCCACCTAGTCTAGTCTCTCGGGAAGTTATGAGAGTGAACCGCCACCTAGCTGAGTTAACTAGTATACCAGTCTTCAGTTAATTGATTGAAACAGAGTGAAGTGAGGAGGAGATTAGGGAATCATGGGTAATTTTCTAGTCTGGTGATGATCCCAAGGAAAATGTGCATTAGCTGGTGATGATCCCAATGTTGCATGGTGACAAAACCAATGCAGCATCTAGACTCCACTCAACTAGTCAAACTAAAGTGAAAACTGAAGAGAATATTCTCCTAGAGGAATATTCTCCTTAAACTTTAGGAGACTGGATAAATACTAATAAACATAGGAAAAATAAATACTAGGTGTGTGTGAAGTAACTCCAACACCCCCCCTGACAGGGATGATTTTAAGGATGGAAATTTATATTAAAATGTAGAAATGTGGGCTAATATTACTAGTCCTTAATATGAAAAATGTAAAATGTTTGGCGATAGTTTTGTAAAAATATTCAAATTTCTAAGGATTTTATATAGTTTCTATAAACTTTTAGTGATTTGCAAGGTAAAAAAAAAATATTCTATGGAATTTGGGCGAATCATTTTTAGAAAAAATGGAAATTGGTGAATATGTTTTTGGGAAAATCCATCGAAAATTAGCCCATTTGCAAAATCTAGCCCCTAAAATCATCTATGCCCCCTGAACATCACTATGGTGAAAATAAAGAATGGTTCCCAACAACGAGGCCATCTCAGGTAACCAAATACAAAAGGTACACTGAAATAAAGTGAGAAAAGAGGTAAAACCTCATGGGAAACCCCCCCCCCCCCTCAAGGTACAATGTATGTAAAAATAAGAACTGACAGTTGCTAGGCAATTGTGTCCTTCACTCCAAGATGACTTCACGGAGAATGGAACTTCTACTCAATGAAGGTCTTGGTGGAGATATTTGTTGTCTATTATGTTGAAGGACAGTACTGTAGGTCGATGATCCCCTCATGCACTAAGTCTTGGATGTAGTGCATGTGGATCTCGATGTGATTTTCCTGCTGCCTCTAAACTGGATCTCTGTAGAACTTCAAAATGATCTGATTCTCACACCAGATGACGATTGGCCATTGAAACTGTCAGTGTTTCATGGAAACCTGCACAGGAGACCTAGCTAAAGCATACACAAACAAAGCTTATCAAGAAAAGGAAGAGAGATACAATATGAAGAATGACAATTAATGTATATTATGATCTATCCAATGAGTGAGTGATATTCACTCATATAGGAAATGACATCCTATCTTAGGAATGCATGCATAATAGTGATGGTCTAAAATTAGAAAGTCTAAAATAGAACTAGTCAGTTAACTCCCACTGAACTAGTGTGCCGAAAATAGAAATTTCTCCAACACCCCCCTAAACATCACTATGGAGTAAAAGATGAGTCCCAGCTACTAGACCATATTAGGTACTCATGTACAATGCAACTAATGAACACTGAATACAAATGAGGAAAGAGGGAAAACCACATGGGAACAAAACTCCCCCTCAAAAGACAATGTGTCAAAAGAAGAAAATGGCAGATGTTGTTAGGCAAATATGTTCTTCACTCCAAGACGATCCCACAAACTCTGAAACTTCTTCTCACTGAACGTATTCGTGAATATGTAGAAATATTTATGGATATGATGAAGTCCTTTGACAAATTATCTAGCCTTATACCTCTTGATTTTGTGGACCCATCTGCACCTAAAAATATTCCTTTCTGGTGGAAGTGGAACCAGATGCCAAGTCTGATTCTTTAGGAGTGAGTCATACTCCTTTTGCATGGTTTCTTGCCATAATGGATTTCCCACAGCCTTATCGTAGAGTTGGGGATCAGAATATTGAACCATATAGAAATGCATGGGCATCGTTGGTTCAGACGCTGAAAGTTCATGAGAAGGATCCACATGTTGAGATCGAGTCATCCTCAAATCCAATGGATCCCCTACAAGGTTTCATGTTGCATGAAATGTGGACTATGCCCACTTGGGAATTTGCTAAAGATATGATGTTGGCTCCTCATTTGGTTGTACTACCTACTCATCTGCATGTATAGAAAGAATCCTCTAAATCTGTCTTTGAATATGTAACATCTGAGTGTGTGGAATCATCATCTCTAATGTTTGGAACTGATGGAAGCACAAGAGTATCTACATGTTTCACTGGAGGTGCATGCAAAGGACTCTCCTCAAACTGAACACTGTGCTCAATGGTGAGTCGGTCTATAGAGGGATGAATCAATTTTTACCCCTTCACATCATCTGGATATCCCACAAAGATGTAAGGTGTGCTCTGTGGATCAAAGTCTTTCCTCTTTTCAGAAGGAATATGGGCCCATGCTCTAGATCCAAATATGCAAAAGTGTGTGACATCTAGTTTGTCCCCTGTCCAAGCCTCAAAAGGTGTCCTATCCTCAACAAATCTGTTGGGCCCTTCAGTTTTTGGATAAGGAATTGTGCAAGTTTTGACTGAGTGAGTTGTGTAAGATTCACCAAAAGTTGGACAGCAGAGCGAGAAAGAGAAAAAGAAAGCAGTTGTGAAAGATAGTGCAACGCCAGCGAAGCAACAAATGGTTGCAACAGAACAAGGAAGCGTGCAAGCTGAAGTGGAAGACACAACCTGCTATATATATGGCTGAACATAATTGTAAAAGGGTTACTTTGTTAGTCAGTCGAGTTTTAGTTGTTGGTTGGTGTAAGTCGAGTCAAGCAAAGTCTTGATTCTGTAATGTAATTGAACTATCTTTCTGAGAATCATAGCTTTGTAACATGAGTCCAGAATCAAGAGTCTATATAGAGCATTACTGTGTTTTCTAGAATTTGTAATTAAGGAAAGATTATGAAGCTAATATGAAGAAGGATCTGAATTTTCAAAATATGATGTGTTTCTGTGTATTTTACTTATGCATTACAGTACTTCTTTATGGTTTACAAGTTCTACTTGATGATTCTATGTTTGAAGTCTTGTTCATAATGTAAGTACATTCAATTCTTGCACACATAAGATTCATATCTATTCATGTCTCCTGTGCAAGATCAGGATGAGTCCTGAAGGTTATTTGGATCCTCCTAAGTCTTTTCCTTACCCTTCCCTATCTATTTGTATCAGTAGCACTTCAGGTGAGACTTCTTCTCTTTGGAGGAGATGAAAATGCCTGTGCTCTAGATTACTCGGTACCTTTTGTTGGTAACATGAGAAGGACCCTGTTCTGATCAAACTTACGCTAACAAAATGGTTTTGTTGTCGAGACTTGAGTAAAAAGGGAACCCATAGGGAGAATTCTTTCGCAGATCCATAGATATGTTATTGATCAATGGTGGGAAAGAAACTATGACACCTTCATATGGAAAGAAGTGAAACTGAAGGGAAAATTGGTGGAAGACACTCGTGAAGAAATGTTTTACTCAGAGAGATCGAGCGACCAGTACGAGATTTTCTAGGTTAAATTCCTGGAAGAATTTTTCCACTAGATAAAGAGGCTCCAAGAAGCTCTAGAGTTCCAAGGATGAGTCAAGAGGATCTGTGCTTGGGACACCGAAAATCTAGCAACACTTCAGAGAATGGATTGTCTAGTCATGCAGACGATTGATTTCTGGGTCAGTACCATAGTAGAAGGATATATCATTGAATTTGCAGTTGAGAGCCACCAATATTTTTCGCGAGAAAAGGAGATATTCAAGAAATATGCAAGGGGAAGACTTTTGAGAGAAATTCCCCTGTGGATCAAGGTTTTCTTGATGGAAGAGGGGATATTGACTATGTCCCCGACTGAGATGGCAGCGTAAACACCCTCTCTTGGGGTAGGGAGAGGTTGTGTAGAGTCATGGTGTGAGAGAGGGGAAGGGTTCTTTGACAAATGGGGGGCAAACAACAAGAAACAGACTCAAGAGATGAGCGAGCCTTGAAGAGAGCCACCATAGTTTAGAAGTGGTGGCACGGAAAGATCAAGAAAGCAGCAAGACAGTCTGATAAGTTGAGGAAAGAAGGCAGATCAAGAGAAGTAGAGGAAAGACAGATGGAAGAGTTGTAGAAGATAAGAAGACAGGAATGACTGGCCAATCAAAGATTAAATGAGAGAGAAGTGCAGAGAGAAATAAGTCCCCGGGAGGGTGGACAAGAAGGAGAAGGTGTAGATGTAGGAGAGGAAGAAGCTGGTATGAATCTTGAAAAAGAGAGAGAAGATTCAACCCCGATAATAGGAGAGATCGGGAATCTGACCGAAGAGATCGTCCCAGTGGAAGCAAATGAGACCCCCAAGATCAAAGAAAACCGCCCCGAAGCCAATGGTGCCAACCCCGAATCACCCATACCCTAAGTGTCTTATATACAAGTGGTAAGTTCAATACTACCTTCTCTTGCTAGTTTTGTTCCAGTGCAATTAGTTAGTCAGTCATAACTAGGAAGTGCGAGTACAGGGAAGATATTGGGATCCCCTGGTAGATCACAAGAAAGACCATTAGGCTTTATATTGATAAGAACAACAAGACCAGCAATGGTTGGCCATGCGGGAGGTTCGATTGCTCGATACCCATAATTTTGGGGTAAGGGAGATGAAGATGTTGAGCAACATTGGTTCTTGTGCTAGAGATCTAGAGGGACTCCAAATGCGAATAAGTTGGTTGAGTTCTAGAATACCTTGAGGGGTCATGCTCTCAAGTGGTGCATGAAGATCATTGAGCCAGGAGTGCCCAGAATGCAAGGTCAAGCATTTACTCTTGGACAGGTACAGACAAGGTTCATAGCAGAGTTCAAACTACCCCAGTCAGAACAAGAGGCTATGTCTGAGTTGCATGAGATCCAGTAACGGGAAGGTGAATCAGCATGGGAATACAGCCAGAAATTCAAAGATGTTATAGGGAGGTTGGCACATCCAATCCATGAATAACATAAAAGAGAGTGGTACATTCAGGGGTTGTTGCCTCTGACTTGGATTCCTCTAAATCAACAGTAGATATCCACTTTAACATATGCCCTAGAACATTTGATGAAGATTGAAGCCATGGCGGGATACACTAGGAGCCTGAGAGTGACTAGGCCCCCAGCAAATGTGAATCTGGTAGAATTACAAGGGCGCTCACAGAAAATATTTAGGAGTTGACGATACCCAGACCAGGACGACCACAGGTTTGGTGCACCAGATGTTATACAGAAGGACATCTGGTGAATGAATTTCTGTGAATAAGAGGAATGGGTGTTACACATGATTTTGGTCATCTTGGTGATGTATTAACAATGGTGTACTCAGGCTCCCAACAAGAACTTAATACCTGAGAAAGGTGGATATTGTCTCCTTCCAAAAACATATTTTCAAAGTGAGTTCGCAGGCTGCATATGGCCTAGGGTGTGAGAATGACTCATTCTTACAGGCCACCTTAATCTAGGGTGCGAACTTCTCGCAGTTTGCTCCATACATAGGGTGCAAACTTTTTTTCAAGCTTGGAAAAGAGAAGAGGTCTCGAGGGTTCTAGAAGAGAATCTTTTAGAAAATGAGTTGGCATTCGTATGGTTGTCATTTTACTGACTTCACAGGTTTGATGGGATCATCCTCATCCATGTAACCATCTCTCCTTCTCCTATATATTGAAAGGATTCTAATGGAAAAGGTTAAGCAAGATTAATTAAAGAATTGGTGAAGGAATTGTGTGAAGAACCCTGCTTGGATAGAGGCTTGAAGGCTCTAGTTGGTCTATCAAGAAGAATTGAATCTTCTTCATGCAAGTACAGAGCAAGTGTGTGTGTTGGAACCAAGAGTCACCAAAAGGAAGCTTGCGACATCAAGGCAATCAGGTTGTATCTTCTACTTTCAATTAATATGATACAACGACATGTCCTTTTCCCATAAAGTCATTCTTACTTTATTGTGTAATTCCTTGATCATATGCATAAGTTGATGATTGAATACATTTTGCTATATTCACTTTGGTTGGTTTGTGTTGTCTTGGTCTTGACCTTGTGAGAGCACTGGAGCGAAGCAGGAGCAACAGAGACTTAAGGAAGCAATACAAAGGTATGTCACTTGTTCCTCCTTATTAGCTAATTCAATGATCGTAACTTAGGGAAAGATTCATGACCTGTCCTATTTTGTTCTATATCCAGGTGGATCTAGGGAGATATGTTAGTGTCCGCACCTATCGATTAGTCCAATAAAAAAATTGGCGACTCCACTGGGGATGCAACCCATTTTTAGTGGTTTTTGGTGTTTTTCCTTGGCCATTTGCTCTTGCCTTACCCTTCTTCATTTCTATCAATATTTGAGTCTTCAGGAGACCCTGACAAACTCTCTGGGTCCATAATTCCCTTCAAAATTTTTGTCTTTTCCAAAATTTTACCTAGTTTCAGGCCTTCTCGCACTGAACCCCTCTATGGCTTGTGAGAAACCCTTGAGTTCGCACTTTGCCTTTCAGTCCAGTGTGATATTCTCGCACTCTTCTTGTGACCAGCCTGCGAGAATGCTCCATTCTCTCACTGTACATTACTGATAGCCTGCGAACCCATTTTTAAAAAAATTTGGAATCAAGGTTTTTGTATGCTCAGATGCCCAGATCTGTATGTGTGTCTGAAAAGAACTTCTTGGGACACTGCTTGATTGTTTCTTGACTTTGGATTTTGTGAATGATCAGTCTTTGGAAATCAAAGACTCTTCTTGTTCATTCTTTTTCTAAACTGTCATCTCTTGACCTTTTCGTAGCAAGGATATAATCTCTAATCTTGGAATCTTAGTGCTTGTTTGGTTGGGAGACGGTGATCGGTTTAAAAGTTTGGATTTATTGTCTTTCTCAAATGCCCATTGCTTGGAAAATTGTTGCTCTCATGCATTTGAAAAGACTAGCCTTGTCTGCTTGTCATTTTTGTCTTCATTGAAAGATTGGTTTGGGTTTTTGTATGTTGCTTGTCATTAGTTATTGGTTTTCCTTAGTTCCGCCACCGTTGGGTGGATCTTTTTGAAAAGTAAAAAACATATTTTCTTTTTAAAAGCATTTTTATTTTGAAAATATTGGAAATCAATTGTTGAAATAGAACAAATAGATATTTGTCATTGTTACGTGATTCGTTGATATTGCATTTTAAAGAAGATTGTATATCGTAGTTCAAGATTGTTCCAGAAAACTCCTCTTTTCCTCCTGTAAATAGGATTCATCAAACAAGAATTGATATTTTTCATTCCTATATATGCATTGTTGGGTCAGAGTCTCACACAACATTGGTTTCATCTCTGTTTTCTTTGAGTAACAACAACCCTTAATAATATTGTGCAATTTTAAAATTTAACTAGTAACTCTTTTCTAGGACTCTATTACACCAACAATTAGCTAGGCTAGAGCTTTGGAATAGGTAGAGAGATACACTCTCCAAAGAACAAAACACACAATAGCATATTGTGTTAAGGAGTGTCAAATTCCATTTACAACATTTTATCTTGGGAAGCCCTTCTCACACAAGGGTCAAACCTGAGGTCGCATTGATATTGACAGAGTTACTCACCCTGCTTTGTTGATATCGGTGTAGATATTGCACGCATTACGAGGGTCACTTGAATGTATACCCACAATGATGAGTGGAAGCCTCTCAAGTTGATTTCAAGCTAGATACCCTACCTTTGCATGTGGATCGGACTGTCGACTGTCCCCCTAGGATTTATTGTTGTCGGTGGTAACCTTAGTGGCCTATCTTTTTAGGGTCTTACACAAGGTGAATGTGAAGGGGTAAGTATTCATGGTACCTGGAATCGACGTTGGCCAAACTCACTCGAGCTCCTTGGAGGGTATACCCACTGTTTGCACCCAATTCGTCACTAGGTTAGCAAATAAAAGGTGCTTACATGCCATGTTGGGTCTTGCAAAGCATGACAGCTGTAGAGGAAAGGGTTAGAGAAATAAAAACAATAAACAATAAACAAGAATTAAATTAAAACAAACTAAAACTATGAGCATATGAAAAATAAATAACAAACACAATGGACCAATATCACCAATGTATTTAGGCTGATCAATTGATGAAATCCAAAGCACAATGAAGAAAGGGAACTGTGGTTCCTTCTTCCTCCAAAGGAAGGCTCTTGAGGCCCTCACAAACTTGCTCTCCTTACAATGAGAAAATGAGAATGATGGTGAAATAAATCCAAGCACATTCACTCAAGAGAGAGGTGAATGGCTCTATGAAATGTTGCCAATGTGTTATTGTCAAAGAGTGAGTTCTTAACAATCTTAGCAGCATAACAATACATGAAATTCCTTGAGAAAATGATGTTTCTTCATGGCTTTTTATAGCATGGCATTGGGTGATTATGTAACTCCTTTGAGGTGTGAAAAGGGGCTCTTTAGGGCTCAATTAGGTCTTTGACCATCCTACCATGCGGATTCAGCTCAGATTTGATGTCAAATCGGCTTGGGAGTTGATCCATTAGTGGTTGGGAGGCCAACCAATTTCAATAAATGCGTCGTTTAGCAGGTGCACGAGTTTTTGTGCCAACATCCACACGTCGTGCGCGCATGCTCTAATGGTATGTTGTTGTTCCGCGCATGTGCATGCGCACCCAGATTCTGTAAAGTGCCCTTCAATTTTTGGTTACCTTGTATAGTTTTTAACCCTTTTTCAATGCTGTGAATGTGATTCAGTGCCATGAATAGCTTCGTTCCTGTTTTGACGATGCTGAGTTCTTGTCGCCATGTGCAGACGAAATTTTAATGATAACAGATGCCCCCTGATGGATGAGGTTAGGAGCATACGTATAGTCGAAATCCGTCAATGTTTCTTTTACTGAGAATGGTGTGGTAAGAGAGAGCAAGAGTGGGACTGTGTAGAGCAATCCTTTGGAGAAGAAAGGAACTGGTAGAACCTGACCTTCCAGAAGGTGCGTAACAATATACAACTGTGTACAAACGAGGCGGGCATGCCCCATGCTCGTGTTATGTAACTCTGAAAAATGATGACTAAAGTGTTGGTGTAGACAACTGCAGCGCCCTCGGGGGCGGTAATGATAAAGGCAGAAGACAATTCTGCAAAGAAACATACTCTGAACAATAGGCAATAATCGCGGTAATAAGCAGCGACGATGATGCGGGCATTGATGGCCCTACCAAGTTCAGAGGTCTTCGGCAAATGATGATAATAAGAACTGCAATAGTCGCAAAGTAAGACCCACCGTAACATGAGAGAGTGTTGGTGTTGAATGTTACGGGAGCCAACGATAGCAGGGGGCAATGGTGTTTCCCCCTGTGCCATCTGAGATCTCTCATTGAATAGAAAATAAGAATCAAGATATTGTCGCCCTTCTGGAAAATTGTGTTGATGTCGACAAAAGGGGGACACAAATCCCAGAAGCAAAGGGCTCCGTGGAATCTACTGAGGTGAGGAAGTGGCAGAGGTACATGGACGAAGTCAAGAGGTGGGAAGACTCAAGACTGTCCTTGGCTGGAGGAGGTATGAGATAAACAGTGGCCGCAACCGTGTGACAAGGTCGAGTGTCAGGGGGATGCCAAGACCGAGGATAAGTTGTGCCAGAGGCGGGACAAGGTGAACAAATTCAGAGGGTAGAGGTAAGTGACCTGTGGGGTACTCTGAAGATATGGACGATGTCGGCAAGGGTAAATGATAAGTAAGGCTCCAACCAAGGGTGACATGGGTTGTGTGTGGCCAAAAGAAAGAAAGTCGCCAACGGTGAAGAAAAAATAAGATGTAATGACTGGAAATAAAGGTGTTTGTACAACAAATAATGAATAATTTGGGAAAAATGTACAAATACAGAAACGGGTGCCCCAGTGTAAAATGAGTGCCCCAGGGAGGGCAGAAATTTCTTGGAAAACTAATGGAGGGTGGGGGCCCCTTTGGTGAGTTTCTGTATGAGGTAGGTGAAATGAAGATAGGTTCACAGATGGGCAAACTGATGGTGGATGAAATGGTGGGTTCGTGATCCTGCGGAGGTGCAGGTAAAAAGAACATAACCACAAAGCAATGATCTGGGAGTCCATATGGGAAAGCTAGCAAAATGAGGAGAAGGAGTATGTGGTTAATCTGCAACATGATGAAAGACTATCGGGACTCCCATCCCTAAAGGGTAATGAAGAACAGCATGAGTGTCAAAAGTGCCAAAAGGTGCTATGAATGGGACAACTCATTAGGTGAGAATGCTACCGGGTTACAGTACCGAAGATGGAAATGGAGGTGTGAGTACTGCAGAGCCGGGAATGGGTATCCTAAAGGCCAATATCAGAGGGTGTGACTGGAAATGTAAATGCAATACAGCGGGAGAGACTACATGTGAGTGATGAATATATATACCTGAAGGGATGATGTCGGTGACTGATGATCAAGTACCTGTGCACAGAACAACCAAATACCCAAAGTGAACGATATCTGAAGAGAATTAAATATATGAGCATGTATTTGACAAATGTGACTATGCGCGTGCGTACCTGACCATGATATGGAAAAAAGGTGCCTCGAGGCCTAGGACGAAAAGTGACCGAGGGACAGCCGTGATGTAGGTGGCGGGATGTTGATCCCGTGGCTGAAGATGGTTTGAAAAATGGACACCGTGGGCTCCCAGAATGTTGAGTGGAAGTTTGGCAAAAGGCCTATATATAGTTGTAGGGCCCACATTGCCACCTCATTTGTACCTGTTGCTACAGTGACTGGACGAGCAGATTCAGAGGATATTTGGTGATTCAGGGAGCACGAGGTATCCGATCGACGGTGTGTGAGTTTCAGGTTAGTGGTCTGATCATCCTGCATAGAAATAGGTTTCCAATTTTTGGGCAGGGTAGGTACGGGGGGGCGTACAGGGGTTTAGATAGGTTTTTTGGTAGGGTGTGGGCCCACATGCGTGGGCGATTCAGTGGAAGGCACGCATACGTGCGTGCCTGTACACTGAATAAACGCGCATTGGTGCGCGTGAGGGGGAAGTTAAGGCACGCCCTAGGGGGCGCCTGTGAGGTAGACAGACGCGCATTAATGCGCGCCTGTGGGGTGAGCAAGCGCGCATTAATGCGCGCCTGTGGGGTGAACAAGAGCGCTCAAGAGCGCGCCTATGGGTTTGACAGGCGCGCCCTAGCGCGCGCCTGTATGGTGAACAAGCGCGCTCATGAGCGCGCCTATGAAAAAAAATAGGCGCGCATACGTGTACGCCTATATAGTGAACAGGTGCGCATGTGTGCGCGCCTGTGGGTGGTAAAACAGCGCCTAAGAGGCAAGGTTGAAGGGTAAAAATGAGTCTTTTTGATGCATTGGATGGTTGCATAAGCTGATATATGACTCTGTGTTGTGTGCAGGTTGCTAGCAGTGATGATCGATGTTCGGTGGCGTGAGCGAGACTGGTCTCAGTTGCGAGATGTTGTGGCCAATGCAGGGCCTGCGGTTCGAGCAGCTTTAGCAACCAGTGGGTTGCTAAAGTTTTTTGAGTGCCCGTTGATATGGGCACAGGAGTACTTACTCTAGATCCTGCTCCAGATGTGGAGCCCAAATCTTCACTGCTTCCTCGTGCGAGGAGAGCAGCTACCCTTCACTGCGGTGGAGGATATATATTTCTTGACTAGGCTCCCTTTCCGGGGAACGCCGCCGCCAGCAGAGCCTGTGCTGCCGAGGGATACACACCTAGATGATGTCGTCGAGCGATATTGCTCGGGCGAGAACTACATGTCTGGGACTGTAGTGAGTGTCAGTGGTCTTGATTCCCTGTTGCATTGTTGCATAGCGGCGATGATTGTTCGGGTGTATGGGTCACTGGCGACCCAACGGATCAGTGTTGGCCAGCTACTGGTGATGGAGAGGGTGGTGGTGGGCCGTGAGCGGTTCGCCTGGGGTTTGACACTGCACGCGTGGATGATCGCGCAGCTGGATCGATGTTGTTCCACAGGTACCGGAGAGTTCGCATTCGGCTCGATCCTGGTAGCCTATTTCTTGGAGAGG
Source organism: Picea engelmannii (assembly GCA_009831015.1). Classification (NCBI taxonomy): domain Eukaryota; kingdom Viridiplantae; phylum Streptophyta; class Pinopsida; order Pinales; family Pinaceae; genus Picea; species Picea engelmannii. The sequence goes on from ML797161.1 coordinate 117,091, forward strand.
GTGTCGATGTTGTGCCCGAGGGTGCTACTAGAGGCACCAGGGGCATGAGAGCCGCACTTGAGGTGGTGGTCATCAGTTTTGGTTCACCACGGTGGTGGCGAAGGCGGGCATTATTTCACGGCGCAGGCAGCGCAGATATGGCGGCAGATGCCGCAGGTCATACTTCAGTACCCCTATGCTGGGGTGAACTTCCAGGGGGATCCGGACATGGTGTTGCCTCCTGGGGAGGTGTTCGACCATCGAGGTATGTTGTGTATTTGTATGTTTTGATTTATGTTAGCTGTTGATATATCAGTTCATATGTATGATGTATAGACACTGATACGATCTGTTGTTTATTGCTTTGTGCATGTGCAGATTTGGCACCTCGCGGGTGCGAGGTGGAGTTGTATAGAGTGTCGGTTCAGAGAGAGCTGGAGAGACCTCCACGTGGAGAGAGGCGGCGACGGGATGAGGCTGATGGGCGACCTGCAGAGCCCGAGAGGGTAGCGAGAATATGTCGATTCGACGATCCTGGTGCAGGGCCGTCACATGCTCCTCCGGCGGCAGCCGGAGTGGATTTGGATGATCTACGCCGTCATCTGGAGACGGTGTTGCAGGACGTGCCTGAGGGCATTTGGATCCGCATCCAGGACGAGGGGTTCCTGGAGTAGTGCATAGGGTTACCGCCACCATGGCAGGGTATAGTGCGATGAGCAGCTGTGCTTGCCGCGATGATGAGTGGATGCCTGATGCTGGGGCAGGAGGGTCCTGCAGGTGTTCCACCACCACCACCTGGGGCAATTGGGGGTGGGCCACCACCTCCTCCTGAGGGAGGAGAAGCTGGGGGTGCGATAGAGGCACCCTGATGTATGTATGTACTTTGTATACATTTTTGATAGGCTGGTGAGCCGAGTTTTGTACCGAGATGTGGCACTGGCCTGCGAGCCGATGTATATTTTTTGTATGTAAACATTTGGATGGCCTGAGGGGCCCATATATATATATGAGTATACATGTTGTTGAGATCCAAATGTGTTTTACATGTGTTTTGTGTTAATGATGATGGTGTCTATTCTATCTATATGTTGTGACAGGATGTATGAGATGTTTATGTATGTGTAGCTTGATGTGATATATGCCAATCTAACACCATGTTAGCTATTTCATCAGTTGTTTGATTCAATTTTCATGGAATATGTGTAAATGTAATGGAATCAAAATGTCGAGATAATAATCTAACCTGCAGGTATTTGCGAAAAAGGCACGGATCGCGTACACGGTAAACATTGTTGAGTTGGAGAACGACTAGTTGAGAGTCGAGGAAAACGCTAAGGTGACGAATATGATGATGTTGGGCGTCGGTCAGGAGGCCAATGATAGCAGTGTATTCGTCTTGGTTGTTGGTTGTTGGTCCCAAACATATGTCGCTTGAATGTAGCATTTCATGTGAAGGGGTGTAGAGAGCCCAAGCAGCCGAAGTGAGATTCTGCGTCCAAAGGTTGGCACCGTCGGCATAACCAATGTGGTAGTCTGGTGAAGGAGGCATATGTCAACAGCACAAAGGATATTTTAGATGAGAGGGAAGGAGAAAAAAGATTAAAAATGCTAGAAAAGAAAATAACCTAAAGTAGCATGACTACGTTTAAGCATAAAATTTCTTGAGGTATAACCCATTGATGGGTTCCTTGAGCGAGAGGCCTTCTGGGGAGGCCAGGATGTATGCGCCTTTGGTGAGGCAATTGTGGATGATGTAAGGGCCATGCCAAAGTGATTCGAATTTTCCATGGCCAAAGGTATCATGAGCGATATCATAGGCCAGGACAAGGTTGCCTTCGCAGAATGATCGAAGGTTGACATGGCGATCAAAGGTAGCCTTGGATCATTTTTTAGCTGCCTCGTTGTTCTGTAATGAAGATCGACGATCTTCATCCAGCGACTCCAAGTTCAGCAAGCGTTGCTCCATTGGAGTAGTGTCAGGTAATAGCTCAATTGCGGTGCGAAGGGTGGGAATTTTGGACTCGATGGGAAGAGTTGCCTTGATCCCATGGACTAAATGAAATGGCGTGAAACCTGTAGCGGTATTTACTGTCGTTCGATAAGCCCATAGCGCAGAAAATAACATATGGTGCCAATTTGTCTTATGTTTATTAACCGTGCGTTGTAACATGGTCTTGAGGACTTTGTTCACTGCCTCGACCTGTCCGTTTGACTGAGGGTAATATGGTGAGGCAAACTCGTGAGAGAAGCCTAACAGAGATGAGAGTTCGACGAAGATCTCATTCTCGAAGTGTTTCCCATGGTCGGAAACAAGTTGAAGTGGTACTCTGAATTGGGATATGACGTGGTTAAAGAAAAAACGCGCTGCAGTGTCATCAGTGTTGTTGAAGGTGGGCATAGCTTCGGCCCATTTGGTGAAGTAATCAATGGCGACAATAATGTATTTGTGACCATTGCTGGAGGGGGGATTACAAGTCATAAATTCGATGCCCCATTTACAAAAGGGGCCCGCAATAATGACAGGGTGAAGAAGGGCGAGGGGGGCTCGGGCTTTGTTGGCATAGAGCTGACACTGCTCACATTGTTTCACGGCATGAATGCAATCGTGAAATAGGGTAGGCCAAAAGTAACCGGCCCGGATAATATTCTGATCCGTGGAGATACCCGAAATATGGCCCCCACATGTGCCGTTGTGGCAGTCGTTTAAGACTCTGTCAGCCTCGTCAATAGTTAGACAGCGACGAAGAATGGTGTCGACGCCTCGCCGATATAGGATGTCTCCAATGAGGAGATAGCGGGGGGCCTGATGGCGAATCCGTCGATGATCATCTTGTGATAGGTGATTACCAAAATTTTGAGTTCGTAGGTAGACGAGAAGGTATCCATACCAAGGATCATCAGAAGCGATGTAAAAGAGATGTTCGTCAGGAAAGTCAGTATTGACGGGGGCACTGGGTGTGTCAGAGGGAAGGGCCGTGACAAGTTTGGCTAGAACCAGGGCCTTCTTACTCTTTGGTGTTGAGAACTCAAGGTCATACTCCTGAAGTATAACGATCCATCGAGTGAATTTGTTGTTAACTTGTCGACGGCTGAGAAAGTATTGCATAGGGTTGGAATCTGCGACGACTTTTGTGGTGCGAAGCAGAATGTAATGGCGCAGTTTCTGGACTGCGAGGACAACTGCAAGAGCAAGTTTATCTTTGTGTTTATACTTCAAGGGTGGTCCTGAGAGGTTCTTACTAATGTAGTAAATGACGTGTTTACGATTTTCATCTCCGAGCTAGGCGAGGATGTCGGCTACTGATACAGCTGATGCTGATACGTAGAGAATGTAGCCGTGATTGTAGTCAGGTGCACTAATCAAAGGTGCACTTGAAAGCACTGCTTTAAGATCGTCAAACGACTATTGGGCATAGTCGTCCCAGTGAAAATGGATGTCATGATGTAGTAAGCGAAGGAAACCATGTGCGCGGATGGCATAATCAGGAACAAAGCGTCGCAGAAAGTTAGCTTTGCCCTGTAGACTCTGCAGTTGTCGTAAATTCTGAGGAGGTGGAATTTCAGTGATAGATTTGACTTTAAGGGGGTCCACGGTAATACCGCTGTGGGAAATGATAAAACCGAGGAGGCATCCTGCGGTGACACAGAATACACACTTGAGAGGGTTCAAGCGGATGTTGTACTGGCGACACCGTTGAAAGATGATTCGTAAATCATCGAGGTGTTGGGTGCGCTTCTTAGATCGAGCTGTGAGGTCATCCAAGTAGGCGAGGATAATGGCAGCCAAATCATGAAAGATGTATGTCATCGCGTGCTGGAAGGTTGCGCCGATGTTTTTGAGACCGAATGGCATGACACGATATGCAAACGTACCCCACGGGGTAATGAATGCGGTTTTATACTGATCAGCTGGGTGGATTTGAATTTGGTTATAGCCAGAGAATTCGTCCATAAAGGAAAGAGCCTCGTGGTCGGCGCAGTCGTCGATAATCTGATTGATGAAAGGTGTTGGGAAGTTGTCTTTGGGACATGCGTTATTGAGATCGTGAAAGTCGGTGCAGACGCGGATAGAGCCCTGTTTTTTGTCAACAGGTACAGGTTTGGAAACCCATGAAGTGTAAGCGATGGGGTAAATAAACTCGACCGTACGTAATTTATCAATTTCGGCTTTGATAGCCGCGGCCTTAGATGGGTGTAGCGGTCGTTGTTTCTAGCGAACTGGTGTGATGTCAGGCCAGGTGTCTATGCGATGCTCGACAATAGATGGGTCAAGGCCAGGCATCTCTGTGTATGACTAGGCGAAAATATCCCTGTATTCTTGGAAGAGGGTTTTATATGCGGCGATTTCCTGAGGAGTGCAAGCAGCTCCAATGATGATTTCTTCGACGATGCCCGGTTTAATGGAAATGTCAATTTTGATGGTGGGGGAAATGTTAGCCAGATTACCTTCTTCAAAAGCGTTGGGTGCAGGAAAAGGATTGTTGAACCAATCGATAGGCCCTGATGGGATAAAGTCTTTGGTTTCGACCGCGTAAATGGGGTTGTGGCTAGGAGGCATGTGGGATTCCTGCAGAAGGAAGAGAGCACGGTGATGTAGTGCGTCCCAGGGAGAGTCTGGGTTTTGTATCTCTTTCAGTATTTCTTCGTCGCATTGAAAACGACGAGAATATAATGGATCGTGAGGAGTGATATCAGCTCTAGTGTGATTTCCCCCTGCTGGTGAAGCAAGGGGAGAGGTGCGAGCAGATGATGAGGGTTCACTCATCATGAACCATATGTTGAAGCACTGAGGGGTACCCGTGGTGGTTGGATGGATAATCTCCGTAGGGGAATGAGAAGGAGAGTTGGGAGGGTTACGGGGTAAATCCTCAAATACACCATCTAAGAACCAAGGAGGTGTTGGGAGTGCCTCGGGTTCGGGTGAAATGACATGAAAATCCTCGAGTGGAAAGGTAATGTCAATTACCACTGCTGCGAGTTGGTGACACAGGGTCAACTGACGTTGCCTGTATGCGAGGATTATTGGACACTGGTATGTAAAGTGAGCCAATGAATCGCAAAGAGAGCAAGGGCATATCATGCGTTCATTGACTGTAGTGGTGACATAGCGAATGTTGGTGATATTTTTTGTGGAGGACGTGGCAGGGCGTGGGTTGTTCTGAAAGTCATTGCAGATGATATCTAATGCCTCCTGGAAACATGGCAGTGCTGGACAATGATGGGTGTAGTGGCCATACTCGGAACAGATAGCACACGCGAATTTAGTCTTCAACGCTTTACTACTGGAAGGATGGGTGGTAGAAGTAGCAGTAGTGATGGTTGTGGTGGGGGTTGGATTGATTGGAATCAAGTTCCTTAATTCCGGTAGTGATGGGCAGTTGTTGGTTTGGTGACCCGCTTTGTCACACAATGCGCAAGGTGGTGGGATGTGCAGAGGAAGTGGAGCTGTGGGCTCCTTCTTCTTTCTCCTGCCTCCAGCTGTAGCTGGGGGGGTATGGAGTATGGGGGTAGTGGGGGTAGTGGGAGTGAGGATAGAAATCGTCATGGGGAGTCCTTCCTGTGGGCGAGGGACCATCTCACGTGGATGTAAGTACCACACTGGGATTGCTAGCACCATATTGGGTAATGTGAGTGTTGCGGCGACCTGGAAAGATTCTATATCGGGTGGAGGGTAAAAGAAGGGAACGTGAGTGAGGGGTCGGGGGACTGTCTCCCAAATGGGACTAGGCCTTTGAGGGGGGTGGATTCATGGACTGTGGGGGTCGACGGGTTCACAGGAGGCTCTTGTGAGAGTGATGATGCGACTGTTGAGACGTCAGGAATCACTGAAGCCTCCTGAGGAGGATGAGAGTCCTCCGTGTGAGTTTCATTAGAGGATACGATGCATACCTGATTAGGGGGAAGGAGTGGTGGTGCTCCATGGTACGTCCCTAACAAGGATGGGTCTTTGAAAATCCCAGGACCCATCTCTATTAGTGGATATGCATCTCTGTTGGTGTGAATGAGGGGAAGAATGTTATCGAGATTGGCAGATGGGTTAGGCTCGTAATGCGAGACTTGGTCAATGGTTACAATCTTTCCATTGTGGGGGAACATAATTGTCCGAAAGACAGATGATGCCACTGCCTTCATAGCATACATGTAGCTACGTCCAAACAAGATATTGTAATCGAGTTAAGCATCGATAACTTCAATGTCAATGAGAATAGTTTTGCCCCCGAGTTCTACGAGGACATTTTGGAAGAGCCCTTCTGGAGATGATGGTCGTCCGTCATAATCTCGTAATGTGATGGCAGAAGGAATGAGTTCTGGGGAACCAAGTTTCTGCCATATGGTTTTGGACATGATGCATGTAGATGCACCCTCATCGATGATACACCGATGGACGGTGATGTTCCGTATTTTTACTGGTATTTGAATAGCGACCAAAGCAGGAAGACGAGGTTCACAGCTATCAAGGTCAAAGGTGATGAGTCGAGTATCAGCAGGGTCGACTTCCCCCAAGGCGGAAAGTAGTGATTTCCACTGTGTAGGACAAGTCTGGAGGACTTCCAGAACTGACATGGCAGCCGGGGATTGTGCTAAGTCATCTACCAAGCTATAGTTATGAGCGGCCCTCGCCTGTGGGTTGTGAATATTCCTACGCAAAGGGATGCGAGGGATGCATAATGGTGGGTCGGCGGAAGGGCGCAGGATCATCAACGGGGGTCCCATTGGTGTCGGGTTTGTCTCATAAGAGATAGGAGTAGATTCAGCTGGTGTCTAATACTGACGATTGCATGTTTGCAGAAGAATCTCCTCCTCTCCGGTGAGGAGAATCGTTCGCTTTGCTGGATTGTTGGGGTTGTGATATTGGCCCAGCTGAGGTGGGGGATGTTGCGTGTCCTGCTGGGTGTTTATCACACCTTGATGTGGGATGGGATTTTTTAGTACGATGGGAGGGGTTTGTTGCGCATATTGTTGTTGTGCCTGCTGAGGGGTAGGTTGCGCAGGAGAAGGGGGAAGCCTCCCAGAGTCTTTCAACCTTTTGAAATCAGCGATCTGGGGGAAATGGTGAGTGTAATGACCATACATGCCACAAAGAGCACAAGGGTGGATGGTTTTAACATTATTCCGCCCTTGGCGTTTGTTGTTATTTCCCCCTTGGGGGTTTTGGTTCCCTTGGTTCTGGTTGCCCCCAGTGGGTTGATGCTGTGGGGGTTGATTCTCGCCTTGACCAGGGTTATTGTTAATCCTGTTCCTTCCTTTCCTCTTGGTATTGTTCGAGGGATGAGTTGGATTGGTTGTGTTCAACTGTTCAAAATTTTGGTATTGTTGAGCAGCAGAGGGTTGAATAAAATTACCCCCGTATGAGGATGTGGGGGAGCCATGGGTTGAGAAGGACCAGGAAAGGGAAAGTAGGAATTCTGTGGTGGTGTCGCTTCATAAGGTACATAGGAAGGCACAGTGCTTTCACTAGTACTATAAGCTGATGTGGAGGGAGTACCACTGGTGGTTGGAGGGGGTGGATGTATGGGGGGTGCCGGTGGTGGTCCACTAATGGGTGGAGGTATCGCAACAGGGTATGGTTGTTGATAAGAGGGTGGGGGGTAATAAGAAGTGCCCCTATATTTCGGCGGGTATTTAGGTGTTCCATACATTGGTGGTGGTTGGGGTTGTGGACTATGGTGTGTGGTGGCACCTATTAGTCCGTCTGCTGAGTGAGACATCCCAGGTTTGTCCTGGCCAAATGGAATAGGTTTTGGAAGATCAGGAAGTACTGTGTATAAGTATCCTGACTATGCATAAATGAGGTCATATTGTTGAGCCTTGATGATGGCTTCCTCTTCTGATTGTGGAAAGGTGGAAGCGACATTCTTACCAAGGAGAGCGACCAGTGATCTAAGAAACCAGTCAAGACATTGCTATTTGGTGGTTTCTGCTTTACACAAACTACGTCACCTACGCCACTCATGAATGTGGTCAGCGATGTGGGTGGCTGAGGTCTGTTTGAAGTTAGACAGTATTTCAAGACCATTGTCATGGTGGATGGGTAACTGGAAGAAAGTTAAGAATGCTTTGGCGAAGGACTCAAAGGTTGTATGGGACCCTGATTTTTCTTCGACATACCATTTGGCTGATGGGCCAATGAGTGTGCGTTGAAATAATCGCAGTATGATGGAATCATCCATAATGTTGTTGGAAGAACACCATAGATGAAAGGTCATGACATGATTGGCAGGGTCATCCCCTGCCTTTCCTTCAAACTTTGGTATATCTGAAGGAAGTTTGGTTGGCATTGCAGGCCATGCGGCATCATGCAATATAGGATCATTGGTAAGCTTGGTGAGATCCGGTATGTTGAGAGAGGCCAAGTATGGCATCTGTAGTGGGGTAGGAATGTTAGTTCTAGCCATGGTGTGTTGTGAACCTGACCTTTGATGGGGACTAGGTGGGTTGGTGCTCCCTCCTTGAGAGGAAGTGGGTCCCACGCTTCCGTGCAAAGGAGAGCAAGTGACTGTATGACTTTGGGAATTGGACCCAAGTAAGGTAGAACCAAGCAAATCTGATCCTAAGATGGTAGCATTCACAAGAGTGTGTGAAGGAGGTACCAATGAGCGGGTACGACCAGATACTCCCTATAAAATAGGAGTAAGGTTGAGCAAGCGTCGTGAATGACGGGGGTTTTGTGGTTCCCCTATGATGTCAAACTAATTGTGTGAAAATGTGTGCAACAAGTGGTGAGAGAAATATAGGAACAAGAGTCTGTGCTACGATTTTTTACACAATATATATATATCCAAATCAAACTGTAATCAGATGTGCATCATACATAAATGAAAAAAGAAGCATATATGTGGGTAAGAGGGTTTTGTCTGCATGGGGGAATCAAAAAAAATAAAGAAAATGCTCGTGTCCTAGAAGACATAACGTCCTTCCTCTCAAAAAGCACTGGACCTTCCAATAGCTCTCAACAGTGGGGTCTGAAGTCACCGGAAGAGACACTAGTGAAGGATGAAATAACTGGTTATAATGAGGGGTAGAGGG